>NC_069492.1:6883007-7037796 GCF_026875155.1 Cherax quadricarinatus | reverse complement strand
CCCTCCACCAACTCTTCCACATCATCCCACTAACCTCCAACCCCAAGGACTTTCTCAATGCCACAATGGATTCCTCAACTGGCATACTCCTCTCAGGGTTAGCCTGAAACCCTTCAAAATCCCTTTGGTCTACACATTCTGGCCACAGTTTCTTCCAAGCAGAGTTCAAGGTCCTCTTAGTCACTCCCTCCGAAGCCTTACCTATATACAGTGGACCCCCGGTTAACGAACTTTTTTCATTCCAGTAGTATGTTCAGGTGCCAGTACTGACCGAATTTTTTCCCATAAGGAATATTGTGAAGTAGATTAGTCCATTTCAGACCCCCAAACATACACGTACAAACGCACTTACATAAATACACTTACATAATTGGTCGCATTTGGAGGTGATCGTTAAGCGGGGGTCCACTGTATAAGGTTTACACAATTGAGGATATTAAAGTGCTCTCTCCAAAACTCTCTTAGAGTCAGTTGAGTTTCTGAGGTCACTACAAAGCACCTTTCAAACAGAGCTTTTGTGTACAGTTTTTTGAAGTTTGCAATAACCTGCTGGTCCATGGGCTGCAGGAGAGGAGTGGTATTAGGAGGCAAAAACTTCACCTTAATGAAGCTCATGTCCCCATAAAGTCGCTCTGCCACGTCTGTAGGATGACCAGGGGCATTGTCTAACACCAGGAGGCACTAAACTAGAAAGAGACGTTCCCTATACAGACGAAGGCGAAGAGTCACAGAGCTGCTGAGTGGGGTCAGTATATCTGAAATACGAAGGGAAGCACTGGTCAGTGAAATTGCAGATATCGAACTTAAGCTGAAGGAATCTTATAGGAGACAAGAATCACAGGAAGAACTAAAAGCCATAAAGAAAATTGAAAAACCAAAATACTTCTTCTCTTATGCCAAATCTAAGGAAAAAACAACATCCAGTATTGGGTCCCTGCTTTGGCCAGATGGGACATGTAGATGAATGGTTCAGGGAACCGACATGTTGATAAATTAGACACATGTACAACTCTTGGGTATCTTTATCGAGGAAACGTTTCGCCACACAGTGGCTTCATCAGTCCATACGTAGGAGAAACTTGAAGAACAGGAGGAGAATGAGGTAATTAGTCCCTCAACCTTGAGTCGATGTGTTCAGTCCATCAATCTTGAATAGAATACGGCATATCAGCGGAGAAGCAGGATATAAACCGTATGGCAGGAGAAGTGAAGCAGTCATAGGTCGTGTCACATTTGTTCAATGTGGAAGTAGGTCGTGCCTCATTCTCCTCCTGTTCTTCAAGTTTCTCCTACGTATGGACTGATGAAGCCACTGTGTGGCGAAACGTTTCCTCGATAAAGATACCCAAGAGTTGTACATGTGTCTAATTTATCAACATGTCGGTTCTCTGAACCATTCATCTACAAATCTGTCACACACTGCAACTTCTTGGTATCTTAATACTTAGGAATTCTTCGCTTGCCTAATTCTTGGGCATGACTTACTTCCACATTGAACAAATGTGACACGACCTATGACTGCTTCACCTCTCCTGCCATATGGTTTATAAGCTGCTTCTCCACTGATATGCCGTATTCTATTCAAGATTGATGGACTGAACACATCGACTCAAGGTTGAGGGACTAATTACCTCATTCTCCTCCTTTTCTTCAAGTTTCTCCTACGTATGGACTGATGAAGCCACTGTGTGGCAAAACGTTTCCTCGATAAAGATACCCAAGAGTTGTACATGTGTCTAATTTATCAACATGTCGGTTCTCTGAACCATTCATCTACATGTCCCATCTGGCCAAAGCAGGGGCCCAATACTGGATGTTGTTTTTTCCTTAGATTTGGCATAAGAGAAGAAGTATTTTGGTTTTTCAATTTTCTTTATGGCTTTTAGTTCTTCCTGTGATTCTTGTCTCCTATAAGATTCCTTCAGCTTAAGTTCGATATCTGCAATTTCACTGACCAGTGCTTCCCTTCGTATTTCAGATATACTGACCCCACTCAGCAGCTCTGTGACTCTTCGCCTTCGTCTGTATAGGGAACGTCTCTTTCTAGTTTACATGTTCTCTTTCTTTTTCTTAGTGGAATGTGTCTTGAGCAGATCTCAAGAACCACAGAATTCATTTTTTCAAGGCAGATGTTCGGGAACGTGTTGTTTAGCATATCTTCCCTGCTTTTTTCATTTAGGACATGGTCTACTTGGTCCCATTGTATGTTTTTGTTACTGAAATTGAATTTCGTGAAGAGACCTTCATGACTGCTCACATTTTCCTGGTCCAGAGCCCTGTGCATACATGACTGTACTTCTATTATGTTGTGATCTGAGTGAATTGTCCATGATATGGTTATATTATGTATCAGATCATCATTGTTAGTGAAGATGAGGTCTAGTGTATTTTCTAGTCTGGTTTAAGGTGAATTTGTTGAAGAGATTTAGTAGTTTGTGTGTGTGTGAATTTTTATCTGAGCTGCCTCCTGGGGTGATCTCTGCTAAAACATTGTTTGCTATACTCTTCCATTTTAGGTGTCTCAGGTTGAAATCTCCTACTAGTAAGATGTTTGGGGCAGGAGTTGGGAGATTTTGCAGACAGTAGTCAATTTTCTCAAGTTGCTCCTGGAACTGCTGAGAAGTTGCATCTGGAGGCTTGTATACTACCACAATGACAAGGTTTTGTTTTTTGATCTCTACCGCCAAAACTTCAACTACATCATTTGAGGTGTTTAGTAGATCTGTGCAAATGAGGGACTCTGCGATGCACAGGCCAACCCTCCCTTGTTGCCTGTTTAGTCTGTCCCATCGGAATAGGTTATAACCTGGAATCCATATTTCGTTGTCATAATGATCCATTATGTGGGTCTCTGTGAATGCTGCAGACATTGCATTTGATACTGTGAGCAGTTCTTTGATGTTAGAAATTTTGTTGTATTTTGACAGCTTTAGACCCTGTATGTTTGCAAAGACAAATGTCATATTGGTGGAATTTAGGGGGGGTTTATTTGCTGAATAATATCTGTTGTCCTGGGGTAGAGGCCAATGTCTGTGCCTCTGCTCCAGAAGTGTTTTCGGGTGGTGTAGGAATATTGCCATTTCTTGCCAGTCTTTTTTCCCTTCTGGCCCTAAAAAACCTGTCTCTGGAGAGGTTGTGGCTCCTCTCTCTTGTTTCCCATAGTCTGGCTGGTCTGTGTCTTCTGGTCCCCTTTAGATGATATGCCTGGCAGTATGCACTGTAGCATTTTCTTTCATGGATTGATGAGTGACACATTTCTGGGTGAAATACATTGCAAGAAAGGAAGTTGCATTCTCCTGTTGTCATGTGGGTGCGGCATTTTTTGGGATGGTCAAAGGTGCACGTCCCACTTCTTCTTCTTCTTATGACCAGAGCTTTGTTAAGATGGGTAAGGAAGAAGGATGGGTAAGGATAGAAATATTGGAAAAGGGTGGGATGGGGTAGAGAGGTAGGATATAAAAGGTAAGTGGCCCAACCACTTTGGTGCAATTTAAAAAGTGTATGTGAAATAATAAGATATTCTTGAAGAGGTATAATACTAACCCATCAGAGTCACATAGACATAACAGATATATAAGTACATGACTCTGAATTGGTAGTAATATACAAGTTGCAATTGCCTTTTTTTTTTTGCAATTGCACAACAGATAATTAACCCTTTCGGGGGTCCGTCCCGTAATCTAGGGTTTTTACGTTAGGGCCCAAAACGTAGATCTACCCATGACTCCTCACTCTGAAAACTGTGGTGGCACTTTTGGGGCCCTAATATGAGAGATACATCTATGTGGTATGTGTGCACCACATAAAAGACCCTGCAGACACTGTGTATAATGGGAAAAAAAAAATGAAATATGATTTTTCGTTAAAAACAGCAATTTGCAGTTTTTTTTCGTATGTTTTTATAGTTGTATTTGCATTTTTAGTCCATTTGATAAATGGAAGACTTTATTACAGAAAAGATGTTTTTGATGGTTTTTAGCATTGGAAATGGCTTGAAACTGAGAAAAGTAGGGAAATGAAAAATTTTTCCCGATTTTTTCAAGAGTAAAAAAAGACTCACACGTCTAATACCGCAGCGGGTGGGCTAATATACATTCCAAAATGGTGATGATATTTATACAATTATTACAGTATTGCATAACATAAATTTCTTTTTTTTTGGTGTGAATAAAAATTCTTATGTGTAAAAAATCAAAAGGGAATTATTTGTAAACCCTCAAAAAAAATAAGGGAAATGTTTTTTTAGTCCAGGAATCCCCTACTTTGTTCTTCTGGCCCCTTTTTTGAAATTGAATATTTTAACTTTGTTTTAAAATTTGGCAAAAAAAAAAAATTAAAAATTTCCGATACTTTTTTTTGTAGTTGAAACAGTTGATTGGCTTTCTTGTGCTCAATCGTAGAATAAAGAATACTAGTGAATAGCTAAGAATTTGGTTGAGGAAAAGTAAATTTGGCCTAAAATGGGGGTAAAGTCAGCAAAAACGCCGTTCGTAAAAATCGCTGACACATCAAAATTCGCGAGAGATAAATTTTTTCAATTTTCCACCAAATTTGTACTTTTTTTTTTTATTTCCTTACAAAAAGTTCTCTAGATTTCATAAGAAAAAATAAAATTTTTTTTTTGAAAAACTTGGACACGGGCGTGACCAATTGGGCCTTGGACCCCCGAAAGGTTTTAAGGACAATGAAGGCAAAAATTTCCTGGCCATTTATAAAGGAAATTTTTGAATGGCTTCTTAAGGTGGGGTCCCGCCTAGTAAAATTTTGCAAATTTTTCAGTAGATTTTTATATAAAGTTCCCCAATTGGGGGCAAGACTTTTCAGTAAACATAGAAGGGGTTTTGGTGTTACCTCATTTCATCAGGGAGGTTGCCAATACATTGGTCGATGGGAAATTTTATGGATTTAAAAAGACGGACCCCTGTGGAAAAGGGCATTTTTTGAGTCTTGGAAAGGGGGAGTATTGATGATATAATCCATGGTATTTTCAACTTGTAGAGGGTGTTTCTATCTGGATGTAAGTTCTTGATTGCATAGAGTTGTTTCTTTTTCGGGTGTCAAGGGCGTACTTTAGGCAATAATATTTGTTGTACGTGTAAAATTTTCCTTTTTAAAAATCGTCTTCCCCCGGTACCCGTAATAAATAAAGCCTATTTTGGACCCTTGTAACCTTTGCATGTTGGGCTTTGTGTTTTTGCCCTTGGGGAAAATGGGTATTCGATTTAAAAGGGGTTATTATAATTTTATTAATGTTTTTTGCTGGGAGGGGGTTGATTGAAACGAAAAGACTGCTAAGACCGCTTTGGCTAGTTGTCTTTTTAGTTTAAATATATGGATGTTTAGTGGAGCGCCTGTCTATTTTTATATCCCAAGATCTTTTTAGGGTTTCTAATGGCTACAGGGACCTCTGATGGAGATACCCCCCTTTATCTTTGATGGTTGATGCAAAACATCCTATCGTGCTAACAAGGACCTTGTCAGGATTAGTTGTAATTCTCCATTTCTTTTCCCAATCAGATGTTCGACGAAGTTCAATATTCATTTTTTCTATGACTCTCTCATACTTGTATTTTCCTGTTACCGGAGATGATGAGACGACATGGATAACATCATCTGCAAACTGCGTTATAATTGTAACATTGAACTCTGGTTGAGAAAGGTCATTCACATAAATGTTGAACAGAACTGGACTTAGACAAGATCCTTGTGGGACACCAGCTGTCGGTATAAAAGGCTCTGTCGACCTGCCATGAAAGGTGGGAATTATTTTTCTTTGAGTTAAGAAATTATATATTAATCTGAGAAAAGTCCAGTTATGGTCTGGTAGGTCAATGAGTTTGTATATAAGTCCATCATGCCATAAGCTATCAAAAGCTTTATGAACATCTCTGGTGGCAATTAGGGCAAGATTGCCCTGATGTTTTAGACTTGCTACAGTATCGAAAATAACATTTATTGCATGATGGGTACCTCTATGTGATATTGGACTAGCTCATAAAAGGACTACTGGGAAAAAAATTAAACAGTAATATGTGTTCAGTTTGATACAGAAAGTATAACTTGCGCGTTTGGGCACTGATGGCTTCTGTATATGAAGATTACTAGAGGAATAATGATTTTCACTGTGTATCTTGCGACCGCTGCTAACTACAGGTTTACCACACACTGTTTACATCACTCCATCACTATAAGTACAGTGGACCCCCGCATACCGTACGCATCGCATACCGTTCAATCCGCATACCGCTCTCTTTTATCGCAAAAATTTTGCCTCGCATACCGCCCAAAAACCCGCTCACTGCTCTTTGTCCGAGACGCGTCCAATGTGCGCCCTTAGCCAGCCTCACATGTGCAGCCGGTGGCATTGTTTACCAGCCAGCCTCCGCGGTAACATCCAAGCATACAATCGGAACATTTCGTATTATTACAGTGTTTTTGGTGATTTTTTCTGGAAAATAAGTGACCATGGGCCCCAAGAAAGCTTCTAGTGCCAACCCTACAGCAATAAGGATGAGAATTACTATAGAGATGAAGAAAAAGATCATTGATAAGTATGAAAGTGGAGTGCGTGTCTCCGAGCTGGCCAGGTTGTATAATAAACCCCAATCAACCATCGCTACTATTGGTGGTACAGCTGCTGCTGCTGTTGTACCACCGTCAGCTGCTGCTGCTGCTGTAGTACTGTCTGCTGCTGCTGTAGCATCGTCTGCTGCTGCTGTAGCATCGTCTGCTGCTGCTGTAGCACTGTCAGCTGCTGCTGCTGTTGTACCACCGTCAGCTGCTGCTGCTGCTGCTGTAATACCGTCTGCTGCTGCTGTAGTACCGTCTGCTGCTGCTGTAGCATCGTCTGCTGCTGCTGTATCACTGTCAGCTGCTGCTGCTGCTGCTGTAGCACCGTTGTTGGTGTGGCTTATTGAGAATACCAAGAAACAATTAACCCAGAGGATTTGCCACCCAGGATAACCCAAAAAAGTCAGTGTCATTGAAGACTGTCTAACTTATTTCCATTGGGGTCCTTAATCTTGTCTCCCAGGATGCAACCCACACAGTCGACTAACACCCAGGTGAACAGGGAAAAATGCCTGGAACTAGTGCTCATATTGGTGAATTTAAAGCCAGCAAAGGTTGGTTTGAGAGATTTAAGAATCGTAGTGGCATACACAGTGTGATAAAGGCCTGTTCTGGGAAGAAAATGCCAAACAGGACCTACAGTACTCAGGAGGAAAAGGCACTCCCAGGACACAGTGTCTCATCGTCATTGCTGCATCTTCAATAAAGGTAAGTGTCATTTATTCTTCATTTAGTAGAGTAGTACATGCACAATATATATTGTGCATGTACTACTCTACTATTGTGCATGTATCCTTCTCTTTGTGTGTAGGAAAATGTATATTTCATGTGGTAAAATTTTTTTTTTCATACTTTTGGGTGTCTTGCACGGATTAATTTGATTTCCATTATTTCTTATGGCGAAAATTCATTCGCATACCGATCATTTCGCATAACAATCAGCCCTCTTGCATGGATTAAAGTCGCTATGCGGGGGTCCACTGTACAGTGGGCCCACAGTTCCTGATGTTACCGGTATCCGATAAATTCAGTTGCCGATGCATTTGATCGAAAAAATTTTGCCTCGCTTCCCTATACAAAACCCAGTATGCGATACAATTCGTATAAGACGTGTCCACTTGTGGCCTGAACTCCCCCGTGTGTACCAGTGTTTACAAGCCAGCAAGTGTGAACGCATCTAAGGATACATTCGGTACATTCCATAATATCCATATTATCACTGTTTTTGGTGCTTGTTTCTGCAAAATAAGTCACCATGGGCCCCAAGAAAGCTCCTAGTGCCAACCCTTCGAGACCAAGGGTGCTAATGACTGTTGAAATGAAGAAAGAGATAATTGCAAAGTACGAAAGTGGAGTGTGTGTGTGTCGGAACTGGTCAGGTTGTACAGTAAACCCCAATCAACCATCTCTACTATAGTGAGCAGGAAAATGGCAATCAAGGAAGCTGTTCTTGCAAAAGATACAACTGTGATTACAAAACAGCAACCGCAAGTGTTAGAAAATGTTGAGAGACTGTTATTGGTGTGGATAAATGAAAAACAGATAGCAGGAGATAGCATCTCTCAAGCGATCATTTGTGAAAAGGGTGATGAAAATCACCCTCATACAGCTATTGCAAGCCATGCTGGTGACTATTACACTGACAATGTTGCGAAACACTTTAGGAAAGTCATAAAGGAACGAGAGGTACAGGCCTCTATGGACAGATATGTTGTGCGACAGAAGTCCAGTGACTCTCAAGCTGGTCCTAGTGGCATTAAAAGAAGAAGGGAAGTAACCCCAGAAAAGGACTTGCTACCTCAAGTCCTAATGGAAGGGGATTCCCCTTCTAAACACTAAGACCATCCACACTCTCCCCTCCTCCCATCCCATCAATCATCACCAGATCTTCAATAAAGGTAAGTGTCATGTAACTGTGCATGTCTTCTTCAGTTTGTGTGTATTAAAATTTATATTTCATGTGGTAAAATTTTTTTTTTTTATACTTTTGGGTGTCTTCCACGGATTAATTTGATTTCCATTATTTCTTATGGGGAAAACTGATTTGCTTTCCGATAATTTTGGTTTACAATGAGTTCTCAGGAACGGATTAATATCGTGAACAGGGGGTCCACTGTACTAACAACTATACACTGTTCATCATATTTCTACAAAACTGTACACTTTTCGTATTTCCTCCAGATTTTGCACCTCCTCGTATTTCAACAGGAATGTTTTACTCCCTGGAATCACTAATTTTAAGTCAGGTAAACTAACAGACCTGCTGGGAGGTTCTGACGTCTGCTGGCAACTGTTTACAACATGAACCTGCCTCTTTGGGCCTAACACTTCAGTTTTAAATTTCACCTTATCATTTATTATCCATATACTAGGGTACCACTGTGGCACACACTACAACACTATGTATAACACACTATTATCAGGGAGACTGTCTTTCCTATGACAAAAAAGTTATAATACTATATTCAACGGCACTCTAGGCCTAAAGTGACCCTCTGTGAGTATGGTTATGCTGCAGTATTGTACACTGATTCTCCTTTTTTGACTCAGTAGATATTATTTTCTGCAAGATAAGTTCCAACCACCGGAGGGATATATCTTATAAGGTCACTGGCACAGTTTAAAGTTCTAGCATGCAACAGAGACAGTGAAAAAATATGAAAGAACACGGCACATGACACCTATGCAATCCCATAGGAAATATCACAAAAATTTTTGTCTAGTACTACGCCCATGAGTTCTGTTGCAACTATCAAAATAGTTCCAGAACATGATTGAAATCAGAACTCGGTAAACTGGCAAAACATTTTACTTGGCCAAAGATGAAGGAAACAGTAGCTGATCATGTGCGACGTTGCCACGTGTGTCAAGTTACAGGCAAGCCAGCACACACACCTCCACCTACACCTCTCACTGTGTTCACTAGTAGCAAAGTTCAGTTCATCTGGACTAGTGATTGTTCAGATTTGTTCAAAAGATTGAAGCATCTGCTTTCCTCTGCTCCAGTGTTGAGTCCTAATTTCAATCTTCCCTTCTTTTTAAATATAGATGCGAGTTGTTATACAGTAGGCGCTGTGCTGCTCCAACAGTCAACATCCACTGATATTCTCCATCCTATATGTTACTATTCATCTAAGCTTAAACGACACCAGAAAAATTATGCCACTATTGAGAAAGGAGCTCTAGCTCTTGTGGCGTCCTCGGAACATTTTGACGAGTATTTGGGCACTTCCCCATTTAAAATTAACGTAATTTTAATGCTCAAATACCTTTTGTTACTTGCTATGTCAAATTCAGTAGAGTAACTTAATCCCTCCAGCCCATATTAACTATGTATACTCAGGGTCATGTCTAATTGTTTTTTTATATATTCACAAAATGATGTGTGTGAGGGGGAACGAACAATGTTGGGGGGTAGTGGGGTTTGTGGGCGATGTCTGCGTGACGAACACTGTCCTGCGCAGCCCCCCCCCTTCACTACACACCTTAAGCTTTTTTCATACTCAGGTCCATACTGCTGGCATTCCCACAACCACACTTAAGGGGAATGCTGTCTCCTGCATAGCAAAAGACATTTTCATTCCACTCTATGATGACCCTCAACGGCACTTGTCTATGTATCCTGCCCTTACAATGAGTACATAACCAGAAATGCAGAGATACGATACTGTGTACTGCCCTAAACTAGGGGCATAACTTATAGTGAAAAACACGTTAATTATAGAAGTGCTTGGCACAAGAGTGACTCTGATTAATGTTTATATTAAACGTATTGATATGAGTAATCAGTAATAATGTGAAAGACTTTAATAACTCCTAGGGGACCTTTTTCATGTTGGGGGGTGTTGCACCCCTGAAGGGATTGCAATGTATGTATATATATTACCCGTAATTACCTTTTTTAATTTTAATTTTTTGCTTTATTTGCTAAAGCTAAATTTTAAATATATTTGGGTTATATTATATTTTTATTAGTTTTTGTTGTTAGGTAGGGTGTAACAATATTTGTGCTCAAATTCAAGTCTTGATTGCTAACACTGTAATAATCGCTTGTGGGGTCGTTTTCCCCGCCAGCTTGTTTCTGAGCTGCAGCGTCCTGGAGCTATCACGGATCGAGAGGGGGGGGGTCCTCACCTCGCCTGAAGTATTCAGCTGGTCTAGACTCTCTTTGGGGGTTGGACGTATTCTTTTACAAGTGCCTAAGTCTTCCCCCCATTGGCTCTTTTTGGAAGATCCGTCCTTATTGTTAGTTTCTGAGACTCTGTTCACAGAACATTGTATAACTTGTGATTTTCGACGTTTTATGAGGTTGTGTGTTGCGTAGACACTCGAGCAATCAGGTCCCGAGCTGTAGCTTTTTTACCTAATTTGTACCGGTATCTGTGTATTGCACTCAGATTTTCTTGTTTGAATTGATCATATATGGGAGCTTTGTGACTTTTGTGGGAAAATCGTGATGGTCCCACTAGCTGTCTTTTATTTTCCCTTGTTCCTGATTTTGTCCAGTTGCTTGTTATATTGTTGTTCACTTATCTGTCATTTTTTGTTCAAGCAAATGTTTTGGTTGCCAGTCGGTCAAAATTAGTTTATTTGAGGACTTTGTCAGTCACTTTTTTAAGTTTTTCGACTGAGACATAGGAACTACTTAAGCACTTACACACATACACACAAACTTATTTGTATATTTATTATTAAAATGTTTAAATTTCCAGCGGGACCCAAGACTAATTTTGATATGTGCTTTCAGCACAATACTACTGACACGAGAGAAGTGATTATTATTATTTTTATTATTATTAATTTAATTTAATTGGATAATATACCTAGACAATAATTAATAAATTTATTAAATTTTATTTTCTCTAGTTAGTAGCCTACCAGTTGTAATCCTGAAGCACTACTGAATCATATTGAATTCTAATCGATAATTGGACAAGGATACTGACTACAGTGGACCCCCGCATAACGATTACCTCCGAATGCGACCAATTATGTAAGTGTATTTATGTAAGTGCGTTTGCACGTGTATGTTTGGGGGTCTGAAATGGACTAATCTACTTCACAATATTTCTTATGGGAACAAATTCGGTCAGTACTGGCACCTGAACATACTTCTGGAGTGAAAAAATATCGTTAACCGGGGGTCCACTGTACTTGTTACGAAAACCCAGTAACAGGCTGGATGCTAGAAGGGCAGTCCTTTCTAGTATTCACTGGAGATCTCTAAGCTTTCAGAATTGCATTTTTTGTAACACACCTTAATTGAAGAGTATTGTTGAGTGAAAAGACACTGTTGTTTCTTGAACACACTGGGATTATCACAGTGATACATGAGTAAAGGCTTCACTTTGTAATTCCCACTAGCATTACAACAAAACATGAGAGTTAGCCTGTCTTTCATAGGCTGGGAGTGCCTTTACCTCCTGAGTAATAAGTGATGTAGGTCCTGTTTGGTATTTTCTTCCAGAACAGGCCTGTTTCGTCACAATTGAACACTTGTTGGAGGTTGGAATTTTTCAGCTTCACCATGCCTTATTACACTGTGTATGCCACTACAATTCTTAACCCTTTCAGGGTCCGTCCCGTAGATCTACGGCTTTACATTCAGGGTCCAAACCGTAGATCTACGCCATGAGCTCAGCTCACTCTGATAAACTGTGAGTTTTACATTTGGGCCTAGATATGAGAGAATACATCTATGTGGTATGTGTGCACCACATAAAACAGATCCTGCAGCACACTGTGCATAATGAGAGAAAAAAAATGAAATCATGATTTTTCGATTAAAACAGCAAATTTGCAGTGTTTTTTCGTTTTGTTTTTTATAGTTGTATTTGCGATTTCTTGGTCTCATTTGATAGAATGGAAGACATATTACAGAAATAGAGATGATTTTGATTGGTTTTAGCATTGGAAATGGCTTGAAACTGAGCTCAAAGTAGCGGAAATGTTAAATTTTTGCCGATATTCAAGAGTAAACAAACGACCTCACACGTCTAATACACATCAGCTGGTGGGTCTAATATACATTCACAAATATGGTGATGATATTTATACAATTATTACAGTATTGCATAACAGTAAATCTTCTATTTTTTGGTGTGAATAAAAATTCATTATGTGAATAAAAAATCAAAATGGAATTTATTTGTAAAGCCTCAAAACATAACTAATGAACAGAGGAAATGTTAGTTTAGTGCCAGGAATGCCTACATTGTTCATTCTGGACCCTATTTTGAAATTGGAATATTTTGAACTTTGTGTTAAATTGGCCAAATTAACAATTTCCGATCACTTTATTTTGTAGTTGAAACAGTTGACTTGGTGATTTCTTGTGCTCAATCGATAGAATAGAAGTAATACTAGTGAAATAGCTAAGAATTTGGTTGATTGGAATAATGTAATTGGCCTAAAATGGGAGTCAAAGTCGGCAAAATCGCCGATTCGTAAATATCGCTGACACATCAAAATTCGCGAGAGCATAATTTCGTCAATTTTCCACCAATTTTCGTACTTTTTGTTTTATTACCTTCACAAAAAGATTCTCTACGATTTCATAAGAAAAAATAACAAATTTTTTTTTTGAAATATCTTGGACACTGGTGCGTGACTCCAGATTTGGGCCTTGGACCCTGAAAGGGTTAAATCTCTCAAACCAACCTTTGCTGGCCTTAAATTCACCAAAAAGAACCCTAGTTCCAGGCATTTTTTCCTGTTCACCTGGGTGTTAGTCGACTGGTGTGGGTTGCATCCTGGGGGACAAGATTAAGGACCCCAATAGAAATAAGCTGGACAGTCCTCGATGATGCACTGACTTTCTTGGGTTATCCTGGGTGGCTAACCCTCTGGGGTTGTTTCTTGGTATTCTCGAACAGCCACACCAACAACAGTCTCTCCACATCTTCAAGAAGTACAGCTGACCGTGGTATAGCAGCAGCTGACGGTGGTGTAGCAACAGCTGACAGTGGTGCAGCAGCAGCTGACCGTGGTATGATAGTATTTCAATAGCACAGTATTTCTCACCCTTTTGACTAATGGTTAATTCGACTGAAGGCTACCACTCTGGAATGGATTAAAGACGTTGGTCAAGGGTCCATTGTATATACTTTTATACTTACGCCTTTATATTTACGCTTACCTTAAAGGAGATGTTAGTTTAATTAGTTAGTCTGATGGAGGAGATGCTGGCAGAGGTTTAGGGTGGTGGAAGATAGCAGGGCGGCATATGTTCATTGGCCCGATGCACATCCAACAACATTGGAGAGTTATTTTTGTGTCGTTTTTCTATTGCTTACTTGCTTAACTTACTTGCTACAATGTTAATTCTACACCTTATTGCTGGCTGGCACTATAGCCTTTATCGATACCTGCTGCTTTAGTATCGTACATATCGTTGAATCACTGCAGAAGGCACATTCACCCCTCTCTCTTCCTCCTCCACTTTGGTAATTGGCTACAACTTTTTTCTTGAATTCTATTGCATTTCTTTCCTTCTTTTTATTTTATTTATTTATTTATTTATTATAAATTTGAGCACACATACAGAGGTACAAAAAAATACAGATAAGAGCAGCATGCCAAAGCCACTTATACTATGCATAGCATTACGGGCTGGCTTAAAATTAACTTAACCCTTTCAGGGTCCGTCCCGTAGATCTACGGCTTTACGTTCAGGGTCCAAACCGTAGATCTACGCCATGAGCTCAGCTCACTCTGATAAACTGTGAGTGGCACATTTGGGCCTAGATATGAGAGACTACATCTATGTGGTATGTGTGCACCACATAAAACAGATCCTGCAGCACACTGTGCATAATGAGAGAAAAAAAATGAAATCATGATTTTTTGATTAAAACAGCAACTTTGCAGTGTTTTTTCGTATGTTTTTTATAGTTGTATTTGCGATTTCTTGGTCTCATTTGATAGAATGGAAGACATATTACAGAAATAGAGATGATTTTGATTGGTTTTAGCATTGAAATGGCTTGAAACTGAGCTCAAAGTAGCGGAAATGTTAAATTTTTGCCGATATTCAAGAGTAAACAAACGACCTCACACGTCTAATACACGTCAGCTGGTGGGTCTAATATACATTCACAAATATGGTGATGATATTTATACAATTATTACAGTATTGCATAACAGTAAATCTTCTATTTTTTGGTGTGAATAAAAATTCATTATGTGAATAAAAAATCAAAATGGAATTTCTTTGTAAAGCCTCAAAACATAACTAATGAACAGAGGAAATGTTAGTTTAGTGCCAGGAATGCCTACATTGTTCATTCTGGACCCTATTTTGAAATTGGAATATTTTGAACTTTGTGTTAAATTGGCCAAATTAACAATTTCCGATCACTTTATTTGTGTTGTTGAAACAGTTGACTTGGCGATTTCTTGTGCTCAATCGATAGAATAGAAGTAATACTAGTGAAATAGCTAAGAATTTGGTTGATTGGAAAAATGTAATTGGCCTAAATGGGAGTCAAAGTCGGCAAAATCGCCGATTCGTAAATATCGCTGACACATAAAAATTTCGCGAGAGCATAATTTCGTCAATTTTCCACCAATTTTCGTACTTTTTTTTTTATTACCTTAAACAAAAAGATTCTCTTACGATTTCATAAAAAAATAAAAAATTTTTTTTTTTTTGAAATATCTTTGGACATGGTGCGTGACCCCAGTTTTGGGCCTTGGACCCTGAAAGGTTTAAGATTAACTAAGCAATGATGAAGTCAGTGATAAAACATTAATGTAAACAGATTACTATAAAGCACAAGTGAGTATTAAAAAAGACAGGTCATATGGTTGCATTCAGTCATATGAAGGATTCTGTTAGGTAGTGTATTTAAAAAATAATAAAGTTAGATTCGGTTTTAGGTTTAACATTTATGTGATATAATTGTGAAAACATTTAAGATATACAATTTAAAAGGTTCAGTTATTCAGTATTTATTTGGTTTTGGGTGAGTAAGTGATCTTTGAGTAGAGACTAGAATTTTATAAACAGGTAGTGTTTTTTTTATATTTACAGGTAATGAATTCCCGATTTTAGGGCCTTTTATGTGCATTGAGTTTTTGCATAGTGTGAGATGAACACGAGGAACATCAAAGAGTGATCTGTGCCTTGTTTTATGGTCATGTGTTCTGTTGAGGTTGGCAAGGAGATGTTTGAGGGGAGGGTTAATATCAGATTTTAAGTGTTCTATGTATGTAATAGGTGCAGTAATAAGTATGGATTTTTTGTATGGTGAGTAGGTTTAGTGTATTGAAATATTGGTGGAGTGTGCTGCCTGTAGTGAGAATTTGTTATCATTCTAACTGCAGCCTTTTGTTGGGTAATTAGTGGTCTGAGATGGTTAATTGTTGTTGAGCCCCATGCAACAAATTCCGTAGGTGAGTTTAGGGGTAAATAAAGGGTGATATAGGGCCAGGAGGGCTGACTGGGGAACACGTACCATATCTTCGATAGTATGCCTACAGTTTTGGGAAAATTTTTTCTTAGAAATTTGTTGTATATGTGTATGAAATTTGAGTCTATTATCAAGGTGGATTCCAAGAATTTTCCCTCTGTTAGCTTTTTTATAGGTTGATTCCTTTATCATTATGTTAAGAGGACATCTGTAGCTCTGTTACCAAACTGAATGAAGTAGGTTTTGTCAATGTTTAGTGTAAGTTTGTTAGTCCTCATCCAGGTAATATTTTCTGTAATTCGGTATTTACAGTATTGGCTAGTGTGACTGGGCTCGGGTGAGAAAAAGACGTATGTAGTGTCATCTGCAAATAGTTTTGGGTTTGAGAAATTGCGAAGCATTGGAAGGTCATTTATGTATAGGAAAAAGAGAAGGGCCAAGGACACTTCCCTGTGGGACACCCAACTGTAATTGGTTTGCGCAGAAGAGTTTGCCCATTTGCGTACACATATTGGTTTCTGTTGCTGAGGTATGACTTGAGGTAGTTGAGGGAGTGCCCTCTTATACCATAGTGTGACAATTTTACGTGGAGCAAGTCATGGTCAAAAATGTACAAAAGCTTTACGTAAATCAATGAAGATCCCCAGTGGGACTTCTTTTTTTTCTATTGCAGTGTAATATATGTTCTAGCATGTGTATAATAGCATCATAGTATTTTTATTAGGCCTGAATCCAATTGGCAGGGGTTGAGTATGTTTTGGGAGATAAGGTAGGAGTTAGATTCGTTTATGAATTAAATTTTTCGAAGATTTTTGAGAGAGGGTTGTAAATTTGGGTATTGGCCTATAGTTATTCAACTCTGTTTGGTCTCCTCCTTTGTGGATCGGGGTGACCCTTGCTATTTTGAGTACTGTAGGGAAGGTGGAGGATTCGATGGATTTGTTTTAAAAAGTGTTGCAATGATTTGGAGATAGCACTTGTGACACTTTTTTGTATATAAAGGGTGGTAAGGTACTTAAATCTCCTGCCTTGTTTTTTAGTGCATTGATAATAAGGGAGACTTCGTATGGGTTAGTCGGAGCTAGGAACAGTGTGTTCGGGTAGTTGCCGGTGAGGTATCATTTGGTGGGGTATCTGAGCTTGGGATTTTATTGGCAAGGTTTTGTCCTATAGTGGAGAAGAAATCATTGAGTCTGTTTGCTGTTTCTGTTGGTGGGAGTTGGGGTTTCATCTGATTTTGCTAATTTTAATTTCGCTATTTTGTGATATCTTTTTTGTTCCCAGAATTTCTGATAGGGTTTTCCAGGGCTTTTTTATATCACCTCGTAAGTTGGATAATCTGTTCTCATTTAAAACAATTTTTTTGCCCTTCTTATCAGGCTGGTTAGGATTGACGAGTAACGTTTTTGTTTGTCTCTGGTTATGTGACCCATTCTGTACTGTTTTTCATATTGGTGTTTTTTTATTTATGGATTTGAGAATGCTGGGTGTTAGCCAGGGACTGTTTAGTCTCTTTGCTGTCATCTGTTTAGTTTTTTAGGGCAGTGCTTGTTATAGAGTATTGGGTCTTTTTTTGAAAATTATTAATACATTCGTCAATATCTGTATAGATTTCTAGCTCAGTGTGCCAATCAATGTTTGCTAATGCTGTTGTGAAGTATTAATGGCTGCCTCATTGTGAAGTCTGAAGGTGACTTTAGTAGTGTCTTGGGGTAGTTTACCAAAAGTTGTTATAGGGAAAATAGGGTAGTGGTCTGTGGTATTTTCTGTAATTATGCCTGATTTTAAAGGGGATTGGTGTTGGTCCGATGTGGTCAAGTAGGGAAAACACTAGTCTCTGTAACTCTTGTAGGTTTTGTTACTGTTGGTAGTAACATACAGTTACTCATTGTGTTTGTGAATTCAGTAACGGTGGGTCCTGGTCTTGCAGGAGATTTATATTGAAGTCACCTGAAGATAGTAAGTGATCTTTGTTTATGCGGCATCAGTTATCATACTTCCTAGATTTTGACTAAATTGGCTAAAGTTTGACTGTGGAACTCTGTAGATGTTTATCAATGTGAGAGGTTTTTGTATTTATTTTGGATTTGAATTTAGCTATTATATATTCCCCATGTTCATCCTTGTGAAAAGTTTTTAGTGATACATTTAGTTGGTTGATAGTATATGGCTGTGAACCCCCTTGTTGGTCTGGCCTACAGTTGTGTAGGGTGTGAAACCGGAAGGGCATAGAATTGTACTATCAGGTTTAGCCAGGTTCGTTAGTTAATGATGGACATATTGGCTTTTAAGGAATTTAGTAATGCTATGAGGTCATCAAAAAGTTGCTTAAAGATCTGATTTTGTAGTTAAGACGTTATTTTTGTTGGCACTGAAAGTGCCTTTGATTGTTCTGCAGTGTGTAATTACAGTAACTGTTTGATTCTTTAAGTCATTAAAAAGGGTTGGTATCAGGAAAATGCTTGTAATCATAAGATTTGTAGTGAACATAGTTAAAATTAAGTAAAACAAAGTAAATATTTAAGCTAAAAAAACACCTGAATTATTTAAAAAGTAAAATAATAGTAAATAAAAAAAATTAAGTGATGTCTATAATAGAGCTTGGGAATATGATTTAGGTTTGTACTATAAAGGAAATTTTTTTAAAGTTAGAATTATATTTTAAAAAATTTAAAAAAAAAAGGGACTAATATAGGTTGTGGTGAAAATAAAGTGGTAATCAAAAAAAAGGGTTTTGGGGAAAAATGGAAAAAATTGGAACTTAAATTCTTTTAGCACCGGGAATAGCACCTTGATTTTTTTAAAACAATTGTGGATATATAAACTGGGATGTTATATAAAGTAAAAAAAAAAAAGGAAAAATTAAAGGGACTAAAATTTTTGTAATGGTAAGCAAAATTTAAAAGGACGATGGTAGGAATTATAATATAAAAATTATAATAAAAAAAATACAATTTGAAATGGTACTTGCAATTGCACTAGAGTCGGATAGGTTTTTACGTCAAGATTATACATAGATTTAAAATTACAAAATAAAATTCACAATTAAAGTACCAAAAAAATAAAGTAAAAAAAAACAATGGTAATGTCTTGGTTAATTGATAGTAAAGGTAGACAGGTACCCGGTACACAGGTACCCGTACCTAAAAGCTTTCTTGGCACATGGGGGCTTATTTACAGTTACAAACACTAAAAAAAATGGAATAATACAAAATATATCGCATGTATGCGAGGAATTTTCCTCCCTGTCTTGTAAACAATGGCATACTAGCTTTACATGGGCTCAGGCCACACGGACATGTTAGGGACGAATACCCTTAACCGAGTTCTTGGGCGTTAGCAAGCCAATACAGTAGACCCCCACTTATGTAAGTGCATTTATGTAAGTGTGTTTGTATGTGTATGTTTGGGAGTCTGAAATGGACTAACGTACTTCACAATATTCCTTATGGGAAAAAATTCGGTCAGTACTGGCACCTGAACATACTTCTGGAATGAAAAAATATCGTTAACCGGGGGTCCACTGTATTTTGATGCAAAAACGTGCTGCTATCCAATTTTGGTGTTAGCCAATGCTGCCGTTACCCGAGGGTTCACTGTATATAGTAAAATATCTTGGAGAGGATGCAAACTGATTTATATATTTTTTTGTTGTGTTGAATGTGAGGGTTGAATTTCAAGTTTCTGTCAATAAACAGACCTAAGAATTTTCCTTCATTTTGTTTAACAATAAGAGAACTGTTAATCATAACATTTAGTTAGACATTTGTAGTTGTGTTGCCAAACATCATGTAGAAGGTATGTCAATGTTAAGTCTGAGTTTATTGGTAGTCTTCCAGGAAAATATTCTTTATCAGAATTTGGACTTGGGTGGAAGATGATAAAAGTTGTGTCATCCACAAACAGAACAGATATAAGTTACTGAGATGTTACTAGTGAAGATGCTAGTATTGAAGAAGCTAGTATTGAAGATGCTAGTATTGAAGAAGCTAGTATTGAAGATGCTAGTACTGAAGATGCTAGTATTGAAGCAAGGGAAGGTTAACTCCAGTTCCTTGGATCAACAACTGAAACAAGGGAAGGATAGCTCCAGTTCCTTGGATCAACAAGTGAAACAAGGAAAGGATAACTCCAGTTCCTTGGATCAACAACTGAAGCAAGGGAAGGTTAGCTCCAGTTCCTTGGATCAACAACTGAAGCAAGGGAAGGGTAACTCCAGTTCCTTGGATCAAGCAGAGAAAAACGGGAAGGAAAAACCCCCATTTCCCTTGGTCAACAACTGAAGCAAGGGAAGGGATAGCTCCAGTTCCTTAGATCAAGCAGAGAAACAAGGGAAGGATAACTCCAGATCCTTGGATCAACAAGTGAAGCAAGGGAAGGATAGCTCCAGTTCCTTGGATCAACAACTGAAGCAAGGGAAGGTTAACTCCAGTTCCTTGGATCAACAACTGAAGCAATGGAAGGATAACTCCAGTTCCTTGGATCAACAACTGAAGCAAGGGAAGGTTAACTCCAGTTCCTTGGATCAACAAATGAAGCAAGGGAAGGATAGCTTCAGTTCCTTGGATCAACAATTGAAGCATGGGAAAGATAACTCCAGCTCTTTGGATCAACAAGTGAAGCAAGGGAAAGTTAACTCCAGTTCCTTGGATCAAGCAGAGACACAAGAGAAGGATAACTCCAGTTCCTTGGATCAACAAGTGAAAAAAGGGAAGGATAACTCCAGTTCCTTGGATCAACAAGTGAAGCAAGGGAAGGATAGCTCCAGATCCTTGGATCAACAACTGAAGCAAGGGAAGGTTAACTCCAGTTCCTTGGATCAACAACTGAAGCAAGGGAAGGATAACTTCAGTTCCTTGGATCAACACCTGAAGCAAGGGAAGGTTAACTCCAGTTCCTTGGATCAAGCAGAGAAACAAGGGAAGGATAACTCCAGTCCCTTGGATCAAGCAGAAAAACAAGGGAAGGATAACTCCAGTTCCTTGGACCAACAAGTAAAGCAATGGAAGGATAGCTCCAGTTCCTTGGATCAACAACTTGAGCAAGACAAGGTTAACTCAAGTTCCATGGAACAACAACTTCTACTACAGGGACAGCATCGTGGAGTTCGACCGCGAGGCAGCTGTCAGGTGTGCCACAGGCAGTGTGTACTCAGTTCCTCAAGCTTCAACATCCGTGCACACGAGGGCCTGGGATCTTCAGTCAACTTGGCGTCCACCAGGACGTTGCCATGTCCCTAGGACAGCTCTCCATCGGGCTGCTAACGGAGCCACTGGCTTCTTGGACCTCTTGGGGAGGGTCGATGGTGCTCGTGCAAGCAGCAGGTCCTGGGGCAACTTGCTGCTGTTTGCAATGGCTGTCTGCCGAGGAGAGACAGGCACCTAGCAACATCTGTTGTTGGGCAATGGATGAATTCCCTGCTATGTTTGTTAACTGCTCATTACTCTGTAATTTGTCTATGATTGTATTCATGTGATAACGTGTTTATCATTCATTACCTTTGAAACTTGTCATGATTTTGACCAGCTCTACCTGGAGCTCATTACCTTTGTAAATTCTCATGATTAATGTGTTTATGATTCATTACCTTTGCAATTATTCATGAGTGTGACCAGCTCTACCTGGAGCTCATTACCTTTGTAACTTGGTCATGATTATGACCAGATCTAGTTCATTACCTCTGTAACTTGCTCAGCTATCAAAACTTTGGAGTCCAGTCCCTGGACCAATTATGTACCTCTGTAATCTTTTGACTACCGCCCACAGGATGGGTATGGGGTGCATAATAAACATATTAAACTAAAACTAACAACAAGTGAAGCAAGGGAAGGTTAACTCAAGTTCCTTGGATCAAGCAGAGAAACAAGGGAAGGATAACTCCAGTTCCTTGGATCAAGCAGAGAAACAAGGGAAGGATAACTCCAGTTCCTTGGATCAAGCAGAGAAACAAGGGAAGGATAACTCCAGTTCCTTGGATCAAGCAGAGAAACAAGGGAAGGATAACTCCAGTTCCTTGGATCAAGCAGAGAAACAAGGGAAGGATAACTCCAGTTCCTTGGATCAACAAGTAAAGCAAGAGAAGGATAACTCCAGTTCCTTGGATCAAGCAGAAAAACAAAAGAAGGATAACTCCAGTTCCTTGGATCAACAAGTGAGGCAGGGGAAGGTTAACTCCAGTTCCTTGGATCAACAAGTAAAGCAAGGGAAGGATAACTCCAGTTCCTAAGATCAAGCAGAAAAACAAGGGAATGATAGCTCCAGTTCCTTGGATCAACAACTGAAGCAAGGGAAGGATAGCTCCAGTTCCTTGGATCAACAACCGAAGCAAAGGAAGGTTAACTCCATTTCCTTGGATCAACAAGTGAAGCAAGGGAAAGATAACTCCAGCTCCTTGGATCAATAAGTGAAGCAAGGGAAGATTAACTCCAGTTCCTTGGATCATGCAGAGAAACAAGGGAAGGATAACTCCAGTTCCTTGGATCAACAAGTGAAGCAAGGGAAGGATAGTTCATTTCCTTGGACTTACAAATGAGCAAGGAAGGTTACCCCAAGTTCCTTGTGTTAAAAGTGAAGCAAGGAAGTTAATCCAGTTCCTTGGCATCATAAGTTAAAACAAAGGAGTGTTAACACCAGCTCCTTGGATCAACAAGTGAAGCACGGGAAAGGTTAAACTTCAGTTACTTGGATCAAGTAGAGAAACAAATGAAGGTTAACTCCAGGTCCTTGGTTCTCAACAACTGAAGAAAAGGAAGGTTAACTCCAGTTCTTGGATCAACAACACTGAAGCAATGAAGGTTAACTCCAGTTCCTTGGATTAACACTGAACAAGGGAAAGCGTTAAATCCAGCACCCTGGTTCAAGAGCCCTCAACATCATAAGGGAAACAATAATGCAAAGTAACACTAACACTATTATGGATAAGTACAAATGCCTGCTACAACACCACCTGTATATAACAGTGTATACTAACAACTGTACTAACACTGTACTAACACTGTACATAACTGTACAACACATGTACTAACCACACTGTACTAACTCACTGCTAATAACACTTGTATACACTGCACTAACATGCCTAACACTGTACTACTTGTACTATCACTGTACTAACTCTAGTCCTAACCTGTACCTAACACTGACTAACACTGTGCTAACACTGTAAAACAATGTACTAACACTGTTTTAACACTGTTATTAACACTGCAATAACACTGTATAAACTACTAACACTGTGCTAAACATGTAATACATTGTACTAACACTGTACTAAACACTACTAACATGTGCTAACACTGTACTAACATTGTTCTAACACTGTGCTAAGCTACTTAACATGTTCTAACACTGTACTAACATTGTCTAACACCTGTACTATCACTACTAACACGGTATAACACTGCACTACCATGTACTAACAAAGTACTATTACGGTTACTAACACTGTACTTAACAATGTTCTAAAATTGTCCTAACACTGTACTAACACTGTATAATTCTGTACTAATTTGTCCCTAACCTGTACTAACACTGTACTAAACGGTACTAATAACTGTACTAAAAACACATGTATAACACTGTTTACTAACAATTGTTACTAACACGTACTAAAATGTACTAACAATGTATAAACACTGTTCTAATGCTGTAACTCAAACAATGTACTAACACTGTATTAACACTGTACTACCACTACTAACACTGTGCACATCACTGTGATAACACTGTACCTAACCACTTGTACTAAAACACTGTGCTAACACTTGTTACTAACACTGTACTAATCACTTGTACTAACACTGTGGTAACTCTGTGCTAACAGTTGTACTAACACTGTGCTAATATAGTACTACCACGTACTAACAGTGCCTAACACATGTGTTGAAATGGTGCAAAACACTGTACTAACACTGTACTAATTACTGTACTAACACTCTACTAACCTGTACTACCATGCACTCAACACTGTGTTAACTACTGGTGCTAACACTGATTCTAACACTGTTTAAACACTGTAATAAAAACTGTATTAACCACTGTAATAACACTGTACTAACACTGATCTAACACTGTACTAACTGTGACTAACACTTTTCTAACAATGTGTGCTAACATGTACTAACACTGTATATACACTGCCTAACACTGTCCAAACAATGTACTAATCACTTTACAAAACTGCACTAACACTGTTAATTGCGAGTCACTTGTTTGATAGAACTGCTAAATGCTCAAATGATGTAGTGGTGTTTTAGCAGTTAAAGTGTCGAGAACCAAACCTAGTCATTGTATAGTCTACCATGCCTCCGGAATGCAACATCCCAGCAATTCAGGAAACAGCTGTTAAAAATTGACCAACTGTCTGGAAACACCTTCAGCTCATGCACCAACATATTGATCCTGGGGGATTTCTATTAGGCACTAAAATGGTGGAATTAGCAATAATATGTTGCAGAAATAAACACCAGGAGCAGCTATGCTGAAAACTCACACTCACGCGAGCTTTTAAATCTCTGCAAAAATTCAATTAAACAGCCAATACTAGAGCCTACTAGACTGGAGAATACACTAGACTCATCTTCACTAAACAATGGATGAACATCACCTCCCTCTCACTATCAAAAACAATTTTACTCAGATCACAACATAATTGAGGTTCAGTCTTGAAATCGCGGACCCCCAGCCGACATAAGGAGATTAGTCACGGGGGGAGCTTTCACCAAATTCAACTTCAATAACAAAAAAAAAGTGGGCCCAATTTAAACCCAAAGGTCCAAACCCGGGATAAAAGCTGGGAAGATTTTTACTAAGAACCCAAGCCCCCAATTATCCCTTTTAAAAAACAGTTTAAACTGGGGTTAAGCACTCGAGGGATCCCAAAAAGGTTTTTTCCTCAAAGAAAAAGGGGAGTAGATTTTAAAACAAAAAAGAGAAGGCGTCCCTTTACAGGTGACAGAAAAAAATAAACAGAGGGGCCCTTAAAAAGGTCAATTTATCTGAAATGCTTTGGGGGGACACGGTCAGGAAATAGCAAGACAAACTTAAGCTAAAGAATCCTTTAGGAGTCGGGGAAATGGGCCTGGGGAAAAACCCAAAAAAAAGGCAAAAAATGAAATCAAAAGGGGAAACCCCAAAAAGTATTTTTTTCCCTATCCCCCAAATCAAACGAGATTAAAGTCCAGAAATTGGGCCCCCTTATTAAAACCCCAAGAGGGGGTTTTCCGGATGCCAAAAAAGGGAAAAATGAGGGGGGGTATCAAGCCCCCATTGCTCAGTTTTTAGCAAGCCAAACCCAGACTGAGGTCAAAAGTTTTAAAAAATAAATTTTTTATGAGAGGGGCCCAAAAAAATTTTGATTAACACAACCTTTTGGATTTTTTACCCTGACCCCCAATTTGGACTTCGAAAGGCGATAAATGAAATCCCCATGAAACTCTGCCCCAGGGCCGACTCAGGGAAATCTGGGGTTCTTTCCAAGAACTGCAAAAAAACCCCTATCACGAGCCTTTTATCTATGGAGAGGGAGTTGGGCACGGGGGTCGTCCCACAGTTACAAAAAAACAACAGACATAGCCCACTCCAAAAAGGGGGGCGGGAAAAGCAACAGCAAAGAATTTTTTTTAAAAAGACCAATAGCACTAAATCCCTATCATAAAAATCTTTGAAAGGGCCCTAAGAAGCAAAAATTCCCCAAAGTCTAAAAACCCCATCTTTTTACACAACCCGGGCAACATGGGTTTAGAACGGTTTGCCACTGTTTTGTCTCAACTATTGGGGGCCCCTACGACAAAGGGCCAAATGCACTAGAAGACAAAAAAAAGCAGATGTAATATATACAGAACTTTGCAAAAAGCCTTCGACAAGTGGACCATGGCGTAATAGGCACAAAAAAGCGTGCCCCAAAGGAAAAAACCCGGAAAAGTCGGTCGATGGATTTTATAATTTTCCCCAAAATAAAAGAAAAACAGAGAGTAGTTTGTCAACAGAGTAAAGTCCCCGGGGAGCTACCCCGGGGAAAAACTCTGTTCCACAAGGAAAAGTACTCGCCCCCATCTTGGGTTTCCCCTTTCCCTTTTATCCGAAAATAGGGCAAAAGGGTGTCGCCCCGCCCCCGTGTCCTTCCCCTTTTCAGATGACACCCCAATCTGATGGGAAATGGGTTTTCCCTTGCAGACACTGCCCAAGCTTTCCGGCCCGACAAACAACCAAATCTTTCGTGGGCTGCAGAAAACAAAATGAATTTTAACGATGAGAAAATTTTAAATTTCTCAGATTGGGAAAAAGAGGGAAAATTTAAATTTTTCATAAAATTTCAAAAACAAATTCTGGCCCAAAAAAAGAGCGAAAAACAAACGTCCAAAAAAAATGGGGGTGATCATGTCCCGGGGATCTACCTTTAAAAGGGCCATAACATTGTATTTAATCGCATTTTGCTAGAAAAATGACAGGATGGATAATGAGAACCTTCAAAACTTGGGAGGCCAAGCCTGTTTACCTCTTCAGGTAAATTTTTCTATCTAGGCTGGAATTTTTGCTGCACACTAACAGCACCTTTCAAGGGAGGGGAAAATTTCCACCTAAAAAAAATGTACAGAGGGAAATTTCACGGCCCCCGCATAAAGGGGATAAAACACCTCAATTTTGGGGAGGCTTGAGGTTCCTAAACCTGTATTCCCCCGGGAAAGCAGGAGGGAGAGATACATGATTATATACAACCCGGAAAAAACCTAGAGGGGGTAGTAGCCTTGCCCCGAAAAACACCCCTACGAAAGCAAAAAACCTTTGGGGAAAGAAGCACCATCCCCCAATGAAAAGAAAAGGGGGTCATAGCACGTTTTAAAAGCCATACAATAAGGGTTTTAGGGGCCCCCAGGGCCTGTTCAAAAAGCCCCCCAGCACAACTTTAAGGGGGGAAATTTCCAACAGACCCTGGCAGGGCTTCAAGCTGGCATGGGGCAAAACACCTAAAGTCAGTTCCCGGGTCGCGGGCTGGGCTGTTTTGTTTGGGTTTTCGTGCAGCCAGCAGCAACAGCCGGGTTTTTTTTTCAGGGCTCTGATCCCCCCAGGAAAGGGTGGGCTCAGCCGGGGCCCCCGGGGGGCGTTGACCCCCGGGAAATCTTCCAAAGGTTTAAAATCCCGGTAACATGTGCTAACACTGGATAAACTGTCCCAACACTGTACTAACACTGTTTTTAAAGGGACTAACACTGTATAAAACTGTTCAAACTGTACCCAAAACTGTACTAACATCTGTACTAAAAACGGGCTAACACTGTACTAAAAATGAACTAACATTTTACTAACACTGTACTAAAAAATAAAAACAAACATTGAACTAACACTGTATAACCTGTCCTAAAACGCCCTAACCTTTTCTAACACTGTACTAAACACTGTACAAACACTGTACTAAAAAAGCCTAAACTGTTCCCCACTGTGCTACATGTACTACACTGTACTAACACTGTACAAACACTGTACTAACACTGTATTTAACCTGTACTAACATGACCAACAGTACTACACGTGCTAACTTGTTTAAATATTTTTACTAACTGCATAAACTGTACTAACCTGTACTAAAATTGAACTAACATTGTACAAAACACTGTACTAACAGGCCCCTAACACGTCCTAACACTGTACAAACATTTTATAACACTGTACTAAATGTAGTACCGTACTAACAGTGTCCTAACATGCACGAACACTGTACTAATTGATCTTTTTACTGTACTAACCTGTAAAACATTGATCTAATACTGTACAAAACCCCGTACTAACCAGCTAACACGTATAACTTTTGGTTAAATACTGTACTAACACTGTAAAAAATTGATCTAACACTGTCTAACTGTTTTTACCAGTTTTAGTGTCTAAAAATGCACAACCTGTTTTAAAACATATTTTAAAACACTGTAAAACACTGTTTAAACTGTGCTAACATTGTACTAAAACAGTATAAACTGTACTAACACTGTACTAACGAGTTTTAAAACACTTACAACACTGTATAACAATATACTAAACTGGCAAGGGGTGGAGTTAAAAGATAAAGAATCACACATAAAGGGGGATTTTGTCACATTTGCTTTTGCTGATGCCCTTTTGGGCTCTTGGGAGATTTGAAGAGAAGCTGCAGAGATTGGTGGATGAATTTGGTAGGGTGTGCAAAAAGAAGAAAATTGAAAGTGAATACAGGAAAGAGTAAGGTTATGAGGATAACAAAAAGATTAGGTGATGAAAGATTGGATATCAGATTGGAGGGAAGAGAGTATGGAGGAGGTGAATGTATTCAGATATTTGGGAGTGGACGTGTCAGCGGATGGGTCTATGAAATGATGAGGTGAATCATAGAATTGATGAGGGGAAAAGGGTGAGTGGTGCACTTAGGAGTCTGTGGAGACAAAGAACTTTGTCCTTGGAGGCAAAGAGGGGAATGTATGAGAGTATAGTTTTACCAACACTCTTATATGGGTGTGAAGCATGGGTGATGAATGTTGCAGCGAGGAGAAGGCTGGAGGCAGTGGGAGATGTCATGTCTGAGAGAAATGTGTGGTGTGAATATAATGCAGAGAATTCGTATAGTTTGGAAGTTAGGAGGAGGTGCGGGATTACCAAAACTGTTGTCCAGAGGGCTGAGGAAGGGTTGTTGAGGTGGTTCGGACATGTGGAGAGAATGGAGCGAAACAGAATAACTTCAAGAGTGTATCAGTCTGTAGTGAAGAAAGGCGGGGAAGGGGTCGGCCTAGGAAAGGTTGGAGGGAGGGGGTAAAGGAGGTTTTGTGTGCGAAAAGCTTGGACTTCCAGCAGGCATACATGAGCGTGTTTGATAGGAGTGAATGGAGACAAATGGTTTTTAATACTTGACGTGCTGTTGGAGTGTGAGCAAAGTAACATTTATGAAGGGGTTCAGGGAAACCGGCAGGCCGTACTTGAGTCCTGGAGATGGGAAGTACAGTGCCTGCACTCTGAAGGAGGGGTGTTAATGTTGCAGTTTAAAAACTGTAGTGTAAAGCACCCTTCTGGCAAGACAGTGATGGAGTGAATGATGGTGAAAGTTTTTCTTTTTCGGGCCACCCTGCCTTGGTGGGAATCGGCCGATGTGTTAATAAAAAAAAATAAATAAAAATTCACTAACAATGTACTAACACTGTATTAACACTGTACTAACACTGTGCTAACAGTGTACTAATACTGTACTAACACTGTACTAACACTGTACTAACACTGTGCTAACACTGCACTAATACTGAACTAACACTGTACTAACACTGTACTAATATTGAACTAACACTGCACTAACACTGTACTAACATTGTACTAACATTGCACTAACAAAGAACTAACACTGTACTAACATTGTACTCACATTGTCGTAACACTGTCCTAACACTGCACTAACACTGTCCTAACACTGTCCTAACACTGCACTAACACTGTCCTATTGCTGTACTAACACTGTGCTAACAGTGTACTAACATTGTCCTAACACTGTACTAACACTAAACTAACACTGCACTAACACTGCACTAACACTGTACTAACAATGTCCTAACACACTCTTAACACTGCACTAACACTGTACTAACATTGACCTAATACTGTACTAACACTGTTCTAACATTGCACTAACACTGTACTAACACTGTACTAACACTGTAGTAACACTGTAGTAACATTGTGCTAACACTGTACTAACACTGTACTAATATTGATCTAACACAATACTAACACTCTACTAACACTGCCCTAACATTGGACTAACACTGTACTAACATTGATCTAATACTGTACTACACTGTACTAACACAGTACTAATGCTGTACTAACAATGTACTAACACTGTACTAACACTGTGTTAACCATCTACTAACACTGGATTAAAACTGTGCTAATGTGGTAACATTGTACTAAACATTAACACTGTACAAACACTGTACTAACGTTTTTACCCGTACAAAACATGTCTAACACTGTACTAACAATTTATAACATGCACTAGACTGTACTAACACTGCCTAACCTGTATTAACACTGTACTAAACTTATTAAAAAATGTACTAACAACTGTACTAACGTGTTAACAATGAACTAACTTTGTACTAACATGTACTAACGTGTTAACAATAAAACTAACCTGTATAAACGTCAAAACACTGTACTAACATTGCCCTAGCACTGTCCTAACCTGTACTAGCATTTCTAACACTGTAAAAATTCACTAACATGTACTAACATGCATAACTATGGAAAATTTTAGGGGTGATTCCCGAAAGTACCTAAAACATTATATACTACAAGTAAACTATTGGGGAGACAAATATTTTTTACCGTAGTCACCCCGTGTAGACTGTGAAAAAAATTAACCCCCCCTGGTCACGGAAAAAGGGGTTTCCTTTGCCTCACAATTTTCCCATATTTTCCCGAGCCCATTTGGGTTTTGGATAGCACCAAAAGTACGGTGCTATAATAATTTGTGGCTGTATTTTTATATTAGTTTAATGAATAAAAGGGGGGTGGGGGGGTTTAACAGGATATAATCAAGGAAAACCATTGTAAAATTCCCATTTACCAGATTTTCTCTGGGGGTTTTCTTGATGTAGCTGGATCACCATAACCTTCCAATTAAAAAAACCTAAGGCTTTTCAGTCGCTAAAACAGAAGGGTTATTAACTGTGGGTGATTGATATTCTTTTTCCCTCCATTCCCCATTCATTTCGATGTCCTGCTACCCCGCACGGTTCTTATTCGCAGGACGAGGTATCCGTCGGTTTGTCCCGGTTTAGAAGTCATGATTCCATGAAGCTTCACTATCCTCAGTACGAGAATCACGCGTTCACTCGGAGCAGGGCGATCTATTTCACATCCCGCATTCTCTTAACTCAATGTTATTATCACTGATTACATTACCATTCAAAAGACGATTTAATGTCTCATAATTATTATACACATTAGAGATCACTCCATTAAGATCTGAGACCGATGAGTGATGATTAATTTTCCCCGGGACACAGTCCATGGTGACGTGCCAGTCACCCGGTCCTACACTTATTCACTGTGGTCCCGTAAATCACGTTCCCTCACTCTCCACCAGGAACAGTTACGACACTTCCTATTATGAAATGAGGCCTATATTAATCCTTAGGCCACCGTGAATGCCAATTTCCTGGTTCCATGCTTTCCCAGCCTCCTCACTATATTCAAAACACTCCTGCCTGCCCCATGGCCCGAGTCGACCTCTCCCCCCGCACATCCACGCATGCGCAAAGGGAACTTGGTTCTATCCTATTGTCAAATATATTTTTGATCATATGGGACACATTAAACACCTATTAGGCACTTTAGTTTGGGAAAAATTTAAAAAATTTTTTCCCACTGCGGCCGGGCGGAGGTCATTGCTAGACAACTTACATAATGTGGAGTACAATTTTCCCATCTTCACTGGCCACCTGGCTTGGGAACTCCAACATTGGTATTTAAACATAATCACCATTAATTTTTTCCCACTGTTAACTCCTCAGGTTAGGCTCCATCCAAAGCACACTCAAGCCTCCATGCTTCTGGTATTAACAATTTCCCTCTTATTGTAAGGTGTGACACTAAGTCTATGGCTTCGGGGTTAATTTGTTGGGAATACGGGAAATTTTATGAGACTTTAACAATAACAAGTCTCTTCAGTATCTCAGTCACCCCAGCACATTACTGCAAATTTTAGGGCACTTAAACTCCATGGCCTCCATATTTATTGACCCCTCAAAAGGGGACTAATTACTGTTCCATTCTCTCAGGGGCATAAGCTATGCTCCCTGGATTAATTTATTGGGCATACTGGTTATTGACTTTAACAATAACAAGTCTCTCTCAGTACCCCAAGTCGTCCCGCACCTTACTGCATTATTTCATTAAACCCCCTTCACAATCCTCATTATTTCCCTTTTCAGTTGACGTCACCCCGGAAATTGTCCACATAAGATATTTACCCAATTACTTCGCTCAGTGGACCACTGTGCACTAAGGTGTGCATTTATCGTCGCCTGAAGTAAGAACAATTTATTATTTAACTGTTTATTAATTATATCATTATAAGCAGTCAACAATTTTGGTGTCCATACGCCATCCTATAATTAGTAGGTAATTCTGGACGGTCGAGCTTCCACGGAAGTCGCACCCAGTAATGTCCAGATTCACATTTAACATCCTTCAGGTATTGTTCCTGAGTAAAGGAATCATTTGGACTTAACTCATTTATATTAATCCCTATGCTGTCCAGCTCCCACAAATTAGACTGGTTCAACATCATTCTCGATAGAAGAATACTTGTACTGGGTTGACCTTTTATGAGTAAGACACTGTATTCACTACTTCTAGTCATTATTACTAGGCGGTAGTCTCCCATATATTACAGGGCCCGTACCAGTGTTGGGAGAGTGACGCCGCATGCTTTTGGATTTATGCCCTTTATCCTGAATTTTTACTTTCCAACCCCGGGCAAGGCTACCTCAGCTAGGCCATCATTATTCCCATTGCTGCATCCTTTACATCGTCACTGTAGTGTCAGGGTTATTAACATTATCATTATTGTCACCATTATTATTACGAATCACATACAACCCTGCACATAACTGTATGGTGCCTTCCCTTGTTGCATTGATCCAAATGTTCAATTTGGTATTGACAATCCTTTACATTTGATTGTCTAGCATCTCATAAATTGTCAAGTTCTTTCTTTCTTTCCACTTTAATACCCATGAATTATAGGCATTACAATTTTAGTGAAATGAGTACCCTGGCAGAAGGGAGGAAAGTTTCTTTTCCTTGCCTGCCCCTCATATTACTGGGTTCCCCTTATGGGGTTTACTTATTCCTCTTCCCTTGATGTGAGGAACCACTATTATGATTCCTGACTTGATATGTGCCTATTTAACTCTTAACTATGTTATTACCATTGGGATTATTTTTCCTTTTGAGACTTGACAGATACTTCAGAGTCATTATGTGTTTATCCTTAGAATTGTTTGGCTGACTGGTCTGCAATTGAAAAATTTTAAATTCCTGCCGACCTAGTCTGATTTCCTCCAGACCGTACTCTGGAGGTTTTGGCAAACCCACCCTTTGCATTAATAGGTTGACAAATCCCTGGCTTACACCCTTTAATTTATTCAAAGCCTTACTTTTACAGACAGTTTTTTTTCCAATTCGTATTGTTGATTAATTAAAACATTCATTTCCATTCCATCTGCACATTCTCGGGCAGATCTCTTTCCGTCTTTATCCCACAAAATTTGTACCAATCAATCTATCTCTAAAACATCTAAATAAAAACTTTAATTCATTAGGGTTCACAGTTCTTTGATTCACTAAATCAAATGCCTTCGTCACATGGTTTTTAAATAGCCTGTATGTGCTTTCATTACTCTAAATTCACGGACTTGTCAGCCACATTAACTCCATTAGATCCAGTCATGGTTAGGAATTATTAAGTACTGTTTTATACAACTTAAGTAGGCCCCTTATAAGAGTAATTCTTGCACTTTACTCTTGCATAAATCCTAGCCAACATGTGCTAGCAATTAATTGGGATAATTATCATCCCCACAAAATCGTTTAAAAACTTGTGTACCTTTTCCCATTTCCCTTTCAATCAGTCACTTAATTATTAAGTAATTAATTCAATTAATTTTTTCACTGATTGCATCCCGGGTTTAGGAAGGACCAGCGGGCAGATATGGAAAATTTTCTAGGGGTGATTACCTGTATGTACCCCAACATTTTATACATACAAGTAAACTTTGGGAGACAACCTATTGTTTACCGTTAGTCACCCCGTGTAGACATGCGAGAAAACTTAAACCCCCTGGTCACGGCAAGTGGTTCCTTCGACCTCACAATCTTACCCATAAACTATCCGAGACCAGTATGGATTTGGGTAGCACCCACAAGTACGGTGTACTAATTAATTGTGGACTGTATAGATTATATTAGTTTAAAATGTTGAGGGGGGTGGAGTAGGTTACACATGGATTTTATCCAATCAAGGAAAACACTTGTACATTTAAACTCACCACATTTCCAGATATTCTTGGTGGTCACTTGATGTAGCTGGATCACCATAACCTATCCAATTACAACATACCTAACTGGCCAGTATCAGTCTGCTATAACTAGAAGGGTTACTTAACTGTGGGTGATTGATACTTCTTATTCCTCCATTCACCATCTCATTTCGATGTCTGCTCACCGACACGGTTCTTATTCCAGCAGGACGAGGTATCCATAATTATTATACACATTAGAGATCACTCCATTAAGATCTGAGACCGATGAGTGATGATTAAACCAAAGGTAATTTTCCCCGGGACACAGTCCATGGTGACGTGCCAGTTACCCGGTCCTACACTTATTCTGTGGTCCGTAAATCACGTTCCCTCACTCTCCCAGGAACAGTTACGACACTTCCTATTATGAAATGAGGCCTATATTAATCCTTAGGCCGCCGTAAACGCCAATTTCCTGGTTCCATGCTTTCCCAGCCTCCTCACTATATTCAAAACACTCCCGCCTGCCCCATGGCCCGAGTCGACCTCTCCCCCCGCACATCCGCGCATGCGCAAAGGGAACTCTTGGTTCTATCCTATTGTCAAATATATTTTTGACTCATATCGACACATTAAACACCTATTAGGCACTATAGTTTCGGAAAATTAAAAATTTTCCACACTAACACTGTACTAACACTGTACTAACATTATACTAACACTGCACTAACATTGTACTAACACTGTACTAACACTGCACTAACACTGTACTAACATTGTCCTAACACAGTACTAACACTGTACTATGCCGTACTAGCACTGTACTAACACTGTACTAACACTGTACTAACACTGTACTAACACTGTACTAACACTGTACTAACAATGTCCTAACACTGTACTAACACTGTACTACGCTGTACTAGCACTGTACTAACACTGTACTAACACTGTACTAACACTGTCCTAACACTGTACTAACACTGTACTAACACTGTACTAACAATGTCCTAACACTGTACTAACACTACTAACACTGTGCTAACACTGTACTAACACTGTACTAACAATGTCCTAACACTGTACTAACACTGTACTAACACTGTACTAACACTGTAATAACACTGTACTAACACTGTAATAACACTGTACTAACACTGTACTAACACTGTACTAACACTGTAATAACACACTGTCCTAACACTGCACTAACACTGTACTAATATTGATCTAATACTGTATTAACACTACTAACACTGTAGTAACACTGTGCTAACATTGATCTAATACTGTACTACACTGTGCTTCAACTGTACTAACACAGCACTAACTCTGTACTAACACAGCACTATCGTTGTTCTAACAGTGTCCTAACACTGTTCTAACACTGGACTAACAATGAACCGACACTGTACTAACGGAGCACTAACACTGTACTAACATTGTCCTAACACTGTCCTAACACTGCACTAACACTGTACTAACACTGTACTAACACTGCACTAACATTGATCTTACACTGTACTAACACTGTACTAACACTGTACTAACACTGTACTAAAACTGTAATAACATTGATCTTACACTGTACTAACACTGTACTAACATTGATCTTACACTGTACTAACACTGTACTAACATTGTACTAACATTGATCTTACACTGTACTAACACTGTATTAACACTTCACTAACAATGTACCAACACTGTGGTAACACTGTACTAATACTGTCCTAACACTGTGCTAACACTGTATTAACACAGTACTAACACTGTGCTAACATTGTACTAACACTGTACTAACACTGCACTAACACTGTCCTAACACTGTACTAACACTGTACTAACACTGTACTAACACTGTCCTAACAATGTACTAACACTGTACTAACACTGTACTAACACTGTATTAACACTTTACTAACAATGTGCTAACACTGTGCTAACACTGTACTAACACTGTCCTAACACCGTCCTAACACTGTACTAACACTATACTAACACTGTGCTAACACTGTATTAACACAGTACTAACACTGTGCTAACATTGTACTAACACTGTACTAACACTGCACTAACATTGTCCTAACAATGTACTAACACTCTACTTACACTGCACTAACACTGCACTAACCATGTATTAACACTATTCTAACACAGTACTAACACTGTACTAACACTGTACTAATGCTGTACTAACAATGTACTAACACTGTATTAACACTGTACTAACACTGTGTTAACACTGTACTAACACTGTACTAACACTTTACTAACACTGTGATAACACTGTGCTAACACTGTGCTAACACTGTACTAACACTGTACTAACACTGCAATAACACTGTGTTAACACTGCACTAACACTGTGTTAACACTGTACTAACAGCGCACAAAATGCATGCTAAAGGAATAACAGGAAAAGTCGGTCAATGGATCTATAATTTCCTCACTAACAGAACACAGAGAGTAGTCGTCAACAGAGTAAAGTCCGAGGCAGCTACGGTGAAAAGCTCTGTTCCACAAGGCACAGTACTCGCTCCCATCTTGTTCCTCATCCTCATATCCGACATAGACAAGGATGTCAGCCACAGCACCGTGTCTTCCTTTGCAGATGACACCCGAATCTGCATGACAGTGTCTTCCATTGCAGACACTGCAAAGCTCCAGGCGGACATCAACCAAATCTTTCAGTGGGCTGCAGAAAACAATATGAAGTTCAACGTGAGAAATTTCAATTACTCAGATATGGTAAAACATGAGGAAATTTTAAAACTTCTTTAGAGTACAAAAACAAATTCTGGCCACAAAATAGAGCGAAACCAACGTCAAGACCTGGGAGTGATCATGTCGGGGATCTCACCTTCAAGGACCATAACATTGTATCAAACGCATCTTTCTAGAAAAGATGACAGGAAAGGATAATGACCACCTTCAAAATAGGGAGGCCAAGCCCATGATGACACTCTTCAGGTCACTTGTTCTATCTAGGGTGGAATATTGCTGCACACTAACAGCACCTTTCAAGGCAGGTGAAATTGCCGACTAGAAAATGTAAGAGAACTTTCACGGTGCCCCTAACTGAGATAAAACACCTCATTATTGGGAGTGCATGAGGTTCCTAAAACCGTTTTTCCCTGGAACGCAGGAGGGAGAGTACATGATTATATACACCTGGAAAATCCTAGAGGATAGTACCGAAATTGCACACAAAATCATCACTATGAAAGCAAAAGACTTGGCAGACGATGCACCATCCCCCAATGAAAAGCAGGGGTGTCACTAGCACGTTAAAAGACCATACAATAAGTGTCAGGGGCCCGGACTGTTCAACTGCCTCCCAGCACACATAAGGGGGATTACCAACAGACCCCTGGCAGTCTTCAAGCTGGCACTGGACAAGCACCTAAAGTCAGTTCCGGATCAGCCGGGCTGTGGATCGTACGTTGGTTTGCGTGCAGCCAGCAGCTACAGCCTGGTTGATCAGGCTCTGATCCACCAGGAGGCCTGGTCACAGACCGGGCCGCGGGGGTGTTGACCCCCGGAACTCTCTTCAGGTCTCTCCAGGTAACACTGTACAATGCACTAACACTGTACTAACACTGTACTAACACTGTACTAACACTGTACCAACACTGTACTAACACTGTGCTAACATTGATCTAATACTGTACTACACTGCACTAACACTGTACAAACACTGTAATAACACTGTCCTAACACTGTACTAACACTGTACTAACACTGTCCTAACACTGTACTAACACTGTACTAACATTGTCCTAACACTGTCCTAACACTGTACTAACACTGTACTAACATTGTACTAACACTGCACTAACACTGTACTAACACTGTACTAACATTGTCATAACACTGTACTAAGATTGTCATAACATTGTACTAACATTGTACTAACACTGCACTAACACTAGACTAACATTGTCCTAACACTGTAACTAACAAATCATAAATAAAACATTGTACTAACACTGCACTAACACTAGACTAACATTGTACTAACACTGTGCTCACATTGATCTAATACTGTACTAACACTGTTCTAACATTGTACTAACACTGTACTAACACTGCACTAACACTGTACTAACACTGTACTAACATTGATCTAATACTGTACTAACACTGTACTAACACTGTACTAACACTGTACTAACATTGATCTAATACTGTACTACACTGTACTAACACAGTACTAATGCTGTACTAACAATGTACTAACACTGTATTAACACTGTGTTAACCCTGTACTAACACTGTATTAACACTGTGCTAACATGCTAACATTGTACTAACACAGTACTAACACTGTACTAACAGTGTTAACACTGTACTAACACTGCAGACTAACACTGTAACTAAAATATACTAAGAAACACTGCACTAACCTGCACTAACACTGTATTAACACTACTCACACACACTGTATTAACAATGAACTAACACTGTACTAACAGTGTTAACAATGAACTAACACTACTAACACTGTACTAACACTGTACTAACACTGTACTAACATTGTCCTAACACTGTACTAACACTGTCCTAACACTATACTAGCACTGTACTAACAGTGTACAAACACTGCACTAACACTGTACTAACACTGCACTAATACTGTACTAACACTGTACTACCAGTGGCCCTAAAACTGTACGGAAACTGCACTAATACTGTACTAACACGTACTATCACTGTACAAATACGTACTAACACGTCTAACACTGTACTAATACTGTACTAACACTGTACTAATACTGTACTAACACTGTACTAATACTGTACTAACACTGTACTAACACTGTACTAATACTGTACTAACACTGTACTAATACTGGTATTAAAAAAACTAACACTGTCTAATACTGTACTAACACTGTACAAACACTTGCACGAATACTGTACTAACACTGTACTAAAACCCTGTACTAATACTGTACTAAAACTTCACTTAATACTTACTGAACGACATAACTAACACTGTAAACTAATACTGTACTAACACTGTACTAACACGCACTAATACTGTACTACACTGTACTAACCTGCACTAATACGTACTAACACTGTACTAATACGTACTAAACACTGTACTAATAATGTCCTAAACACTGCACTAATACTAAACACAGTACTAATACTTGTAACAAACACTGCAAAACTAACACTTACTAACACTGTACTAACACTTGTACAAACACAGCACTAACACTGTACTACACTGCAACTAATACTGAACTAACACTGGTACTAACACTGTACTAACACATACAAACACTGCCACTAACACTGTACAAACACTGCACTAATAATGTACTAAACACCGTACTAACACTGTACTACCCTGGAACAAACACTGTTCTAAACACTGACACTAATACTGTACAAACACGTAACTAACACTGCCACTACACTTACTAACACTGCACTAATACTGAACAAATACTGTACTAACACTAATACAACATTGCACTAAACAAAGACTAACACTGTCCTAATCACACTATCCTAACATTCTATCCTAACACGCACTAACACAGTCCAAACACTGTACTAACCACTACTAAACATTGTCGCTAAACATTTTATTTATTCTAACACTGTCCTAACACTGCTACTAACACTGCACTAACACTGAACAACCTGTCCCTAACACAGCACTACACTGTAACTAACACTGCACTAACACTGTACTAACACTGTACTACACTGGTATTAACAGTGTACTAACACCGTGGCTAACACGACTAACACTGTACTAACATGATCGTAATACTGTACTAACACTGTTCTAATGCTGTGCTAACACTCTACTAACATTGTACTAACATTCATCTAATACTGTACTAACACTGTACTAATGCTGTACTAACAATGTACTAACACTGTACTAACACTGTTAACACTGTACTAACACTGTACTAACACTGCACTAACACTGTACTAACACTGTACTAACATTGTCCTAACACTGAACAAACACTGTACTAACACTGCACTAACACTGCTCTAACACTGTACTAACACTGTGCTAACATTGTCCTAAAACTGCACTAACACGGTACTAACACTGTACTAACACTGTTAACACTGTACTTACACTTACAAACACTGGTTTCTAACATGCTAAGACTGTACAAACACTGAACCCACTGTACTAACAATATACTAACAATGTACTAACACTGCACTAACACTGTACTAACACTGTGTTAACACTGCACTAACACTGTACTAACACTACTAACACTGTACTAACACTGTACTAACAAATAAAAAAAAAAAACACTAACAATGTATACACTGCAAAAAAAAAAAAACCCTAAAAGACCCAAACTGTACTAACACTGTGTTAACACTGTCACTAACACTGTACTAAACACTACTAACACAGTAACTAACACAGTACTAACAATGTCATAACAAGTACTATTACTGTACGTACATGTTAACACTGAACTAAACACTATACAAACACTGCTCTTAACACTGTACAACACTGTTGCTAACGGGGTGGTGGTAACAACCACTGTAATAACACTGTATCTAACACTCCTAACACTGTACTAACATTGCCCTAAGACTTTACTAACCCTGTACTAACATATTTTGGGGGGGGGGGTACTAATCACTGTACTAAAACTGTACTAACACTGCACTAAACACTGTATAAACACTGTACTATCACTGCACAATACTGTCCTAACACAGTGTACTAACACAGCACTAACACTGGCAACTAACCACTGTACTAACACTGCACTAACACTGCACTAACACTGTACTAACACTGCACTAACACTGCACTAACACTGTACTAACACTGCACTAACACTGCAGTAACACTGTACTAACACTGTGCTAACAGTGTACTAACACTGTCCTAACACTGTACTAACACTGTACTAACACTCTCCTAACACTGTACTAACATTGCACTAAGACTGTACTAACACTGTACTAACACTGTACTAACATTGTACTAACACTGTACTGAAACTGTACTAACACTGCACTAACACTGTATTAACACTGTACTAACACTGCACTAATACTGTACTAACACTGTACTAACACTGTACTAACACTGTCATAAAACTGTCATAACACTGTCCTAACACTGCACTAATACTGCACTAAACATTGTCTTAACACTGTACTAACACTGTACTAACACTGTCCTAACACTGTACTAACACTGTACTAACACTATACTAACATTGTCCTAACACTGTACTAACAGTCCTAACACTGCACTAACACTGTACTAACACTGTCCTAACACTGTACTAACACTGTACTAACACTAAACTAAAATTGTCCTAAAAGACTGTACTGAACATCCTACACTTCAGTAACACTGTACTCACACTGTCCTAAACACTGGCGCTAACACTGACCTAACACTGTACTAACACGCACTAACCACGACTACTAGAACAACCTGTACTAACACTGCACTAACACTGTACTAACTCACTAACACTGTACTAACACTGTACTAACACTGCACTAACACTGCACTAACACTGTATAAACACTGTGCTAACAGTGTACTAACACTGTCCTAACACTGTACTAACACTGTTACTAACACTCTCCTAAACACTGTACTAAAATTGCACTAAAACTGTACTACACGGTACTAAAACTGTACTAACATTGTTCTAACACGGCACAACACGTATTAACATGTAACTAACACTGCACATATACGTACCTAACACTGTAACTAACACTGTACTAACACTGTCATAACACTGTCCTAACACTGTCCTAACACTGCACTAACACTGCACTAAACATTGTCTTAACACTGTACTAACACTGTACTAACACTGACCTAACACTGTCCTAACACTGCACTAACACTGCACTAACACTGTACTAACATTGTACTAACATTGTACTAACATTGTACTAACACTGTACTAACACTGTACTAACACTGTACAAACATTGTTGCAACACTGTCCTAACACTGCATTACCACTGTCCTAACACTGTCCTAACACTGCATTAACACTGTCCTAACACTGTACTAACACTGTACTAACACTGTACTAACATTGTCCTAACACTCTACTAACAGTCCTAACACTGCACTAACACTGCACTAACACTGTACTAACACTGTCCTAACACTGCACTAACACTGTACTAACACTGCAGTAACACTGACCTAACACTGTCCTAACACTGTACTAACACTGCACTAACACTGTACTAACATTGTACTAACATTGTACTAACATTGTACTAACACTGTACTAACACTGTACTAACACTGTACAAACATTGTTTGAACACGTCCTAACAGCTGCATAAACCACTGCCCAAACCACTTCCTAAAACTGCATTAACACTGTCCCAACACAGTAACAAACACTGTACTAACACTGTACTAACTTGGTTGGGTGGATTGTCCTAACACTGTACTAACAGTACCTAACACTGCAACAAAACTGCACTAACAACTGTACTACACTGTCCTAACACTGCACTAACACTGTACAAACACTGCCTAACACTGTATACTAACACTGTGCTAACACTGTACTAACACTGTACTAACACTGTACTAACACTGTACTAACACTGCACTAACACTATACTAACACTATACTAACACTATACTAACACTGCACTAACACTGTACTAACACTGCACTAACACTGTACTAACATTGCACTAACACTGTACTAACAATGCACTAACCCTATCTAACAAGCACTAACACTGTACTAAACATTGAACTACACTTTACTAACACTGCACTAACACTGTACTAACACTGCACTAACATTTTACTAACACTGCACTAACATTTTACTAACACTGCACTAACACTGCACTAACACTGTACTAACACTGCACTAACATTTTACTAACACTGCACTAACATTTTACTAACACAGCACATACACTGGCACTAACACGTACTAACATTGTACTTACACTGTCCTAGCGCTGTTCTAACACAGTTCTAACACTGTACTAACACTGCACTAACACTGTACTAACACTGCACCAACACTGTACTAACATTGCACTAACACTGTACTAACACTGCACTAACACTGTACTAACACTGTACTAACACTGTACTAACACTGCACTAACACTGTACTAACACTGTACTAACACTGTACTATCACTGTACTAACACTGTACTAATGCTGTACTAACAATGTACTAACACTGTACTAACACTGTACTAACACTGTTCTAACACTGTGCTAACACTGTACTAATACTGTACTAACACTGTGCTAACACTGAACGAACACTGTACTAACACTGTTAACACTGTACTAACACTGTGCTAACACTGTACTAACACTGCACTAACACTTCACTAACACTGTACTAACACTGTGCTAACACTGATCTAATACTCTACTACACTGTACTAACACTGTACTAACACTGCGCTAACACTGCACTAACATTGCACTAACACTGTACTAACATTGTCCTAACACTGTGCTAACACTGTGCTAAAACTGTACTAACACTACTAAGACTGTACTAACACTGTACTAACATTGTCCTAACACTGTCCTAACACTGTACTAATACTGTACTAACACTGTACTAACTCTGCACTAACACTGTACTAACACTGCACTAACACTGTACTGACATTGTCCTAACACTGTACTAACATTGTCCTAACACTGTACTAACACTGTACTAACACTGCACTAACACTGTACTAACACTGTACTAACATTGTCCTAACACTGCACTAACACTGTACTAACATTGATCTAATACTGTACTAACACTGTTCTAACACTGTACTAACATTGTACTAACACTGCACTAACACTGTAGTAACACTGTACTAACATCTCCTAACACTGCCTAACACTGTACTAACATTGTACTAATACTGTGCTAACACTGTTATAACACTGTACTAACACTTTAGTAACACTGCACTAATGCTGTACTAACACTGTACTAACACTGTACTAACACTGTACTAACATTGATCTAATACTGTACTACACTGTACTAACACTGTATGAATGCTGTACTAACAATGTACATATGACATATGACAACAGGAACATGCAAACTCCCTTCCTGTAATCTTTTTCACCCTGAAATGTGTCCCTCTTCTATAAATAACAAAAAGGCACAAAACCGTGACTGGAACGATACACAAATAACCCGCACATAAAAGAGAGAAGCTTACGACGACGTTTCGGTCCGACTTGGACCATTGACAAAGTCACACTAACAGAGGTGGAGCAGGACGGCTATATATAGGCAGGAAGAGGTGGAGGTAGTAGTAGTAGTGGTAGTAGTAGTACAAGAATTGTATATAATACCGACAGGATAAAATGACACACGCACAACACCCGGGCATCCCCACCATAGACGTTTCGCCATCCAGCCAGCCACTGGATGGCGAAACGTCCACAACAAAGACAACCAGACACCGCACATGTGTCTTAATTTCATCAGTAGTTGTAGTAGAAGAAGAAGAGGTAGTAGTAGTGGTAGTGGTAGAAGTGGGAAATAAGGAAGACGAGCTAGTCAAATACAAAGGAAGGGGAGCACTGCAAGAGAGCTAGAAACCCACAGAGGGAGAGCAAGCGCACCGAGGTGCGTGAAAGGGGAAGTGGTGAAATAAAATAAATGAAGAAGGAACAGAAACACGAGACAGGAGAGAGAAAGACAACCCAGAGGAGAAAGGAGAGAGGAAAGGGGAAGAAGAAGAAGAAGAAGAAGAAGAAGAAGAAGAAGAAGAAGAAGAAGAAAGAAGAAGAAATGAGGATTCAGGTTAAGTCACGGGTGTTTGAAGTTTGGAGCATTTTACAATGTAGTGGGAGAGGAAGGCATCTACAGAGACGAAGCCAGGGCTAAGGTTCATACAAGGAAAGTTGTGTATAAGAGAGGATTCAACTAAACGGCGACTGTTCGAGTTGGAAGTAGGGAAGACAGTTTTAGCAGAAGACCAGTCAATAGGATGGCTATGATCTCTGACGTGACAGAAAAGAGCATTGTTAGTGTCGGCAAGCCTAACACTATTTTGTGCTCCCTAAGTCTGTCAGAAAGAGATCGACCAGTTTCTCCGAAGTATTGAAGAGGACAGGAGGAGCAAGAAATAGAGTAGACACCAGGAACATCTGTAGAGGGAGGAGAGGTATGAATGAGATTAGTGCGAAGAGTGTTAGTCTGGCGGAAGGTAAGCTTGATGTCTAAGGGACGGAGAGAATTGTTGAGATTAGAAAGACCGGAAATGTAGGGAAGGCAGAGGATAGAAGAGTTCCCATGAGTAGAGAGTTTGGGAGAGAAGAAATTGCATTTAGCACGTGAGAGGGCAGAGTCTATGAAATGGGAAGGGTAGCCAAGACGGGAGAACGAATTATGAAGAGTGGAAATTTCTGCTGGAAGGAACTGAGTATTTGACTGGCTCATCTTCCTTATTTCCCACTTCTACCACTACCACTACTACTACCTCTTCTTCTTCTACTACAACTACTGATGATATTAAGACACATGTGCTGTGTCTGGTTGTCTTTGTTGTGGACGTTTCGCCATCCAGTGGCTGGCTGGATGGCCGGGGATGGCTGGGGATGCCCGGGTGTTGTGCATGTGTCATTTCATCCTGTCGGTATTATATACAATTCTTGTACTACTACTACCACTACTACTACTACCTCCCCCTCTTCCTGCCTATATATAGCCGTCCTGCTCCACCTCTGTTAGTGTGACTTTGTCAATGGTCCAAGTCGGACCGAAACGTCGTCGTAAGCTTCTCTCTTTTATGTGCGGGTTATTTGTGTATGTGTCCCTCTTCGGTACAGGAGAGACTGTGCTATAACTTAAATTGCCAGGCACACCATCTAAAGGGGACAAAAAGATACAAAACATCCAGGCCATGGGAAAACCTGGGTAGCCACAGCCACTCAAGAGGGAGAGGTTTTTTAGTGCCAGGAAGGAAAAAAAACTGGCAGGAAATGGCAGAAGTCGTACACCAAATCCAGTCATTCCTGGAGTGGAACCACAGTCGATGGCCTCCACTCCAAACCAACAGATACAGATACTAATGTCGGAAAAAAATCCCCCCCCCCAGTACCAACAATACCACCAATCCGATGACATTCTTGTTTGCAAATATACAGGGTCTAAAGCCAGCAACAAACAACAAAATACCTTTCATCCATGGACTGCTTGCAGAGGCAAAGGCAATGTTCACGGCTTTCACTGAGACCCACATAAAGGATCACTTGGACAACGAAATATGGATCCCAGGTTACAACCTATACAGATGTGACAGAGTGAACAGGCAAAAGGAAGGTGGGGGGGGGTTGGCCTGTACATTGCAGAGTCACTTGTTTGCACAGAACTGCTTAATGCCTCAAATGATGTAGTGGAAGTTTTAGCAGTAAAGGTCGAGAACCAAAACCTAGTCATTGTGGTAGTCTACAAGCCTCCGGATGCAACATCCCAGCAATTCCAGGAACAGCTGTTAAAAATTGGCCACTGTCTGGAAAATCTTCCAGCTCCTGCACCCAACATCTTGCTCCTGGGGGATTTCAACTTAAGGCACCTAAAATGGAGGAATATAGCAAATAATATTGTTGCAGTAATAACACCAGGAGGCAGCTCTGATGAAAACTCACACGAGCTCTTAAATCTCTGCACAAAATTCAATTTAAACAAGCAAATAATAGAGCCTACTAGACTGGAGAATACACTAGACCTCATCTTCACTAACAATGATGATCTGATAAGAAATGTCACCATATCAAAAACAATATACTCAGATCACAACATAATTGAGGTTCAGACATGTATGCGTGGAGCCCCAGACCGACATAATGAGATTAGTCACGAGGGAGCATTCACCAAATTCAACTTCAATAACAAAAACATAAAGTGGGACCAAGTAAACCAAGTCCTAACCAATATAAGCTGGGAAGATATACTAAGCAACACAGACCCCAACTTATGCCTAGAACAGATTAACTTGGTGGCACTCGATGTATGCACAAGGCTTATTCCTCTAAGAAAAAGGAGGAGTAGATGTAAAATAGAAAGAGACAGGCGCTCCCTTTACAAGTGACGGAAAAGAATAACAGAGCGGCTAAAAGAGGTCAATATATCTGAAATGCGTAGGGAGACACTGGTCAGAGAAATAGCAAGCATCGAACTTAAGCTAAAGGAATCTTATAGGAGTCAGGAATCGCGGGAAGAACTAAAAGCCATAAATGAAATCGAAAGAAACCCAAAGTATTTCTTCTCCTATGCCAAATCAAAGTCGAGAACAACGTCCAGTATTGGGTCCCTACTTAAACAAGATGGGTCCTACACAGATGACAGCAAGGAAATGAGTGAGCTACTCAAGTCCCAATATGACTCAGTTTTTAGCAAGCCACTAACCAGACTGTACTAACACTGTACTAACACTGCACTAACACTGCACTAACACTGTACTAACACTACTAACACTGCACTAACACTGTACTAACATTGTCCTAACACTGTCCTAACACTGTACTAACACTGTACTAACACTGCACTAACACTATACTAACACTGTACTAACACTGCACTAACACTGTACTAACACTGTACTAACACTGTCCTAACACTGCACTAACACTGTACTAACACTGTACTAACATTGTCCTAACACTGTCCTAACACTGCACTAACACTGTACTAACACTGTCCTAACACTGCACTAACACTGCACTAACACTGTACTAACACTGCACTAACACTGTACTAACACTGCACTAACACTATACTAACACTGCACTAACACTGTACTAACACTGTAATAAAGATAAGTGTCATGTATTCTAAGTAGAGTAGTAATTGTGCATGTCTTCTTCAGTTTGTGTATTAAAATTAATATTTCATGTGGTAAAAAAAAAAAATTTTCAAACTCTGGGGTGTCAGGAATGGATTAATTTGATTTCCATTATTTCTTATGGGGAAAATTAATTTGGCTAATGATAATTTCGGCTTATGATGAGCTCTCAGGAATGGATTAATATCGTAAGGCGGGGGTCCACTGTACTTTGAAGGAAGGATGGTTTGGAGGATCATGTAAACCTTGATGTCACCGACCTTCTGGCAAGACAATGCCTGAATGAGTGACAGTGTAAGTGTTTTCTTATCTGTTGGGTCCCCCTATGTCAGTGGGTGAGGGCTGGAGTGATTAAAAAAAAAAACCTGTTTCACTGTACAGTGGACCCTCGGTTATTGGCTGTAATCCATTCTAGGTCAGCCTAAAACCGACAAGGCCAAAAACCAAAATAATATTTCCCATAAAAATTAATGTAAATACAATTAATCTGTTCCAGACACCCAGAAATATTAACAAAAAAAATACGTTTTTTAAAGATAAACTATAGTTTTACATACACAAAACAATGAGAACTAAATTAAACAAATAATTTTATTTTTATTATTTTACTAACACACTGGCCAATTCCCACCAAGGCAGGGTGGCCAGAAAAAGAAAAACTTTCACCATCATTCACTCCATCAATGTCTTGCCAGAAGGGTGCTTTACACTACAGTATTTAAACTGCAACATTAACACCCCTCCATCAGAGTGCAGGCACTGTACTTCCCATCTCCAGGACTCGAGTCCGGCCTGCCGGTTTCCCTGAACCCCTTCATAAATGTTACTTTGCTCACACTCCAACAGTACATCAAGTATTAAAAACCATTTGTCTCCATTCACTCCTATCAAACACGCTCACGCATACCCGCTGGAAGTCCAAGCCCCTCGCACACAAAACCTTCTTTACCCCCTCCCTCCAACCTTTCCTAGGCCAACCCCTACCCCGCCTTCCTTCCACTACAGACTGATACACTCTTGAAGTCTTTCTGTATTGCTCCATTCTCTCTACATGTCCGAACCACCTCAACAACCCTTCCTCAGCCCTTTGGACAACAGTTTTGGCAATCCCGCACCTTCTCCTAACTTCCAAACTATGAATTCTCTGCATTATATTCACACCACACATTGCCCGCAGATATGACATCTCCACTGCCTCCAGCCTTCTCCTCGTTGCAACATTCATCACTCATGCTTCACACCCATATAAGAGCATTGGTAAAACTATACTCTCGTACAAATAAATGAACATTTAAATCACTACTGCATACCTTTACTGAAGACTCTTGTTGGGGTATGGAAGACAGGGAGGAGGAGTGAGGGAGGACTGATTATTGTTTGGAAGAAGAATCCCCTTTCATAATAACTAATGGTATCAAAGCCCTCTCTGGGGTTACTTCCCTTCTTTGTATTTTATTGTCACTAGGACCAGCTTGAGTCACTGTACACCTGTCACAAAAAAAAAAAAATCTGTCCAGAGAAGTCTGTTTCTGGCATCTCTTTAAGATTTGCCTGAAATGGGACAAGGTTTTGTCACTGAACATGTTACAGATATGGCTTGTTTCAGCTTGGTCAGGGTGATATTTCTCCACAGAACTTTGCAACTCACTCCACTTTGCACACATGTCCTTAATCACTGAAGGCCCATTTTCCCCTCTCTTCCTCCTCCTCTGCAGCAATTTCCTCAGCTGTGGTCTGTTGCTGTTCCAGATAAAGGTCTTGCAGCTCTACCCTCTACCACCATCACTACCACCCTCTATCATTAACACCACCACTTTCAGATTTTTCTACAATTTCTATCTTAAATTCCATCATGTTTCTCACTTTCTTTACTAAAGGAACTTTACTAGGAACTTCCTTTGGGCCCATGGTGGCTTATTTTGCAGTTGCACTCTATCAATAACCACAAAAAACAATGGATTATAACGAAACATTTGGATGAATGTGTGGAGCGTTCCTCACTCACACAGAGACACAGCCAGACTGGCTCACGAATGCACGGAAGCAGCGGGTGGATGCGTCCAATATGGCCAGTCTCCGAAATGACGGCCGAAAGCTGGGAAAGAATTTTGGCCATAAAAGTGGCAAAAATCCAAATTGGCCAATATCCAGAATGGGTGATAACTGAGGGTCCACTGTATTTATTAAATTTTACATTCAAGGCATGTAGCAACGTACCTTAATTGATGTATGGACAGTGTTGACATCTGGGAAAAGTTTTTGACATTTTTGTAGCCAATCCTCTACCTCCATGTTGCACTGATCAGCTTCGTCGATGGATATAACGGCCTCCTGTCCAGTGTTGACGGTACCCAAGCACTTTAGCATGACCTGTAGCTCCTTCTTTCCTGCCTCTCCTTCTGTGGTCATATTTGTCACTCTAGTATCTTCTTCTTTCAGGAGCTCCAATGCTGCCTTGTTCTGCTCCAGCAGATCATAGAGTCTGTCGTGCAGTTGGTGGTGCTGGGTCTTCCACTCCCTCACTTGCCCTTGGTATTGTTCCAGCTGGGACAATACATCTTCACACTCAGTTATAATGTTATTGATACTACTCTTCTGATCCTGCACTATAGACCCTAACTTCTTACTGACACCTTTTGGATGGTCATGATGCCCCTCTTCAACCAGCAGGAAAGAAGAGGCCTGTTTGTCATCTGTCTTCTTGGAAAGACTGCAAATGCAGGTGTGTACTGAAGCTCCAGTCTCATTTGGTAAAATGTATGCAGACAGTACAGTGTAAATGACAATGAAAATTAGAAGAATGAATGAATATATAAAAAGTTGACTATGTTTTGTTGGTACTATTCCCACTGACTTATGCTGTTCAGCCTTGAGTTTCTTTATTAAAGCTTCCACAATGTAGTTAACTGGGAAGTGACTAGCAGCTGTAGCAGTGTGCTGCGCACGGCAGCCAGGACAGGTTAGTTGAACGTTCTTTATTGTATCTTCAATACATTGTGAGCAGAATGTGTGGCCACATGGTAGAGTGCGTGGCCTCTGTAGATCTTCATCATATTCATTGAAACACACTTTACACTCCTCTGGCTTGTCATTATTATCCTGTGGAAAACAACTTACATTATAATATGTAATAAAACAATTCAATACCATATATACCCGATCATAATTCCTCCTCCTAAAGCCATGCATGTTGTAAGTGGCAACTAAAATGCCAGGAGCAGGGGGCTAGTAACCTCTTCTCCCGTATAAATTATTAAATTATTAGGTCACCCTGCCTCAGTGGGATATGGCTGGTGCACTTGAAAAAAAAAAAAAAAATGTAACCTGCCTAGTATGGGCCAGTAGGCCTGCTGCAATGTTCCTCCATTTTTTCTTAATGAACTGGCCGAATCCCATCAAGGTAGGGTGACCTAAAAAGAGAAAAAACGAAATTTTCTCTTTTTAAATTTAGTAATTTATACAGGAGAAGGGGTTACTAACCCCTTTCTACTGGCATTTTAGTCACCTCTTATGACACTCATGACTTACAGAGGAAGAAGCATTTTCCACTTCCCCATGGAGAAGACAGAAAATAAAGCAGAACACAAACTATTAATAAAACAGAAGAAAACCACAGCAAATCATCTTAAACCTTTAACCCTTAAACGGTCCAGAGAGATCAACGTTCAAATTCGTATTGCTACAAAAGTAGATCTACTTTTTTTTACATATTTTCAAACATAACAAAAAAAATGTAGATAAAAGTTTTTTTACACATTTTCAAATGTAAAACAAAAAAGATGATCTACATTGTTTTACATACTTTCAGATGTTGAAAAAAACGTATATATACGTTTGGACCATTTAAGGGTTAACAACCCAACAAAAGCCTGCAGTGCGAATGTTTACCAACTCCTGCACTAGACAGCACACCCAAGCGCTTTACAAGTCTTAACTTGCTTAATATACAAAACTTTCTTTCTTTCAACATATCGGCCGCATCCCACCGAGGCGGGGCGGCCCAAAAGGAAAAACGAAAGTTTCTCCTTTTACATTTAGTAATATATACAGGAGAAGGAGCTACTGGCTCCTTGCTCCTGGCATTTTAGTTGCCTCTTAACCCTTTGAGGGTCGACAGGCCCTCTCCAAAACTCGTTCTCAGGGTCGGCCAAATTTAAAAAAAAAAAAATTTTTCTCTCATGAAAAGATAGAATCTTTTTCCCGATCATAAAGACACCAAAAGTTTGAAATTTGATAGAAAACTTACGGATTTATGCTCTCGCAAAGTTAGCGGTCATTGGTATGTTTAGGCACGGCGATGTTGCACTTTACCCCATTTTCGGCCAATTTACACTGTACTAGTCGACAAAAACATGAATTACATGCTAGAACTCCATTTTCTTCATGAATGGCGCAAGAAAAAGCACCCAATTATGAAATCAACTATCCAGTACAGTGCAAATTTAGCAATTTTGCAAAACATTTCACACAAATTTCAAAAGATGCCATTTCCATAGGTCCAGAATAAACAAAAGACATTCTGGAAATAATGACATTTCCTAGTCATTAGTCATGTCTCAAGGCCCCTCTTATATCTTTTCTTTCCATTTGAATTTTATTCTCACAAAAAATATAAGATTTACTAGTTTATGCAGACTACTGATTAGTGTAAAAAATGTATAATATTATTGTGCACTAGTGAAAAATATTAGACCACCAGTTGACTGTATTGCACCTGGCACGATTGTTTTACTACTTTGAAGTTGGAAAAATCGAACATTATCTGCTACTTTGGACTCAATTTCAAGGCACTTTCATTGTAAAACCATCAAAAATCACTCATTTCTGAATGTTTTCCATTCTTAACTAGACAAGCAAACTAGAATACAACATAAATACATAAGAAATTACACTGCAAATCGCGATTTATTCAAAAAATGGTCAATTTTTTTTTTCTCATATCAGGGCCAGATTTTTTTTAGACTGGTGGCCACTGACCACAAAGGCCCATTCTTTCATATGAAGCCGACCAGCTTTCTCCCACTAGATTGGCCGCTAGCAATTTATGATATAGTACTCAAAAACCCCTACACTGGACGTACTAGTACGCCAAAAACCCTCAAAGGGTTAAAACACACATGGCTTACGGAGGAAGAATTCTGATCCACTTCCCCATGGAGGTAACAGGAAATAAGCAAGAACAAGAACTAGTAAGAAAATAGAAGAAAACCCAGAGGGGTGTGTGTATATATATATATATATATGCTTGTACATGTATGTGTAGTGTGACCTAAGTGTATGAAGAAGTAGCAAGACGTACCTGAAATCTTGCATGTTTATGAGACAGAAAAAAGACACCAGCAATCCTACCATCGAGTAAAACAATTACAGGTTTCTGTTTTACGCTCACTTGGCAGGATGGTAATACCTCCCTGGACGGTTGCTTTCTACCAACCTACTACTTAGGATATACAAAACATCCATACTTATTACTGTGCCTACTACATACACAAACTCCTCCTTGATAACCGTAACAGAACACAGCCATTATACAAGGCACAAAACACTCTTCGATATCCCTCATGCCCATCTCTCCCTATGCAAAAATGCTATGCACAGGGCCCGAAGATCTAGAATTCGTTGTCAGAACACACTAAAGGGCCCCTGCCTGAAAATCAATTTAAGACCCTACTTAGAAATAACCTCATCACTCAAAATTAACCAGACAAACAATTTAACACCTACCAGTTGCTCAAAAAACTCCCAGATATTTTATGACTGCTCAACTATTTAATCATTACTTCAAACTTAAAATTGTTTTAACTTCATTGTTTTAAATTGTGCTAAATTCCATTACCATATTTTTTATAAACAATATCAAAATTAATTCTTCTCTATCAAACTTACTAAAGCCATATAATGTGAACTAGCTGAATATTCAATTTTCTTATCTTCGCTGTAACTCACCGAATGACCATATGTATAATTACATCACTGTTATTGCCTTATTAATCTTAAGTTAGTCTTGAGTTTGCCCAAAATGCTCTGCATATAAAGGGGCTTTTGGCATGTTCACCAAATTGTTACACTCCTTTGTACAAACATGTAACTTGTTAATTACTTCTATTGATATACAGTAGACCATCATTTAGCACGAGTTTATTTGGCACGATTTGGGTATAGCACGATTGAGGAATTGCGGCACAATTTTATGTAACACGTCGTATGATGAATTTAACATGGTTCAGTTTGCGGGAAGGAAAACAAAACTTTCCCTTTTCCTCAAGCGGCTGCCTTGATGAGGATCAGCTGGGGAGACCTCCCACTGTCCCCAGCCACCCTCCGACACCACCCCACCACCCCAGCATTCATACTTCATACGTGTCCAATCCAACTTCTCTGCTACAAGCTTGTGATTGTGAATTGTGTTTTGATCTTTTAATTGCTTTATCTTGTATCTGCCAAGCAATCATGACACTCAGTATAAGCATATCAGTGTTTCTCAAAGTGGCAAGAAAAGGTGTAAGCATTTAAATCTTAGGATTAACAAAGGCAACAAAGATATTAAACAAGACATCCTGTGGCCATAATGAAGTGTTACTTTGTACACATAAAAAAAAACGTAAACATAAGTTTATGTGACTGACTGACTGACTTACTAAATGACTGACTTACTGACTGAATGACTTACTGACTGAATGACTGACTGAATGACTGACTTACTGACTGAATGACTGACTTACTGACTGACTTACTGACTGAATGACTGACTTACTGAATCATGTGACTGACTTAACTAGATGACTTGACTGACTTACTGAATCACTTGCTTAACTTACTGAATTACTTGACTGACCTACTGAATGACTTGACTGACTTACTGAATGATTTGAGACTTACTGAATCACTTGACTGACTTACTGAATCACTTGACTGACTACTGAATCACCTGACTGACTTAATGAATCACTTTACTGACTTACTGAATTACTTGATTGAATGACTTAAAGTTAAACACTCCAGTACAACCATCAACTTCAGTACCAGTACCTCTACCATCCACCTCAGCCCAGTAGAACCACAACATAACTCTACACTCTCTTCACAATCATCCACAAACACCAGCACCCACAATTTAAGGTAAGAAATACGATTATTTATGTTACATTTGTAGTCCTAACCCTTTCAGGGTTTCTGACGTACTAGTACAGCTTATGCGCCAGGGTCCTTGAAGTACTAGTACATACAAATTCTAGCGTCTTCAAATCTCGCGGGAAAAGGCTGGTAGGCCTAGATGTGAGAGAATGGGTGTGTGTGGTTGGTGTGCGTGGTAGAAAAAAAAATCTGGGACCCAGTGGCGCATTGTGGGAATGCCATTTTAGTAAACCTTGTTTACCATGCCTCACGGTAAGAAGCTCCTCACTCTTCGGCAAATTGGGACACTTTTGTTCCCCAGTGACAGTTCTAATACAGATGGAAGCACCAGTGAAGATGAGTTTCAAGGTTTTGGTGAGGTTGTGACTGAAACTAATGACCACAATATCGGTAAGAGTGAGGAAAACCCAGACGACTCTCAGCCTTCCACCTCTGCTGCTGGGCCATCTTGTTCACATTCAGTTGTACCAGAATCAAAGAGGTAACTCCTATTTTCCCAAATCCCGGACTCAGATGAGCATTGGAGATAATAGTAATAGTGAATATGAACTACAAGCTCTTGAAACCAGTTCCAGTAGTGAGAGTGAAGTGCAATATTCTCCAGTGAAGCGTCAGTATATACGACGATATATGCGCTCTGGTAGTATGCCATAAGCTATTGCAAGGGGAAGGAGTACATCTCAGAGTATATTCCATGGCTGTACAACAGGAACAGACAGTGAAAATGACGATGATAGTGTTGCAATTGGGATGGAAAACATGCATGGTGGTGGTAGTGGTGGTGCCAGCGGTGAGGCACCAGCAGTGGGCCATGCTGCCACCCACAATGCCACCCACACCACTGCCTCAGCTGATCTACAACAAAGGCCACCATCTCCCACCCACCCACCACACCAGCCTCCACAACCAAAACCTCCACAACCACAACCTCCACAACCACAACCACCTGTCATTGTCCAGTACGCACCAACAGACCGCACCTGGGATTGGCAGGAAGCTGTCAATTTTGTTCCAAATCCCTACCAGCATGATGAAAGCCAAAGTGGAATACGGCCATCTTGTACACTGGGGAACAATGCCACTGAACTGGAATGTTTCGAGTTATTCTTTGGCGAACCCTTGAAGGAAATTATTGTCAGGGAAAGCAACAGATACTACGAGTACACCATAGCAAACACAATACTTTCACCAAGCTCACGGCTACACAGATGAAGGAACAACTGTGGCTGAGATGTATCTTTTCTTTGCCACAATAATGCTTATGCCACATGTGTGAAATCATACTGGTCAACAGACCGCCTGATTGCAACCCCTGGTTTCAGTGATATAATGGGAGTGAATCGATTTGTGCTGCTATTATGAATGCTTCACTTCTCAGACAAAACCAGGCCTGGCAGAAACAACAGGTTATAAAAGATTAGGAATGTGTTTGTGTATCTGAAAGAGAAATTCAATATGTATTTTTATCCCTTCAGGAAGCTTGTTATTGATGAGTCTTTGATTCTGTTCAAAGGAAGACTCTCATTTCAAGCAGTATATACCAAGCAAAAGGAAATACTTTGGTATAAAGTTGTTTGTGATTTGTGATTGTTACAGTGGTCTTGTATTGGATATTATTGTGTACAGTGGAAGTTATACATTGCAAAATACAGTACCAGGAAGTCATTGGGCATCTCTGGTGATGTGGTTAGAACAATGATAGACCCATACCTTGGTAAGGGGCATATATTATACAGTGGACCCCCAGTATTCGATGGCATCGGTATTCGACAAATCTGGTATTTGATGCATTTTAACGCAAAAATTTCGCTTCGGTATCCGATCGAAAACCTGGTATTTGATGCAATTAGTACGAGACGTGTCCACATGTGGCCTGAACTGCCCCGTGTGTGCCAGTGTTTACAAGTCAGGCAGTGTGCGCGTATCTAAGGATACATTCGGTACATTCCATATTATCACTGTTTTTGGTGCTTGTTTCTGCAAAATAAGTCACCATGGGCCCCAAGAAAGCTTCTAGTGCCAACCCTTTGAGAAAAAAGGTGCTAATGACTATTGAAATGAAGAAAGAGATAATTACAAAGTACGAAAGTCGAGTGCGTGTGTCGGAGCTGGCCAGGTTGTATAGTAAACACCAATCAACCATCTCTATTATAGTGACCAAGGAAACAGCAATCAAGGAAGCTGTTCTTGCAAAAGGTGCAACTGTGATTACGAAACAGCGACCACAAGTGTTAGAAGATGTTGAGAGACTGTTATTGGTGTGGATAAATGAAAAACAGGTAGCAGGAGATAGCATCTCTCAAGCAATCATTTGTGAAAAGGCTAGGCAGTTGCATGACGATTTGGTAAAGAAATTGCCTGCAACTAGTGCTGATGTGAGTGAATTTAAGGCCAGCAAAGGTTGGTTTGAAAGATTTAAGAATTGTAGTGGCATACATAGTGTGATAAGGCATGGTGAAGCTGCCAGTTCAGACCAAAAAGCAGCTGAAAAATATGTGAAGAAATTCAAGGATTACATAGACAGTGAAGAATTAAATCTGAACAAGTGTTTAATTGCAATGAAACAGGCCTGTTTTGGAAGAAAATGCCAAAAAGGACCTATATTACTCAGGAGGAAAAGGCACTCCCAGGACATAAGCCTATGAAAGACAGGCTTACTCTGTTGATATAAGAACATAAGAACATAAGAAAGGAGGAACACTGCAGAAGGCCTGTTGGCCCATACTAGGCAGGTCCTTTACAATTCATCCCACAAACAAACATTTGACCAACCCAATTTTCAATGCCACCCAAGAAATAAGCTCTGATGTGCAAGTCCCACTCAAATCCAACCCCTCCCACTCATGTACTTATCCAACCTAAATTTGAAACTACCCAAAGTCCTAGCCTCAATAACCCAACTAGGTAGACTGTTCCACTCATCAACTACCCTATTTCCAAACCAATACTTTCCTATGTCCTTTCTAAATCTAAACTTATCTAATTTAAATCCATTACTGTGGGTTCTCTCTTGGAGAGACATCCTCAAGACCTTGTTAATATCCCCTTTATTAATACCTATCTTCCACTTATACACTTCGATCAGGTCTCCCCTCATTCTTCGTCTAACAAGTGAATGTAACTTAAGAGTCTTCAATCTTTCTTCATAAGGAAGATTTCTAATGCTATGTATTAATTTAGTCATCCTACGCTGAATGTTTTCTAACGAATTTATGTCCATTCTGTAATATGGAGACCAGAATTGAGCTGCATAATCCAGGTGAGGCCTTACTAATGATGTATAAAGCTGCAGTATGATCTCTGGACTTCTGTTGCTTACACTTCTTGATATAAATCCCAGTAATCTATTTGCCTTATTACGTACGCTTAGGCATTGCTGTCTTGGTTTAAGGTTGCTGCTTACCATAACCCCCAAGTCCTTTTCGCAATCTGTATGGCTAAGTTCTACATTATTTAACTTATAAGTGCTAGGGTTATGGACACTCCCGAGCTTCAGAACCTTGCATTTATCTACATTGAACTGCATCTGCCACTTTTCTGACCAAGAGTAGAGTTTGTCTAAATCCTCCTGAAGTTCCCTAACATCTACGTTTGAATCAATTATCCTACCTATCTTCGTGTCATCGGCGAATTTGCTCATATCACTAGTAATTCCTTCATCAAGATCATTGATATATATTATAAACAACAACGGGCCCAAGACTGATCCCTGTGGAACGCCACTTGTTACTGGTCCCCACTCGGATTTAACCCCATTTATGGACACTCTCTGCTTCCTGTCTGTGAGCCATGATTCGATCCACGAGAGCACCCTTCCCCCAATGCCATGAGCTGCTACTTTCTTCAACAGTCTTTGGTGTGGAACTCAATCAAATGCCTTACTAAAATCTAAGTAAATAATATTAAATTCTTTATCGTGGTCAACAGCCTCAAAAGCTTTACTGAAGAAAGTTAATAAATTAGTTAGACAAGACCGGCCTCTTGTTAATCCATGCTGAGTATCATTAATCAAGATATGCCTATTGAGATGGCTTCTTATAATCTCAGCTATAATTGACTCTAGTAATTTGCCTACAATTGAGGTCAGGCTTATTGGGCAGTAATTTGACGGTAACGACTTGTCCCCTGTTTTAAAAATAGGAATTACATTAGCCATCTTCCACATATCAGACACTACACCTGTTTGAAGAGATAAATTAAAAATATTAGTTAATGGTTCACAGACTTCCATTTTGCATTCCTTTAGAACCCTTGAAAAAACCTCATCAGGACCCGGTGACTTATTTTGCTTCAGTCGGTCTATCTGCTTCACAACCATTTCACTAGTGACTGTGATGTTACATAATTTATCTTCTTCTGGCCCACTATAAAAATTAATTACTAAATTACTAAAATTACTTCTTCTTCTGGCCCACTATAAAAATTAATTACTAAATTACTAAATTCCTTGCATGCCAATATGTCGATCATTACACTAACTGAAACCTGGCTAAAGCCTGATACTACAGATGTCTATGCCATTCCTGGTTACACAGCCATACACAACTGTAGGCCAGACCAACAAGGGGGTGGCACTGCTATATACTACTCAGACCAACTAGAATGTATCACTAATACTTGCACAAGGGATGAACATGGGGAATATATAATAGCTAAATTCAAATCCAAATACCTACAAAAACCTCTCATAGTGATAAACATCTACAGAGTTCCACAATCAAACATTAGCCAATTTAGTCAAAACCTAGGAAGTATGATAACTGATGCACGCATGAACAAAGATCACTTACTACTCTCAGGTGACTTCAATATAAATCTCCTGCAAGACCAGGACCCACACGCTACTGAATTCACAAACACAATGAGTAACTGCATGTTGCTACCAACAGTAACAAAACCTACAAGAGTTACAGAGACTAGTGTTTCCCTACTTGACCACATCTGGACCAACACCATATCCCCTTTAAAATCAGGCATAATTACAGATAATACCACAGACCACTACCCTACTTTCCTCATAACAAACTCTTTGTAAATACCCCAAGACACTACTAAAGTCACATTCAGACTTCACAATGAGGCAGCCATTAATAACTTCACAAACAGCAGTAACAAACAATGACTGGCACACTGAGCTAGAAATCTATACAGATATTGGACGAATGTTTTAATAATTTTCTAAAAAAGACCCAATACCTTTATAACAAGCACTGCCTAAAAAAAACTAAACAGATGACAGCTAAGAGACTGAACAGTCCCTGGCTAACACCCAGCATTCTCAAATCCATAAATACAAAACACCGATATGAAAAACAGTACGAATGGGTCACATAACCAGAGACCAAACAAAACATTACTCGTCAATCTTAACCAGCCTGATAAGAAGGGCAAAAAAATTGTATTATGAGAACAGATTATCCAACTTACGAGGTGATATAAAAAAGACCTGGAAGACCCTATCAGAAATTCTGGGAACAAAAAGATATCACGACATAGCGAATAAAATTAGCAAAATCAGATGAACCCCAACTCCCACCAACAAGAAACAGCAAACAGACTCAATGATTTCTTCTCCACTATAGGTCAAAACCTTGCCAATAAAATCCCAAGCTCAAATACCCCACCAAATGACTAACCTCACTGGCAACTACCGAACACACTGTTCCTAGCTCCGACTAACCCATACGAAGTCTCCCTTATTATCAACGCACTGAAAAACAAGGCAGGAGATTTAAATACCTTACCACCCTTTATATACAAAAAAGCGTCACAAGTACTATCACCAATCATTGCAACACTCTTTAACAAATCCATTGAATCTCCACCTTCCCTACAGTTCTCAAAATAGCAAGGGTCACCCCGATCCATAAAGGAGGAGACCAAACAGAGTTGAATAAACTATAGGCCAATATCCAAATTTACACCCTCTCTCAAAAAATCTTCGAAAAATTTATTCATAAACGAATCTACTCCTACCTCATCTCCCAAACATTCTCAACCCCTGCCAATTTGGATTCAGGCCTATAAAAATACTAATGATGCTATTATACACATGCTAGAACATATTACACTGCAATAGAGAAAAAGAAGTCCCACTGGGATCTTCATTGACTTACGTAAAGCTTTTGATACAGTTGACCATGACTTGTTCCACGTAAAATTGTCACACTATGGTATTAGAGGGCACTCCTCAACTACCTCAAGTCTTACCTCAGCAACAGAAGCCAATATGTGTACGCAAATGGGGCAAGCTCTTCTGCACAACCATTACAGTTGGTGTCCCACAGGGAAGTGTCTTGGCCTCTTCTCTTTCTCCTATACATAAATGACCTACCAAATGCTTTGCAACTACTCAAACCCACACTTTTTGCAGATGACACTACATACGTCTTCTCTCACCCGAGCCCAGTCACGCTAGCCAATACTGTAAACACCGAATTACAGAAAATATCTACCTGGATGAGGACTAACAAACTTACACTAAACAATGACAAAACCTACTTCATTCAGTTTGGTAACAGAGCTACAGATGTACCTCTTAACATAACAATAAACGGATCACCTATCACAAAGCTAACAGAGGGAAAATTCCTAGGAATCCACCTCGATAATAGACTCAAATTTCATACACATGTACAACAAATTTCTAAGAAAATCTCCAAGACTGTAGGCATACTATCGAAGATACGGTACTATGTTCCACAGTCAGCCCTCCTGGCCCTTATCACTCTCTTATTTACCCCTATCTCACCTATGGAATTTGTGCATGGGGCTCAACAACAATTAACCATCTCAGACCACTAATTACCCAACAAAAGGCTGCAGTTAGAATGATAACAAATTCTCACTACAGGCACACACTCCACCAATATTCAAAACACTCAACCTACCACCATACAAAACATCCATACTTATTACTGCACCTATTACATACATAAAACACTTAACTCTGATATTAACCCTCCCCTCAAACATCTCCTTGCCAACCTCAACAGAACACATGACATAACACAAGGCACAGATCAACTCTTTGATGTTCCTCGTGTCCATCTCACGCTATGCAAAAAACTCAATGCACATAAAAGGCCCTAAAATCTGGAATTCATTACCTGTAAATATAAAAGAAACACTACCTGTTTATAAATTCAAGTGTCTTCTCAAAGATCACTTACTCACTCAAAACCAAATAAATACTGAATAACTGAACCTTATAAATTGTATATCCTATATGTTACTCACAATTATATCACACAAATGTTAAACCTAGGACCCAATCTAACTTTATTATTTTTTTAAATACACTACCTAACAGAATACTCCATTCGACTGAATGTACAGCTATGCAAGCAACCATATGACCTGTCTTTGTAATACTCATTTGTATTTTATAGTTATCTGTTTACAATAATGTCTTATCACTGATTTCATCATTGCTTAGTTAATCTTAAGTTAATTTTAAGCCAGCCCGTAATGCTATGCATATAAGTGGCTTTGGCATGCTGCTCTTACCTGTATTTTTTGTACCTCTGTTTGTATGCTTAAATTACTAAATAAATAAAAATTACTAAATAAATAAAGTGTCTTCCTGTGTAAAAACCGAGAGAAAATAATTATTTAAAATCGAGCACATTTCATTCTCTTTGTCAGTAAGATGCCCATAGTTATTTTTAAGGGGACCTATCTTATCTCTGACTTTTGTTCTATAGACCTGGAAAAAACTTTTTGTAGTAGTGATTGCAAAGTCAAGCCTTTATTGGTGTATCACTCTGAAACTCCCAGAGTGTTCAGGAAAAACAATGTCCTCAAGGCTAATTTGTGTGTGCTGTGGAGGCAAACAGTAAGGCATGGGTCACTAGGGACTTTTTCTATGACTGGTTACACCATGCATTTGCCCCCACTGTGAAAAATTACCTAATTGAAAAGAAATTAGACCTTAAGTGCCTCCTGGTATTAGACAATGCCCCTGGTCATCCTCCAGACTTGGCAGAGCGACTTTCTGGGGACATGAGCTTCATTAAAGTCAAGTTTTTGCCTCCTAATACCACTCCTCTCCTGCAGCCCATGGACCAGCAGGTTATTTCCAACTTCAAGAAACTGTACACAAAAGCTATGTTTCAATAGTGCTTTGTAGTGACCTCAGAAACTCAACTGACTCTAAAACAGTTTTGGAAGGATCACCTTAATATCCTCTATTGTATAAACCTTATAGGTAAGGCTTGGGAGGCAGTGACTAAGAGGACTTTGAGCTCTGCTTTGAAAAAACTGTGGCCAGAATGTGCAGACAAAAAGGGATTTTGAAGGGCTTGAGGCTAACCCTGCGAATTCTATGCCAGTTGAGGAATCCATTGTGACATTGGGAAAGTTCTTGGGGTTGGAGGTTAGTGGGGAGGATGTGGAAGAGTTGGTGGAGGAGGACAATCATGAACTAACCACTGGTGAGCTGCTAGATCATCTTCAACAGCAAGCACCCACACCTGAGGAAAGTGCTTCGGAGGAGGGGAGAGAGAAATTGAAGAAGTTGCCTACTTCAAAGATTAAAGAAATGTGTGCAAAGTGGCTTGAAGTGCAAACCTTTTTTTTGAAAATCACCCTGACACAGCTACTGCAAGCCGTGTTGGCAACCTGCACACTGACAATGTTGTGAACCACTTTAGGAAAGTCATAAAGGAACGAGAGGTACAGGCCTCTATGGACAGATATGTTGTGCGATAGAGTCCAGCGACTCTCAAGCTAGCCCTAGTGGCATTAAAAGAAGAAGGGAAGTAACCCCGAAAAAGGACTTGCTACCTCAAGTCCTAATGGAAGGGGATTCCCTTTCTAAACAGTAACAACTTCGACACTCTCCCCTCCTCCCATCCTATCAATCATCACCAGATCTTCATTAAAGGTAAGTGTCAATTATTCTATTGTTATTATTCTATTGTTATTGTAATTATTCTATTGCATTAAACTTAATATTTCATGTGTTAATTTTTTTTGTTATACTTTTGGGTGTCTTGCATGGATTAATTTGATTTCTATTATTTCTTATGGGGAAAATTTATTCGGTTTTCGATATTCTCGGTATTCGATGAGCTCTCAGGAACGGATTAATATCGAATACCGGGTGTCCACTGTATACTGATATCTGGTACACAAGCCCCTCACTCAGTGATTTTTTGCAAGTGAACATGATAGATGTGTGTGGCACAGCGCGTGCAAATTGTAAACATATGCCCAGGTTTGACGCTGGCACTCGTAGAGGTGAGGTGCAGGCGTTTGCTGCCAATGATATCATGGCATTTCAGTGGCATGACTTCATCAGTTAACCTTAATGAAATGACAAACACTGGCAGGCAGCACAGAGAGAGCAATGAACCCATTCTAAAACCTGCAGCTGTGATTGATTACACCTTCAATATGCACTCAGTGGACAAATGTGACATGCAGATTGGGTTTGCTGATTGTGTTCACAAGAGTTATAAGTGGTACATAAAACTCTTTTTCCATCTTCTGGACATTTCCATGCTCAATGCTTATAATATGTATAAGATGAGGACCAGAAACAAACCATCATATGGCAAATTCTGTTTGTCTGTCATCAGACAAATAGTATTCAAGTACCAAGGAACAACACTTGCAATAGAAAACCACCCACTAAATTATCAACAACTACCATCTCGTCTGAAGCATGGTGATCACTTCCTAGTAAAACTGCCTGCTACTGCTTTCAAGAAAAAGGCTCAGAAGAGGTGTTATGTCTGTGCACATACAAAAAAACGCCCACAACAATGCAGACACTCGTTTTATGTGTGAGGAGTATAAAACACCACTGTGCATGACACCATGTTTCAAAGACTTCCACAGGCTGCAGAACTTCTAGAAACATTCCCTGTGACTGTATATGTGTATATAAAATATAGAAAAACAGTAATAAACAATATTTTATATCATTTGTGCGTGAAAACAACAATTATAAACAATATAAAGACAACAGTGTTTGTGGAGTTATTGTGTAGTAAATAAAGAGAAAAAACTTATAAAATAATGCTAATATTGGTCTCACAGGCCATAAAAGTTACTTGGAGAAAAAAAATTAAAAAAAATAGAAAATAGTACCTAAAAACAAAAAAGAAATAATACCGGGTGATGGCAGTCGGTGATGTTACCATATATTCGGCATTTTAATGTCAACTTCACCCCTCCATATCTCGGTAAGTATTGATGGTAAATTTTTTTGTTTAGCCTATAATGTTCAGAAAGAAAAAGAAACTATCTTTTCATAAGAAAAATTTTTTTTTTTTTTTTTTTTAATTTGGGGGACCCTGAGAACAAGTCTCTGAGAGGGCCTGGGGACCTTGAAAGGGTTATGCAGTAAAAACAACATAATACATCAAAACAATGAACTACAATTACATTTCATTTTTATTTTTGTAAGATATGGAGGCCTAAAAAAAGTTGCTAGAGTTTTTTGGGGCTCACAGGAACGTAACCCTATTTTTCCCATAAGTTCTTCAGTTCATTTAACATGGTTTTTTTACCTAACATGGTGTTTTCAGGAACGTAACTACCGTGTTAAATGACGGTTTACTGTATAAATAACAATGTTCAATTCAGACCAAGTATGAAATATATGCCTAGTATTAAGTAGTCTGTTCAGCATTAAGTTTAGTCTGCCTGAAATTCCCTGGCATGATAGTGGCTTTCTTTGTACTTAGCAAATCAAAATTGTAATTACACATTGCAAACTATGCAAAGAACTAAAATCCTTGATCCTTAATCAAGACAACTCATCAGATACTGAATGTTCCTTCTGCCAGCCCTTTCTCTGTCTCTCTCCATCTCTCTCCTATAGCTCCTCCCACTTTTGTTGGCCCCTCCCTCCTTCTTCAATAGCTCCAGCCACTTTGTAACAATGTTAGATGGTGAATTTAATGTATCAGACAGAAAAAAATTAAAAAATCAGAAAAAATTCAGAAAATTCACTACATGTTCAGACATATAATAGGTGCTGTATCATCACAATAAAATGTTAAAATAGTATAAATAATATCAGCAGATTTGTGAAAGCATATTAGACCCACAAGTTGACGTGTATTGGACGTGTTATGTGATTTGTTCACTCTTGAACATCAGCAAAAACTGAACATTTCCGCTACTTTGAGCTCAATTTCACGGTACTTTTATCTGTAAACCATTCAAAATCATCTCTATTTCTATAATATATCTTTCTTTCTATCACATAAGACCAAGAAAATGAGAATATAACCATAAATACCATACGAAAATACACCATAAAGTCAGTTTTAAACCAAAAATCTGTTGCAATTTTTTCATTATAATCTGTGTGCAGCAGGACTGTTTTTTATACTGCACACACTGACCGACTCAAACCCATTCTATTATGTGTAGGCCTAACAGCTATCTCCCGCAAGACTGGAAGCCGCTAGAATTTGGCGTTGTATTATGGGACCGACACTGGGTTAAGGTATTTTTCTGTAAGCTTAACTCAATTTTTGTACTTTTAATTCACAGGTGCATGAGGAGTGTCAGCCGCCCTTAAAAGTGAAGCCTTTTGCTTGTCTATCACTCGGATAGATAAGCATTGTGTTTAGACAAGTACTGTGTTTAGTTTTTTCTTTTTTTGATTTATGCATGCTAGGTTTGTAAACTACATATTAAAATGCTCTTGAAAGTGTATTTTTGGGGGTCTGAAATGGATTAATCTGATTTACATTATTTCTCATGGCAAAAATTCATTCAGTACTTATATAGATCAGCACCTGAACAACCTTCTGGAACGGATTAAGTACCGAACTATTTTTGTCTAGCCTAAAGTAGTGTGTAAGCATTAGTATTAGTCTGCCAGAAATACACAGCATGCTAGTGGCTTTCTTTTGTGCGTAACAATATTTTATTACATGTAAACTACATTTTGTTTGTTTGCGTCTGGACAATGAACACAAATGTACAAGTCAAAAGTGTTGTAAAAGGCAACTAAAATTCTGGTAGCAAGTGACTGGTAAACCCTTTTGAATAAATTACTTAACATTAAGCTGGGATGTTTGAATGTATGTGGATGTAATGCAGATGATAAGTAAGATACGATTGCCAAAGTTATGAATGTATGTGGATGTAGTGCAGATGATAAGTAAGATACGATTGCCAAAGTTATGAATGTATGTGGATGTAGTGCAGTTTGATAAGTAAGATATGATTGCCAAAGTTATGAATGTATGTGGATGTAGTGCAGTTTGATAAGTAAGATATGATTGCCAAAGTTATGAATGTATGTGGATGTAGTGCAGTTTGATAAGTAAGATATGACTGCCAAAGTTATGAATGTATGTGGATGTAGTGCAGATGATAAGTAAGATATGACTGCCAAAGTTATAAATAAAAACAAGTTGGATGTCCCAGTTTTAAGTGAAATAAAAATTGAAGCAAGTAGGGGAGTTTCTGTGGAAATAAATACATGGGATTTGATCATTTGTATCTGAGGGAGGTAGAGATAAGGATGGAGCAGCAATAATGCTGATGGATCAGTTATGGCAGAAAAAGAGATAATATAAATGTGTAAGTGCAAGGATTATGTGGATTAAAATAAGGGCCAGAAGTGACAATTGGATTATACTATTTATGTACCTGGAGAAGGAAAGTGATAGAGTGATATGGGGAGATTTAAGCCAGTATTTAGGGAGTTTAAACCATATGTGAGAGTAATTGTGGTGGGGGACCTGAATGTTAAAGTGGGAGAAACAACTGAAGAGAGCATATTAGGTAACTTTGCATAGAAAGAGGTTTGGTAACAGGTAAAACATATTTTAACAAAAAGCAAATATACAGTAGAACCCTGGATTTCATACTTAATCTATTCCAAAAGGTCATTCTAAATTCAAAATGTACGAAAACCGAAGTAATATTACCCATAAGAAATAATGTAAATCCAATTAATCCGTTTCAGATGTCCAAAAGTATTAAAAGAAATACATTTTTACAGAGAATAACTATAGTTTACATACAGAAAACAATGAGAAATAGATATAAAGCACTACTGAAAAGGATAAATGAACATTACAATCACTTTTACCTTTATTGAACAGTCTTGTTGGCTATGTCAGTCCTAACATTATATAAGCATATATTCAGCTTAACTTTACTAGTAAAGATTCTAAGTTTTGGTTACTTGTTTTGTAATCCCTAATTATTACAATTTATTGTTACAAAACAGTAAACAGGCCATCTGCTTAACAAGAATATACTACCTTAACAAGAATATAATACCTTAACAAGAATATACTACCTTAACAAGAATATACTACCTTAACAAGAATATACTACCTTAACAAGAATATACTACCTTAACAAGAATATACTACCTTAACAAGAATATACTACCTTAACAAGAATATACTACCTTAACAAGAATATACTACCTTAACACTCTACCATACCATGGGAGAAGTTTAAGAAGATGAGTTTTGAAACACACCTTAACAGTAGATCTGTCTATCTGTATTGTAACTATTTGTTGTAGTTACTGTTTGAGTGTTTGATAAGGGCGTGTAGAGCCCCGTCAGCTAGTGAAACCAGCCAGAAGACACCTTGTTATCAACGAATCCGTTTGAATCCAGTCAGTATCAAATCATACTGGTCAACAGACCGCATGATTTCAAACCCAGCATTCAGTGATATAATACTAGTGAATCGATTTGTGCTACTACAGGTCTGCCATCACTAATCCGGTGGTTAGTTTAGAATACACTTAATTAATCTATCAATAGAAATTCTTTCTGCTACATCTTCCTCATTTTCATCACTGCTTTCTCCTCCACTGGCTTGTTGCTGTGGATTTATAACCATCTGCACAATCTGAGTCAGTATAATGATGAAATTTTGAATAATGCTAGCAGAAATTAGTGCCAGATTACTGATGGAACCAGATAACTGATTGCTGGATTAGTAGTGGCCGACCTGTATTACGTATGCTACACTTCTCAGACAAAACCAGGCATGACAGAAAAGACAGGTTATATAAGATTATGTATCTCAGACAGAAATTCAATACGTACTTTTAACCTTTCAGGAAGCTTGTTATTGATGAGTCTTTGATTTTCTTCAAAGGTAGACTGTTGTTCAAGCAGTATATACCAAGCAAGAGGAAACGCTTTGGTACAAAGTTGTTTGTACTTTGTGATTGCTACAGTAGTCTTGTATTGGATATTATTGTGTACACTGGAAGTAATACATAGCAAGATACCACAGAGTTATTGGGAATCTCTGGTGATGTGGTTAGAACAATGATAGAACGATATCTTGGTGAGGGGCATATATGTACTATATAATGATAACTGGTACACAAGCCCCTTACTCAATGATTTTTTGTGAGTGAACATGACAGACGTGTGTGGCACAGTGCATGCAAATCATAAACATATGCCTAGGTTTGACGCAAGCACTCGCAGAGGTCATGTGCAGGTGTTTGCTGCCAATGATATCATGGTATTTCGGTGGCATGACAAACGAGATGTCACACTGTTGACATCACTTCACCCAAACGAAATGGCAGACAGTGGCAGGCAGAACAGTGACACCAATGAACCCATTCTAAAACCTGCAGCTGAGATGGACTACACCCTCAATATGTATTCAGTGGACAAATGTGACATGCAGATTGGGTTTGCTGATTGTGTTCACAAGAGTTATAAGTGGTACATAAAACTCTTTTTCCATCTTGTGGACATTTCCATGCTCAATGCTTATAATATGTATAAGTTCAAGACCAGAAACAAACCAGCATATGGTGAATTTTGTTTGTCTGTCATCAGACAAATAATATTTAAGTATCAAGCAACAACACCTGCAATAAAAACTGCCTACAAACTGATGAACAACTACCCTCTCGTCTGAAACCTGGTGATCACTACCTAATACAACTGCCTCCTACTATGAAGAAAACTGCTCAGAAGAGGTGTTATGTCTGTGCACTTACAAAAAAAAAATGCCCATAAATATGCAGAGACACTCGTTTTATGTGTGAGGAGTGTAAAACACCACTGTGGATGACACCATGTTTCAAAGAATTCCACAAGCTGCAGCACTTCTAGGAACATGTCTAGTAAACCATACCATGGACGGGGATAGAACCCGCGATCAGAGTCTCAAAACTCCAGACCGTCGCGTTAGCCACTGGACCAGCTAGCCAAAATAAGATTCATCCAACTAGGTATATTTCTACACCATAGGAAGGTTAGCATAGGCACCACTGTGACCACAAATGCAAGTTTTTACAGACAAATCTCCAGCCAGCGTGGCCGTGACGAACTCTAGCTCAAGTCCCCTCAAAGCCATCAATATGACTCACGAAATCACAATAACATGACTGCAAACAAACCATACCATGGATGGGGATAGAACCCGCAATCAGAGTCTCAAAACTCCAGACCATCGCGTTAGCCACTGGACCAGCTAGCCACAATAAGATTCATCCAACTAGGTATATTTCTACACTATAGTAAGGTTAGCATAGGCACCACTGTGACCACAAATGCAAGTTTTTACAGACGAATCTTGAGCTAGCGTGGCCGTGACAAACTCTAGCTCCAGTCCCCTCAAAGCCGTCAACATGACTCACGTGGCTAACGCGATGGTCTGGAGTTTTGAGACTCTCTGATCGCGGGTTCTATCCCCGTCAGTGGTATGGTTTGTTTGCAATCGTGTCATTACGATTTCGTGAGTCATGTTGACAGCTTTGAGGGGACTGGAGCTAGAGTTCGTCATGGCCACGCTAGCTGGAGATTCGTCTGTAAAAACTTGCATTTGTGGTCACAGTGGTTTGTGAGGCTGGGGGATTGATAACATCAAGACAAAAATGCTAAAAGCAGATGGGGATATAGTTTTGGAGTGGTCAATGCTTTTATTTAATAATTTCATTTTTTTTATATTTTTTATGCAGTACATATGAAAGAAGGAAAGGCACCTAGAGATTGGCAGACAACAGGCATAGTTCCTCTGTATAAAGGCAAAGGGGACACAAGAGAATAAGAATTATAGGGAAATAAGCCTGTTGAGTATACTACCTTGTAAGGTAGATGGAGCAGGATCACAGATGAACAAAGAGGCATTAAGAAGGGAGGGGGGATGTAGATCAAGTGTTTACACTGAAGCATAATAAGAGAACAGTATTTAGATAAGAGTACATAACTTTTTGTTGCAGTTTTAGATTTAGAAAAAGCATATGATAGGATGACTGGGGATCAATGTGGCAGATGCTGCAAGTGTATGAGATAGTCGGTAGCTTACTGAAAACAATTAAGAGTTTTTACCAGGATAATGAGGCTCAGTTTAGGCTATGTAGGAGAGAGGAAGGAGATTATTTCTCAGAAAAAGTAGGCATTAGACAGGGATGTGTAATGTCACCATGGATATTTAATGATAATGATAAATCTATTTCAGCATGTTACAATGTTTGTACAAAGGAGAATGACATTTGGGTTTACATGCCGAGGGCCCCTTTATATGCAGAGCATTTCAGGCAAACTTAAGATTAATAATACAATAACAATATGAGTAATTTTGTACATATAGTCATTTAGGTGAGTGCAATTATAAATGTAGGAGTTTACAATGAATAAAAGAGAATTTAATATTCTATTAGTTCATGCTATGTGGCTATAATAAGTTTAACAGTGAGGGATTACAAGTTTGATTTTTAACCTACAGCAGACACAATGGATTGTTTAATGTTTGAAGGGATTACAGATATTGAGAGTAAGTATATACTGATTATAATGTTCTACCTATGTCTGTGACATTGAACAAAATGAAAATGAAAATTTTTATTTCCTTGCAAAACTTAAAATGTGTGGTTTACATATTATAAGATATTAATTACAAAGAAAGCCACTTGCATGCCTAGGGATTTCAGACAGACTGTCCCCCGTGGCCTGATGGCAAAAGCTCTCACTTCACATGGCGAGGGTCTGGGTTTGATTCCCGGCAAAGGGGTGGAAACATTGGGCATGTTTCCTTGCACTGGTTGTTTATGTTTACTAATCAGTAACAATGGGTACTTGGGTGTTAGTGGGTGTGGGTCACATCTTGGGACAAAACTGACCTAATTTGCCCAAAATGTTCTGCATAACAAGGGGCTTTCTATGTAGTAGTAGTATGTCACTGATATCAGCTAGGCCTGCATACCTTGTACAGTGGACCCCCGGTTAACGAACTTTTTTCATTCCAGTAGTATGTTCAGGTGCCAGTACTGACCGAATTTTTTCCCATAAGGAATATTGTGAAGTAGATTAGTCCATTTCAGACCCCCAAACATACACGTACAAACGCACTTACATAAATACACTTACATAACTGGTCGCATTTGGAGGTGATCGTTAAGCGGGGGTCCACTGTACTTGTAGAAATAAAGATATTATTTTTTTTTTTTTCAACGTACCAGCCGTATCCCACTGAGGTGGGGTGGCCCAAAAGAAAAAACTGAAGTTTCTCCTTTTAAATTTAGTAATATATACAGGAGAAGGGGTTACTAGCCCCTTGCTCCCGGCATTTTAGTCGCCTCTTACGACACGTATGGCTTACAGAGGAAGAATTCTGTTCCACTTCCCCATGGAGATAAGAGGAAATAAACAAGAACAAGAATTAGAAAGAAAATAGAAGAAAACCCAGAGGGGTGTGTATATATATGCTTGTACATGTATGTGTAGTGTGACCAAAGTGTAAGTAGAAGTAGCAAGACTTACCTGTAATCTTGCATATTTATGAGACAGACAAAAGACACCAGCAATCCTACCATCATGTAAAACAATTACAGGCTTTCGTTTTACACTCACTTGGCAGGACGGTAGTACCTCCCTGGGCGGTTGCTGTCTACCAACCTACTACCTATAAAGATATTATTATATTACATTATTACTCAGGGCCAGATTAAGGGTTATGGGGGTCCTGGGGCGACGCATCTTGTGGGAGTCCCATATTCAGTGGGAATTTTTTTTATAAACCAAACATTACTTTCAGGTAACCCATCAGACCCATGATACCAAGAAAGATATTAGTCTAATAACAAAATATAAGTTTTGTAATAAAGATTATATTTTCTTCACCATTACAAAAATAATGATACAATAAAATACATACGTACTCTGAATCATTAGGCTTTTTCAATAAAGACGGAAGGATTCACATGAACAAAGCGGCTTACGTACTTTTGTGACTAATAAATGATTCAACTACTGTTTGGAAGTCCAGTTCACAAAGAATATCCCTTTCAATGCTCAATATTGCCAGCCAGGAGAGACGATTATGACTCATTGATGTTCTTAGTCTGTTCTTGATTAATAACAAAAAAAGGCACAATACCGTGACTGGAACGATACACAAATAACCCGCACATAGAAGAGAGGAGCTTACGACGACGTTTCGGTACGACTTGGACCATTTACAAAGTCACACTAACCATAACCCAGTCTTGAAGATGAGCTGTTACATTTTGTTGCTTTTGTGAAACTTAACATGCAAGCCTACAATAACAGTCAGCCTAAATAACTCTACTTCTACAAAATTTGTTTGAAAGTGATTTAAAAGGAACTTTTTGCAATGTTGAGATCATGTTGAGGATTTACCTAGTATTGATGGTGTCAAATTGTTGTGGTGAATAAACATTTTTGAAGATGAAAATAATCAAGAATAGTACACAAATAACCAGCACATAGAAGAGAGGAGCTTACGACGATGTTTCGGTCCAACTTGGACCATTTACAAAGTCACACTAACCAGAAGTGGAGCAGGATGGCTATATATAGGCAGGAGGAGGATGGGAGGGAGGAGGAGGAGGAGGAGGAGGAGGAGGAGGAGGAGGAGGAGGAGGTGGCGGCGGTGGCGACGGCGGCGGCGGCGGCGGCGGCAAAATAAGGAGGAGGAGCCAGTCATATACAACGAAAGGGGAGCACTGCAAGGGAGCTAGGTGCCCACAGAGGGAGAGCAAGTGCACAGAGGTGGGGTGAAGGGAAAGTGATGAAATAAATAATGAAGGAACAGAAATACACGACAGAAGAAAGGAGAAAAGGGAGAAGAAGAAAAAAATAAGTAATCAGGTTAAGTCACGGGTGTTCTGAAGTTTGAAGTGTTTTACAATGTAGTGGGAGAGGAAGGCATCTATAGAGACGAAGCCAGGACTAAGATTCATACAAGGAAAGCTGTGTATTACAGAGGATTCAACTAGACGGCGACTGTTAGAGTTGGAAGTAGGGAAGACAGTTTTAGCAGAAGACCAGTCAATAGGATGGCTGTGATCTCTGACGTGACAGAACAGAGCATTGTTAGTGTCGGCAAGCCTAACACTATTTTTGTGCTCCCTAAGTCTGTCAGAAAGAGATCAGCCAGTTTCTCCAAAGTACTGAAGAGGACAGGGGAGCAGAAATAGCAGTAGACACCAGGAACATCTGTAGGGGGGAGAGGTATGAACGAGATTAGTGCGAAGAGTGTTAGTCTGGCGGAAAGTAAGCTTGATGTCTAAGGGACGGAGAGAATTGTTGAGATTAGAAAGACCGGAAATGTGGGAAGGCAGAGGACAGAAGATTCCAGGAGTAGAGAGTTTGGGAGAGAAGGAAATATGTTTAGCACGTGAGAAGGACAGAGTCTATGAAATGGGAAGGGTAGCCAAGATGGGAAAACGAATTATGAAGAGTGGAAATTTCTGCTGGAAGGAACTGAGGATCACAGATGCGAGAGGGCACGGAGAAGAGGGAGATAAGAACACTTTTCTTGACAGGGGAAGCATGACAGGGAAAAGTAGTGAATGTACATGCCACTGTGCATAGGTTTTCGGTAAATGGAAAAGGAAAAACCTGTATCTGAGCGGTGGACATGGACATCAAGGAAAGGAAGCAAGGAATTAGATTCCCATTCAGCTTTAAACTTAATGGAAGGGGCAAGATTATTAAGAGCTTCAAGAAAAGGTTGGAAGAGACTGGTGTCATGAGGCCAGAGAGCAAAGATGTCATCCACATAGAGGAGCCAGAGAGAAGGTTGCACATCGACGGTAGGATGAAGAACAGTCTCGAAGTATTCCATGTAAAGATTAGCAAGGACAGGAGAGAGAGGAGAGCTCACAGCGACACCGAAGGTCTGAGAATAATATTTCCCTTGGAAGGAAAAGGAATTAGAGTCCACACAGACGCAGATAAGATCAGGAAAGACTTCAAAAGATATTGGGAGATGTAGAAACCCTTCAAGGGCCTTATCTCTAAGGAAATCAAGGACATCATCAAGAGAGACATTGGTGAAGAGGGACTCAACGTCAAGACTAAGCATCTTACAGGTTGGGAGAGAGCGAACCCATTCAAAGAAGTCTTGAGAGTGACGGAGGTGGGCAGGAAAAAAAGTACCAAGAAAGGGAGTGGGAGTTTTGGCCAACCAAGAAACAAGAGAATAAGAGACAGAGCCTCTAGAGGATATGATAGGATGAAGAGGAATATCAGGTTTATGAGTTTTGGGAAGGCCATAGAAATAGGGAAGAGAGGGACAGATGACACAAAACCCTCTTGATGCGATCAAGAGGGTTGGAAATGAGAGGAGTGTAGGTACGTGAGTCAGAGAGCAAGACATCAGCTTTATGGAGGTAATCCTCGTGATCAAGGATAACTACCGAATTACCTTGTCAAGAGATAGTATGACAATGTTAGTGTTATGATTTAAGAGAAGAAAGGGCAAGTTGGTAATGGTGCAGTAGGTGGTGACTCTTAGAAAACAGTCTAACAAGGCAGGAAGGAAGAGCGCCACGAAAAGTGGACAAGTCAGGAAGATTACAAGGAGCGAGATTGACGAAAGGAATCAAAGAGCTAATCAGGGCAATCAGCGCAAGGGGTAGGCGAAAGTGGCAAAGGAAAGGCAACAAAACCAAGAAGTTCAAGCTCATACATGAGAGAGTGAGACAGAAGACAATTAGTAACACAGTCACAGGACTCTGCCTTCTCACGTGCTAAACTAATTTCTTCTCTCCCAAACTCTCTACTCCTGGGAATCTCTGTCCTCTACATTTCTGGATTTCTAATTTCAACAATTCTTCCGTCCCTTAGACAACAAGCTTATTCCACCAGACTAACACTCTTCGCAACTAATCCATTCATACCTCTCCTCCCTCTACAGATGTTCCTGGTGTCTACTCTATTTCTTGCTCCTCCTGTCCTCTTCAGTACTTTGGAGAAACGGCCGATCTCTATACTGACAGACTTAGGGAGCACAAAAATAGTGTTAGGCTTGCCGACACTAACAATGCTTGTTTGTCAGTCAGAGATCACAGCCATCCTATTGACTGGTCTTCCACTAAAATTGTCTTCCCTACTTCCAACTCGAACAGTCGCAGTCTAGTTGAATCCTCTCTAATACACAAACTTTCTTGTATGAATCTTAGTCCTGGCTTCGTCTCTGTAGATGCCTTCCTCTCCACTACTACATTGTATAAAACACTCCAAACTTCAGAAACCCCGTAACTTAAACTGATTCCTTATTTTTTCTTCTTCTCCCTTTTCTCCTTTCCTCTTTCGTTTTTGCGTTTCTTTCTTCTGTCATGTGTTTCTGTTCCTTCATTATTTATTTCATTCACTTCCCTTCCCTCCACCTCTGTGCACTTGCTCTCCTCTGTGGGCACCTAGCTCCCTTGCAGTGCTCCTTTCTTTGTATATGATTGGCTTCCTCCTCTTATTTCCCCACTACTACCACATACCACTACTACTACTACTACTACTACCACCACTACCTCTTCCTGCCTATATATAGCTGTCCTGCTCCACTTCTGGTTAGTGTGACTTTGTAAATGGTCCAAGTTGGACCGAAACGTCGTCGTAAGCTCCTCTCTTCTATGTGCTGGTTATTTGTGTACTATTCTTGATTATTTTCATCTTCAAAAATGTTTATTCACCACAACAATTTGACACAATCAATACTAGGTAAATCCTCAACATGATCTCAACATTGCAAAAAGTTCCTTTTAAATCACTTTCAAACAAATTTTGTAGAAGTAGAGTTATTTAGGCTGACTGTTATTGTAGGCTTGCATGTTAAGTTTCACAAAAGCACAAAATGTAACAGCTCATCTTCAAGACTGGGTTCTAAGTCTATGTTATAGATATTGACAAGATTGGCTGCAGCTTCACCGAGTTCAGTGATATTCACATCTTCTATATGACTGAGGAAACCAAAACACTCAGATACAGTATCACAAGCAGCTATCTTGTCACTTAGAGATTCAATAAATTGGTCAATAACTGGAATGAAGCATTCTGTACAGAACTTTGATCTCGACGTCATCTGGTTATCTTCTGTTTTATCATAATCCAGTGGGTTAAGATGAGCATTTCTCACATGATGACGAACTTCTGTATACTCTTTTGTTCCAGTCTGATTCCAGCCTCTTCATATTCACCAAATGTCTCTCTCTTTGTTTCAATAAATGTTTTCAAAGACTTAAGTGCTTTTATTGCAGTACTGAGAACCATTTTTGGATTTTGTAGAACATGATTTGTTACATTGAATCTTTCCAAAATTCCATTCCAGAACAAAGCATAAACTGCCGTTTCTAATTTACTCATATTCTCATAGAGATTACTACCTTCATTTTGGACCACAGCCTTGTTTTCCTCATCGGTCAAGATGTCAGTAAGAGCCTTTCTTATCTCGCTGTAACCATGCACAATGGCTTTTGTTGCATGAGCTGTTTATCTGCTTGCGTTAATTTGTCTTTGAGAGTAGTGTAGCATAATGTAGATGCTGTGAAAAGCACACACAGTTGCTGAATGAAATCAAAGTAGTGAAGAACTGTTGAACATGTATTGGCTGCTTTTTTTCCAACTATATTAAGAGAATGTCTGTAAAATGGCACAAACTCTGACAATGGATTTCTTCCTTTAATAAGGGTTTGCATTCTTCTGTATTTCCCACTCACAATCTACAATCTTTTATGTCAATGTTATGACTTTCCAAAAACTTTAGCAGTTCACTGGCCATAGCAACACCAGTATGACTGCGATTATCCATGAATGTCAGGAACCTTTCCTTCAGTCAGGAACCTTCCATACAGCGTATGACCAAAGTTAGCTGACCAATGTGAGCCTCATCTGGGGTTGAATCAACTGAAACCAAATAATATGTACTTCGATTTCTTTATTCTTTCTATAATTTCTTTCAACATAAGTTTGCCCATTATTCCAATGATCTCTTCACATATTGTGGATGAGAGATAATTTGTGTGACCTCGTCCTCTATTCACATGCATTGTGATGTGAACTGCATGAAATAGGTCATACTTTGAAAGGAGTTCAAATATGCCTAGATAATTTCCATTTGTTTGGAAGCCAATCACTTCACCTGTGCCTCGGAAAGCTAATCCACATTCAGCAATAAATTTCATTTTTTTATTTTTTAATAATTTATATTTTTTTTTATATCTCATTTTGTGGGGGCCCCTTTTCTGTGGAGGCCCTGGGGCTGTAGCCCCGGTAGCCCCCCTTAATCTGGCTCTCTTCTTACTGACTATTGTATATTGACACAGGCTATGTAGCAGAACATTTTAATATTTATTAACCCTTTCAGGGTCCGTCCCGTAGATCTACGGCTTTACGTTCAGGGTCCAAACCGTAGATCTACGCCATGAGCTCAGCTCACTCTGATAAACTGTGAGTGGTACATTTGGGCCTAGATATGAGAGAATACATCTATGTGGTATGTGTGCACCACATAAAACAGATCCTGCAGCACACTGTGTATAATGAGAGAAAAAAAATGAAATCATGATTTTTCGATTAAAACAGCAACTTTGCAGTGTTTTTTCGTATGTTTTTTATAGTTGTATTTGCGATTTCTTGGTCTCATTTGATAGAATGGAAGACATATTACAGAAATAGAGATGATTTTGATTGGTTTTAGCATTGGAAATGGCTTGAAACTGAGCTCAAAGTAGCGGAAATGTTAAATTTTTGCCGATATTCAAGAGTAAACAAACGACCTCACACGTCTAATACACGCCAGCTGGTGGGTCTAATATACATTCACAAATATGGTGATGATATTTATACAATTATTACAGTATTGCATAACAGTAAATCTTCTATTTTTGGTGTGAATAAAAATTCATTATGTGAATAAAAAATCAAAATGGAATTTATTTGTTAAAGCCTCAAAACATAACTAATGAACAGAGGAAATGTTAGTTTAGTGCCAGAATGCCTACATTGTTTCATTCTGGACCCTATTTTGAAATTGGAATATTTTGAACTTTGTGTTAAATTGGCCAAATTAACAATTTCGATCACTTTATTTGTAGTTGAAACAGTTGACTTGGCGATTTCTTGTGCTCAATCGATAGAATAGAAGTAATACTAGTGAAATAGCTAAGAATTTGGTTGATTGGAATAATGTAATTGGCCTAAAATGGGAGTCAAAGTCGGCAAAATCGCCGATTCGTAAATATTGCTGACACATCAAAATTCGCAAGAGCATAATTTCGTCAATTTTCCACCAAATTTCGTACTTTTTGTTTTATTACCTTCACAAAAAGATTCTCTACGATTTCATAAGAAAAAATAACAAATTTTTTTTTTGAAAATTCTTGGACACTGGTGCGTGACTCCAGATTTGGGCCTTGGACCCTGAAAGGGTTAATGCATATTAGTGTAATAGGTAATTAAAAACTTTAACATTAATATGACTGACAACAGTGAGATAGTACAAAACATATAACAGTATAACAAATGCATAGCTTTTACATATTAAGGTGGGGCTGGGATAGGTTAGGAAAATGAGGCGTTTTTTAACCCTTTCAGGGTCCGTGCCGTAGATCTACAGCTTTACGTTGTGGGTCCAAACCATAGATCTACGCCATGAGCTCAGCTCACTCTGATAAGCTGTGAGCAGTAAATTTGGGCCTAGATATGAGAGAATACATCTATGTGGTATGTGTGCACCACATAAAACAAATCCTGGAGAACACAGTGCATAATGAGAGAAAAAAACTGAGACCGTAATTTTCGATTCAAACAATGAATTTGCAGTGTCTTTTCCTATGTTTTTTATAGTTGTATTTGCAATTTCTTGGTCTCATTTGATAGAATGGTAAACATATAACAGAAATAGGGATGATTTTGATTGGTTTTACTATGAAAAGGACCTTGAAATGGAGCTCAAAGTAGGGGAAATGTTTGATTCTTGCAGATGTTCATGAGTAAACAAATGACATCATTGTCCAATAAATGTCCAACTAGCCATTCTAATATGCAGTCATGAATGGGTTGACATTATTTATACAGTTATTACAATATTGCGGTAGTCTGCATAACAGTAAATCTTCTATGTTTTACTTAAATAAAAATTCAAAATAGAAAGCAAAAGTAATATCAGAGGGGCCTGGAGATGTTACTGATGAACAAACAAAATGTCATTTTAGAGCCAGAAATGTCTGCATTGTTCATTCAGGACCCTATTTTGAAACTGGCATATATTTTTTAATTTGTGAGAAATTGGCCAAATTGCCAATTTCTGACCACTTTATTGGGAAGTTGAAATCAGTAAATGGGCAGTTTCTTGTATTCAATCAATAGAACGAATGGAGTTCTAAAGAAATAGCTATGAGTTTGGTCAACTGGAACAATGGAATTAGCCAAAAATAGGGCTCAAAGTGGGCGAAATTGCCAATTCGTAAATATCGCCGAGGTAGCTAACTTTGCGAGAGCGTAATTCCCTAAGTTTTCCATCAAATTTCATACTTTTGGTTTCATTACCATCGGGAAAGATTTCTATTTTTTTTAAAATTTTTTTTTTTTTTTAAATATTTTGTAACACCGGGAGACCCTCGGTTGGGGGTTTGCGACAGTAAAAGGGGTTTAAAGGGAAATTAACATTGTCCTGAAATGAAAAATAGTTTTAAAACAACATAGTGTGACAAAATCCAAGATAACCCATGAAAACAAGACCCTAAACCATCCCCCCGGCCGGGATTAAACCCCGCGGTCTTTGAGTCTCAAACTCCGCCGTCGCGTCATTACGATTTTTGAGTCAAGATCCTAAACCTCGAAAGATCACATGAGAAGTCTGATAAAAAAAAATACTCTGAAACAACTATAGCCTTACCTTTGAAGATTTTTGAAAGTTTATTCTCTCGGGCCCAGTTTGGGGCCCAGGCTCGTTTGGTGCTTGCCTGGTCAACCAGGCTGTTGCTGCTGGAGGCCCGCTGCCCCACATACCCATCACAGCCGGGTTGATTGACGTCACACTGAACAAAAAGGTGGAAGAAGCAATTAAGGACTGGAAAAGCAACATGAATGCTCATTTGAATGAACACCTTGATTTCCAAGATGACATAACTGAAGAAGATAGTTGTTGGATGCGGTTAAAATAAACAGTCCCCTTTCCAGTGAAAATAACAAAAGTTAATAAAACATAAGCTATCCGATCAAAAAAAGACCCCCTAAAAGTTAATGTGAAAAAATTTAAAGTTAAAGAAGATTACTGGGGAAAAAAAGGTAGTAAACTAGTATTATTATCAAAATACATTCTTTTGATAAAAAAAAGGATCTAATTAAAAAGCAATTAAAAAGTGAAAACTGGGAGTGTACATCAACGAGTGCCTGATGAGAAACTTAAAAATTTTGTTCAGGGGGGTCAACAGCAAAACTCTCCCTTAAGCCAAAAATAGCCCACAGAAAGCCGAGTAAGAAATTTCTATGCAATCCACTGCAAGACAGTACACACCCCCTGCTCTTAAAGACTTAAACCTATCACCCTACAGAAAAAATTCTTACTTACTATTGTGCAGTCTAATTTACAAAATCCACAAATTTACTTTTTAATTGGAACTAAAACAATTTCTTGACAGTTGCAAAAAGGACCCCTAGAAAGCACCAGCACAAATTACTCGACATTCCCCCCTGTCCAGCTTTTAAACCCATACAAAAATTCGATGTAATGGTCCCTCAATAAAGGTCCGGCTCAAAATCGTCCATTTCGGAAAAAACGTGGACCCCTTTCCTAACAATTAATCTGTTCCTGGAGCTGAACGTTAGGCGAAAATTTCGTCACCGAATTAATTTTCCCCCTAAAAAAAATAATGGAAATCAATTAAAACCCTTCCCGACACCCAAAGTATGAAAAAAAAAAAAATTTTACACCCCAAACTGAAGAAGACATGTACAGTTTCTGACACTTCCTTTTTTGAAATCTGGTGATGATGATGGGATGGGGGGTGGAGAGTGTGGATGGGTTAATTTTAGAAGGGGAAACCCCTTCCTTAGGCTGGAGGTGTCAAATCCTTTTCCGGGGTTACTTCCCCTTTTCTTTTTAAACCCCTTTTACTGTTTTTTGGGGTTTTTTAATAAGGGACCCCCGGGGGTTAACGATTTTAATCCGTGCAGAGGGGTAATTGTTTGCGAAATAACGTATGTGAATGGGAATTTTCCCCATAAGAAAAATGGAAATCAAATTAATCCGTGCAAGACACCCAAAAGTATGAAAAAAAAAATTTTACCACATGAAATATACATTTTCCCACACACAAAGAGAAGGATACATGCACAATAGTAGAGTAGTACATGCACAGTATATATTGTGCATGTACTAGTCTACTAAATGAAGAATAAATGACACTTACCTTTATTGAAGATGCAGCAATGACTGATGAGACACTGTGTCCTGGGAGTGCCTTTTCCTCCTGAGTACTGTAGGTCCTGTTTGGCATTTTCTTCCAGAACAGGCCTTATCACACTGTGTATGCCACTACGATTCTTAAATCTCTCAAACCAACCTTTGCTGGCTTTAAATTCACCAATATGAGCACTAGTTCCAGGCATTTTTCCCTGTTCACCTGGGTGTTAGTCGACTTGTGTGGGTTGCATCCTGGGAGACAAGATTAAGGACCCCAATGGAAATAAGTTAGACAGTCTTCGATGACACTGACTTTTTTGGGTTATCCTGGGTGGCAAATCCTCTGGGTTAATTGTTTCTTGGTATTCTCAATAAGCCACACCAACAACGGTGCTACAGCAGCAGCAGCAGCTGACAGTGCAGCAGCAGCAGCAGCTGTACCACCAATAGTAGCGATGGTTGATTGGGGTTTATTATACAACCTGGCCAGCTCGGAGACATGCACTCCACTTTCATACTTATCATGATCTTTTTCTTCATCTCATTGTAATTCTCACCCTTATTGCTGTAGGGTTGGCACTAGAAGCTTTCTTGGGGCCCATGGTCACTTATTTTCCAGAAAAAGCACCGAAAACACTGTAATAATACGAAATATTCCGATTGTATGCTTGGATGTTACCGCGGAGGCTGGCTGGTAAACAATGCCACCGGCGGAACATGTGAGCGTGGCTCAGGCCGCGTCTCGGACGAAAATCGGTAAGCGGGTTTTTAAGCGGTATGTGAGGCAAAATTTTTGTGATTAAAGTAAGCGGTATGCGAAATAATCGCTATGTGATGCCATCGTTATGCGGGGGTCCACTGTATACATCTTACGAGCCAGTGTTTCAGACATATATATTCTCAATAATTCTAGCGGCTTCAAATCAAGTGGAAGAAAGCTGGTAGGCCCACATGTGAGAGAATGGGTCTGTGTGGTCAGTGTGCACCACATAAAAAAAAATCCTGCAGCACACAGTGCATAATGAGAAAAAACTCTGATCGTTTTTTTAGATTAAAACGCCGACTTTGAGGTGTATTTTCGTATAGTATTTATCGATGTACAGTGGACCCCCGGTTAACGATATTTTTTCACTCCAGAAGTATGTTCAGGTGCCAGTAGTGACCGAATTTGTTCCCATAAGGAATATTGTGAAGTAGATTAGTCCATTTCAGACACCCAAACATACACGTACAAACCCACTTACATAAATACACTTACATAATTGGTCGCATTCGGAGGTGATCGTTATGCGGGGGTCCACTGTATTTGTGTTTTCATGGTCTTAGGTGATAAAACGGAAAACATATTACAGAAATAGAAATGATTTTCATTACTTTGATGATGAAAATGACCTTGAAACTGAGCTCAAAGTAGCGGAAATGTTCGATTTTTACCAGTGTTCAGGAGTAAACAAATCACACCACACGTCCAATACACGTCAACTGGGGAGTCTAATATTCTTTCACTAGTGCACTGATATTTATACCATTTTTACAATAATGCAGTAGTCTGCATAACAGTAAATTTTGTATTTTTTTGTATGAATAAAAAATCAAAATAGAAAGCAATAATAATATAAGAGGGGCCTAGAGATGTGACAAATGAACAGAGGATATGTTATTTTAGTGCCAAGAATGTCTACCTTGTTTATTCTGAACCCTATTTTGAAATTGGCATCTTTTTTAGTTGCGTGAAATTGGCCAAATTGCCAATTTCTGACCACAATACTGGGTAGTCCAAATAGGTAAATGGGAAGTTTCTTGTACTCTGCTGATAGATAAAATGGAGTTTTAAAGAAATAGCTATAGCTATGAGTTTGGTCAACTGGAACAACGGAATTGGCTGAAAATAGGGCTCAAAGTTGGCGAAACCGCCAATGCGCATATGTCGCCAAGACCGCTAACTTCGCGGGAGCGTAATTCCATGAGTTCTCGACCAAATTTCGAACTTTTGGTGTCATTACCATCGGGAAAAGATTCTCTGCCATTTCATAAGAAAAAATCTTTTTTTTTTTTTTTTTTTAAAAAAATTTAGCGACACATAATGACAGTTTCAGAAAGGGGCCTGAAACAGTCAAAGGGTTAATGCCACTAGGACCAGCTTGAGAGTCACTGGACCTCTGTTGCACTACATATCTGTCCACTGATATGACATTCCTAAAGTGTTTCACAACATTGTCAGTGTAAAAGTCACCAGCATGGCATGTAATAGCTGTGTGAGGGTGATTTTCATCAAAAAAGGTTTGCACTTTAAGCCACATAGCACACATTTCCTTAATCTTTGAAGTAGGCAACTTCCTCAATTTCTCTATCACCTCCTCCAGAGCAGTTTCTTCAGGTCTGGCCTCTTGCTGTTGAAGATGATCTAGCAGCTCATCAGTGGTTAGTTCTTCATTGTCATCCTCCACCAACTCTTCCACATCCTTCCCACTAACCTCCAACCCCAAGGACTTCCCCAATGCCACAATTGATTCCACAACTGGCATAGGCTTCTCAGGGTTAGCCTCAAATCCTTCAAAATCCCTTTTGTCTACACATTCTGGCCACAGTTTCTTCCAAGCAGAGTTCAAGGTCCTCTTAGTCACTTCCTCCCAAGCCTTACCTATAATGTTTACACAATTGAGGATGCTAAAGTGATCTCTCCAAAACTCTCTTAGAGTCAATTGAGTTTCTGAGGTCACTACAAAGCACATTTCAAATATTGCTTTTGTGCAGAGTTTTTTGAAGTTTGCAATGACCTGCTGGTCCATGGGCTGCAGGAGAGGAGTGGTATTAGGAGGCAAAAACTTGACCTTAATGAAGCTCATGTCCCCAGAAAGTCGCTCTGCCACGACTGAAGGATGACCAAGAGCATTGTCTAATACCAGGAGGCTCTTAAGGTCCAATTTATTTTCCAGGAGGTAATTTTTCACATTGGGGCAAATGCATGGTGTAACCAGTCATAGAAAAGGTCTCTAGTGACCCATGCCTTACTGTTTGCCCTCCACATCACACACAAATTAGCCTTGAGGACATTGCTTTTCCTGAACACTCTGGGAGTTTCAGAGTGACACACCAATAAAGGCTGCACTTTGCAATCACCACTAGCATTAGCACACATCAACAGAGTAAGGCTGTCTTTCATAGGCTTATGTCCTGGGAGTGCCTTTTCCTCCATAGTAATGTAGGTCCTGCTTGGAATTTTCTTCCAAAACAGGCCTGTTTCGTCACAATTAAACACTTGTTCAGGTTTCAATTCTTCACTGTCTATGTACTCCTAGAATTCCTGCACATATTTTTCAGCTGCTTTTCGGTCCGAGCTGGCAGCCTCACCATGCCTTATCACACTATGTATGCCACTACGATTCTTAAATCTCTCAAACCAACCTTTGCTGGCCTTAAATTCACTCACATCACCACTAGTTGCAGGCATTTTTCTAATTAAATCATCATGCAACTTCCTAGCCTTTTCACATATGATCGCTTGAGATGGTATCTCCTGCTATCTGTTTTTTGTTTATCCACACCAATAACAGTCTCTCAACATCTTCTATCGCTTGCGATCTCTGTTTCAAAAACAAAGTTGCACCTTTGGCAAGAACAGCTTCCTTGACTGCCGTTTTCTTGGCCACAATAGCAGCGATGGTTGATAGGGGCTTTGTGTACAACCTGGAGAGCTCGGAGACACGCACTCCACTTTCATACTTAGCAATGATCTCTTTCTTCATATCCATAGTAATTCTCATCCTTTTTGCTGTAGGGTTGGCACTAGAAGCTTTCTTGGGGCCCATGGTGACTTATTTTGCAGGTGCAATCACTAAAAACGCTATGATAATATGAAATGTTCCGATTGTATGTTTGGATGTGACCGCAGTGCCTGGCTTGTAAACACTAGCACCCACGGGACAAGTGAGGCACGCTCAGGCTGCAAATGGACACGTCTCAAACGGAACGAAACACGTTGGGCGAGTTTTTTAGCGCTAGCCGAGGCAAAATTTTTGCGTTAAAATGTATCTTTAGCCAGATTTAACTATGTGATGCGTTCGTTAGGCGAGGGTTCATTGTAGTCCCATTATTTCATATAGACATTGGCTCACAAATGGACCGTTAACTCGCTAATCGTCTTTTGTCTGGATGTGCACTCACGCTCTGAGCCGCCTGGGCCTCCCTTCCAAGCCAGTGTGCCATTGTTTACTGGTGAGCGATGGTCCTCTCATGTGTTCATACGAAATATTCCATAATACAGTGGACCCTCGCCTAACGCTATTAATCGGTTCCTGAGAGCTCAACGTTAGGCTAAATTATCGATAGCCGAATTAATTTTCCCCATAAGAAATAATGGAAATCAAATTAATCCGTTCCTGACACCCCAAAGTATGAACAAAAAAAAATTTTACCACATGCAATATTAATTTTAATACACAAACTGAAGAAGAAATGCACAGTTACAAGACACTTACCTTTATTGAAGGTCTGGTGATGATTGAGAGGATGGGAGGAGGGGAGACTGTGGATGGTGTTAATGTTTAGAAGGGGAATCCCCTTCCATTAGGACTTGAGGTGTCAAGTCCTTTTCTGGGGTTACTTCCCTTCTTCTTTTAATGCCACTAGGACCAGCTAGAGAGTCACTGGACCTCTGTTGCACAACATATCTCTCCATAGAGGCCTGTACCTCCTGTTCCTTTATGACATTCCTAAAGTGTTTCACAACATTGTCAGTGTACAGGTTGCCAACATGGCTTGCAATAGCTGTGTGAGGGTGATTTTCATCAAAAAAGGTTTGCTCTTTAAGCCACATTGCACACATTTCCTTAATCTTTGAAGTAGACAACTTCTTCAGTTTCTCTATCCCCTCCTCCGGAGCACTTTCCTCAGGTCTGGCCTCTTGCTGTTGAAGATGATCTAGCAGCTCATCAGTGGTTAGTTCATCATTGTTCTCCTCCACCAACTCTTCCACATCCTCCCCACTAACCTCCAACCCCAAGGACTTCCCCAATGCCACAATGGATTCCTCAACTGGCATAGGATTCCCAGGCTTAGTCTCAAACCATTCAAAATCCCTTTTGTCTACACATTCTGGCCACAGTTTCTTCCAAGCAGAGTTCAAGGTCCTCTTAGTCACTTCCTCCCAAGCCTTACCTATAATGTGTACACAACTGAGGATGCTAAAGTGATCTCTCCAAAACTCTCTTAGAGTCAATTGAGTTTCTGAGGTCACTACAAAGCACCTTTCAAACATAGCTTTTATGTACAGTTTCTTGAAGTTGGAAATGACCTGCTGGTCCATGGGCTGCAGGAGAGGAGTGGTAACAGGAGGCAAAAACTTCACCTTAATTAAGCTCATTTCCACAGAAAGTCGCTCTGCCACGTCTGAAAGATGACCAAGAGCATTGTCTAATACCAGAAGGCACTTAAGGTCTAATTTCTTTTCAGTTAGGTAATTTTTCACAGTGGGGGCAAATGCATGGTGTAACCAGTAATAGAAAAAGTCCCTAGTGACAAATGCCTTACTGTTTGCCCTCCACAGCACACACAAATTAGCCTTGAGGACATTGTTTTTCCTGAACACTCTGGGAGTTTCAGAGTGATACACCAATAAAGGCTTCACTTTGCAATCACCACTAACATTGGCACACATCAACAGAGTAAGCCTGTCTTTCATAGGCTTATGTCCTGGGAGTGCCTTTTCCTCCTGAGAATGTACGTCCTGTTTGGCATTTTCTTCCAAAACAGGCCAGTTTCGTCACAATTAAACACTTGTTCAGGTTTCAGTCCTTCACTGTCTATGTACCCCTTGAATTCCTGCACATATTTTTCAGCCGCTTTGTGGTCCGAACTGGCAGCCTCACCATGCCTTATCACACTATGTATGCCACTACGATTCTTAAATCTCTCAAACCTTTGACTGTCGCGGCCGTATATATATGTCTTACGAGGAACCGTGTTTGACGTATATATACTCATAAATTCTAGCAGCTTCAAATCAAGCAGGAGAAAGCTGGTAGGCCCACATGTGAGAGAATGGGTCTGTGTGGTCAGTGTGCACCATATAAAAAAAATCCTGGAGCACGCAGTGCATAATGAGAAAAAAAAAACTCCGATCGTTTTTTTAATTAAAATGCCGACTTTGTGGTCTATTTTCAATTACTGGGAGCGCTCGAGGTTCCTAAACCTGTATTCCCTGGAACGCAGGAGGGAGAGATACATGATTATATACACCTGGAAAATCCTAGAGGGACTAGTATCGAACTTGCACACAAAAATCACTCACTACGAAAGCAAAAGACTTGGCAGACGATGCACCATCCCCCCAATGAAAAGCAGGGGTGTCACTAGCACGTTAAGAGACCATACAATAAGTGTCAGGGGCCCGAGACTGTTCAACTGCCTCCCAGCACACATAAGGGGGATTACCAACAGACCCCTGGCAGTCTTCAAGCTGGCACTGGACACGCACCTAAAGTCAGTTCCTGATCAGCCGGGCTGTGGCTCGTATGTTGGTTTGCGTGCAGCCAGCAGCAACAGCCTGGTTGATCAGGCTCTGATCCACCAGGAGGCCTGGTCACAGACCGGGCCGCGGGGGCGTTGACCCCCGGAACTCTCTCCAGGTAAACTCCAGGTAGTATTTATGGTTGTATTCTCGTTTTCTTGGTCTCATTTGATAGAATGGAAAATATATTATAGAAATAGAGGTGATTTTGATTGATTTTACTATAAAAAGAACCTAGAAATGGAGCTCAAAGTAGGGGAAATGTTTGATTTTTGCCAATGTTCAAAAGTAAACAGATGATGCCATTTTCCAATAAATGTCCAACCAGCCATTAAAATATGCAGTCATGAATGGGTTGATGTTATTTATACAATTATTACAGTATTGCAGTAGTCTGCATAATAGTAAGTCTTCTATTTTTTGTTTGAATAAAAATTCAAAATAGAAAGCAAGAGTAATATCAGAGGAGCCTGGAGACATGACTGATGAACAAAGAAAATGTTATTTTAGAGCCAGGAATGTCTGCATTGTTCATTCTGGACCATATTTTGAAATTGTCATATTTTTTATTTTTCGTGAAATTGGCCAAATTGCAAATTTCTGACCACATTATTAGGTAGTTGAAATCGGTAAATGGGCAGTTTCTTGTACTCAATCGATAGAAAAAAATGGAGTTCTAAAGAAATAGCTATGAGGTTGGGCGACTGGAACAATGAAATTAGCCGAAAATAGGGCTCAAAGTGGGCGAAATCGCCGATTTGTAAACAGTGTCGAGGTCGCTAACTTCGCTAGAGCATAATTCCGTCAGTTTTCCATCAAATTTCGTTTTTTTGGTGTCATTACAATCGAGAAAAGATTCTCTATCATTTCATAAGAAAAAATTATTTTTTTTTTTGTTTTAAATTTTGCGACGCCAGGAGACACCTCAGGATTGGGGGTTGCGACAGTCAAAGGGTTAAATTCACTCACATCATCACTAGTTGCAGGCATTTTTCTAGTTAAATTGTCATGCAACTTCCTAGCCTTTTCACATATGATTGCTTGAGAGATGGTATCTCCTGCTATCTGTTTTTCGTTTATCCACACCAATAACAGTCTCTCAACATCTTCTATCACTTGCGATCTCTGTTTCGAAAACAAAGTTGCACCTTTGGCAAGAACAGCTTCCTTGATTGCCATTTTCTTGGCCACAATAGTAGTGATGGTTGATTGAGCTGGCCAGGTTGTACACAAAAACTGTGAACAACCTGGCCAGCTCGGAGACACGCATACTTAGCAATGATCTCTTTCTTCATATCCATAGTAATTCTCACCTTTTTTCCTGTAGGATTGGCACTAGAAGCTTTCTTGGGGCCCATGGTGACTTCTTTTGCAGGTGCAATCACTAAAAAGGCTGTGATAATACGAAATGTTCCGATTGTATGCTTGGAAGCGACTGTGGTGGCTGGCTTGTAAACACTGGCACCCACAGAACATGTGAGGTGGACGCAGGCCGCACGTGGACACATCTCGAACAAATCGTGTAGAGCAAGATTTTTAGCGCTAGCCAAGGCAAAATTTTTGCGTTAAAATGTATCGCTAGGCAGATTTAACGTTATGCAATGCATTCGTTAGGCGAGGGTCCACTGTATTCCATTGATTTTAGTGCTTGCAAGTGCTAAATAAGCTACCATGGCTCCAAAGAAAGCTCCTAGTGCCAAGCCTTTGGTAAAGAAGGTGAGAAATACGATTGAATTTAAGAAAAACATCATTGAACAATATGAAAGTGTCGTACATGTGGGCGAACTGGCCAGGATGTATAACAAATCCCATACAACCATATTTTCCATCATAGCCAAGAAAAAGGAAATCAAAGAAGCTGTTGTTGCAAAGGGGGTAAATATGCTGACAAAAATGAGATCACCAGTACTTGAAGATGTTGAGAAGTTATTATTGGTGTGGATAAATGAGAAACAATTAGCAGGAGATAGTCTTATGACGTCGCTTATTTTTGAAAAGGCTAGGCAGTTGCATGACGATTTGGTAAAGAAACTGCCTGCAACTAGTGGTGATGTGAGTGAATTTAAGGCCAGCAAAGGCTGGTTTGAGAGATTTAAGAAACGTACTGGCATACACAGTGTGGTAAGGCATGGTGAGGCTGCCAGCTCGGACCACAAGGTGGATCAAAAATATGTGCATAAATATAAGGAGTACATAAACAGTGAAGAACTGAAACCTAAACAAATGTTCAATTGTGATGAAACAGGCCTCTTTTGGAAGAAAATGCCGAAGAGGACATGCATTACTCAGGAAGAAAAGGCACTGCCAGGACACAAGCCTATGAAAGATAGGCTGACACTCATGTTCTGTGCTAATGCTAGTAAGGATTTCCAAGTGAAGCCGTTACTAGTGTACCATTCTGAAAATCCCAGAGTGTTTAAGAAAAACAATGTTATAAAGAGTAAATTGTGTGTTTTGGAGATCTAATAATAAGGCATGGGTCACAAGGGACATTTTCTTCGAGTGGTTCAATGAAGTGTTTGGCCCAAGTGTGAAGAATTATCTCCTGGAAAAGAAATTGGATCTCAAGTGCCTCCTAGTAATGGACAATGCACCTGCTCATCCTCCAAACTTGGATGACCTAATTCTGAAGGAGTTTGGGTTCATCACAGTAAAGTTCTTGCCCCCGAATACCACTCCTCTCCTCCAGCCCATGGACCAGCAAGTCATTTCAAACTTGAAAAAACTCTACACCAAAGCAATGTTTGAAAGGTGCTTTAATGTGACCTCAGACACTCACTTGAACCTAAGAGATTTTTGGAAAGAACACTTCAGTATTCTCCATTGCATAAGCTCTTGTTCTTCTTTATTTCTTCTATTGTCCATGGGGAAGTGGAAAAGAATCTTTCCTCCATAAGCCATGCGTGTCGTATGAGGCGACTAAAATGCCGGGAGCAATGGGCTAGTAACCCCTTCTCCTGTAGACATTTACTAAAAAAGAGAAGAAGAAAAACTTTATAAAACTGGGATGTTTGAATGTGCGTGGATGTAGTGCTGATGACAAGAAACAGATGATTGCTGATGTTATGAATGAAAAGAAGTTGGATGTCCTGGCCCTAAGCGAAACAAAGCTGAAGGGGGTAGGGGAGTTTCGGTGGGGGGAAATAAATGGGATTAAATCTGGAGTATCTGAGAGAGTTAGAGCAAAGGAAGGGGTAGCAGTAATGTTGAATGATCAGTTATGGAAGGAGAAAAGAGAATATGAATGTGTAAATGCAAGAATTATGTGGATTAAAGTAAAGGTTGGATGCGAGAAGTGGGTCATAATAAGCGTGTATGCACCTGGAGAAGAGAGGAATGCAGAGGAGAGAGAGAGATTTGGGAGATGTTAAGTGAATGTATAGGAGCCTTTGAACCAAGTGAGAGAGTAATTGTGGTAGGGGACCTGAATGCTAAAGTAGGAGAAACTTTTAGAGAGGGTGTGGTAGGTAAGTTTGGGGTGCCAGGTGTAAATGATAATGGGAGCCCTTTGATTGAACTTTGTATAGAAAGGGGCTTAGTTATAGGTAATACATATTTTAAGAAAAAGAGGATAAATAAGTATACAAGATATGATGTAGGGCAAAATGACAGTAGTTTGTTGGATTATGTATTGGTAGATAAAAGACTGTTGAGTAGACTTCAGGATGTACATGTTTATAGAGGGGCCACAGATATATCAGATCACTTTCTAGTTGTAGCTACACTGAGAGTAAAAGGTAGATGGGATACAAGGAGAATAGAAGCATCAGGGAAGAGAGAGGTGAAGGTTTATAAACTAAAAGAGGAGGCAATTAGGGAAAGATATAAACAGCTATTGGAGGATAGATGGGCTAATGAGAGCATAGGCAATGGGGTCGAAGAGGTATGGGGTAGGTTTTAAAAATGTAGTGTTAGAGTGTTCAGCAGAAGTTTGTGGTTACAGGAAAGTGGGTGCGGGAGGGAAGAGGAGCGATTGGTGGAATGATGATGTAAAGAGAGTAGTAAGGGAGAAAAAGTTAGCATATGAGAAGTTTTTACAAAGTACAAGTGATGCAAGGAGGGAAGAGTATATGGAGAAAAAGAGAGGTTGAGAGTGGTGAAGCAATGTAAAAAGAGAGCAAATGAGAGAGTGGGTGAGGTGTTATCAACAAATTTTGTTGAAAATAAGAAAAAGTTTTGGAGTGAGATTAACAAGTTAAGGAAGCCAAGAGAACAAATGGATTTGTCAGTTAAAATAGGAGAGGAGAGTTATTAAATGGAGAGTTAGAGGTATTGGGAAGATGGAGGGAATATTTTGAGGAATTGTTAAATGTTGATGAAGATAGGGAAACTGTGATTTCGTGTATAGGGCAGGAGGAATAACATCTTGTAGGAGTGAGGAAGAGCCAGTTGTGAGTGTGGGGGAAGTTCGTGAGGCAGTAGGTAAAATGAAAGGGGGTAAGGCAGCCGGGATTGATGGGATAAAGATAGAAATGTTAAAAGCAGGTGGGATATATTTTGGAGTGGTTGGTGCAATTATTTAATAAATGTAGGGAAGAGAGTAAGGTACCTAGGGATTGGCAAGAGCATGCATAGTTCCTTTGTATAAAGGCAAAGGGGACAAAAGAGAGTGCAAAAATTATAAGGGGATAAGTCTGTTGAGTATACCTGGTAAAGTGTATGGTAGAGTTATTATTGAAAGAATTAAAAGTAAGACGGAGAATAGGATAGCAGATGAACAAGGAGGGTTTAGGAAAGGTAGGGGGTGTGTGGACCAGGTGTTTTTCAGTGAAACATATAAGTGAACAGTATTTAGATAAGGCTAAAGAGGTCTTTGTGGCATTTATAGATTTGGAAAAGGCGTATGACAGGGTGGATAGGGGGCAATGTGGCAGATGTTGCAGGTGTATGGTGTAGGAAGGTAGGTTACTGAAAGCAGTGAAGAGTTTTTACGAGGATAGCGAGGCTCAAGTTAGAGTACATAGGAAAGAGGGAAATTATTTCCCAGTAAAAGTAGGCCTTAGACAAGGATGTGTGATGTCACTGTGGTTGTTTAATATATTTATAGATGGGGTTGTAAGAGAAGTAAATGCGAGGGTCTTGACAAGAGGCGTGGAGTTAAAAGATAAAGAATCACACATAAAGTGGGAGTTGTCACAGTTGCTCTTTGCTGATGACACTGTGCTCTTGGGAGATTCTGAAGAGAAGTTGCAGAGATTGGTGGATGAATTTGGTAGGGTGCGCAAAAGAAGAAAATTAAAAGTGAATACAGGAAAGAGTAAGGTTATGAGGATAACAAAAATATTAGGTGATGAAAGATTGGATATCAGATTGGAGGGAGAGAGTATGGAGGAGGTGAATGTATTCAGATATTTGGGAGTGGAGGTGTCAGCGGATGGGTCTATGAAGGATGAGGTGAATCATAGAATTGATGAGGGAAAAGGGTGAGTGGTGCACTTAGGAGTCTGTGGAGACAAAGAACTTTGTCCTTAGAGGCAAAGAGGGGAATGTATGAGAGTATAGTTTTACCAACGCTCTTATATGGGTGTGAAGCATGGGTGATGAATGTTGCAGCGAGGAGAAGGCTGGAGGCACTGGAGATGTCATGTCTGACGGCAATGTGTGGTGTGAATATAATGCAGAGAATTCGTAGTTTGGAAGTTAGGAGGAGGTGCGGGATTATGAAAACTGTTGTCCAGAGGGCTGAGGAAGGGTTGTTGAGGTGGTTCAGACATGTAGAGAGAATGGAGCGAAACAGAGTGACTTCAAGAGTTTATCAGTCTGTAGTGAAAGGAAGGTGGGGTAGGGGTCGGCCTAGGAAAGGTTGGAGGGAGGGGGTAAAGGAGGTTTTGTGTGCGAGGGGCTTGGACTTCCAGCAGGCATGCGTGAGCGTGTTTGATAGGAGTGAATGGAGACAAATGGTTTTTAATACTTGACGTGCTGTTGGAGTGTGAGCAAAGTAACATTTATGAAGGGGTTCAGGGAAACCGGCAGGCCGGACTTGAGTCCTGGAGATGGGAAGTACAGTGCCTGCACTCTGAAGGGGTGTTAATGTTGCAGTTTAAAAACTGTAGTGTAAAGCACCCTTCTGGCAAGACAGTGATGGAGTGAATGATGGTGAAAGTTTTTCTTTTTCGGGCCACCCTGCCTTGGTGGGAATCGGCCAGTGTGATAATAAAATAAAAAAAAATAAAATAGTTTCCTTGATTGCCATATTCCTGCTCACTATAGTAGGGATGGTTGATTGGGATTTACTATACAACTTGGCCAGGTCCGACACACACATTCCACTTTCATACTTTGCAATTATATCTTTCTTCATTTCAATAGTCATTAGCACCTTTGGTCTCGATGGGTTGGCACTAGAAGCTTTCTTGAGGCCCATGGTGACTTATTTTGCAGAAACAAGTACCAAAAACAGTGATAATATGGATAATATGGAATATACCGAATGTATCCTTAGATGCGCGCACACTGGCTGGCTTGTAAACACTGGCACACATGGGGCAGTTCAGGCCACACATGGACACGTCTCGTACGAATCGTATCGCGTACCGGGTTTTGTAACGGGAACCAAGGCAAAATTTTGTGATATAATTCTTCGGATACCGGATTTATCAGTTACCGATGACCTCGCGAACCGGGGGTTCACTGTATTTTGTTAAGAAAAATGTCTGTCCAATCGTCAATACCATTGGCACTGGAGAATTCTGTAGGTCAGTGAACAGTCTCTAGGTCTGCTGTGAAATTCCTTATTGAGGCCTTGTCATGGAGTCTAAATGAAACTTTGCTGTATTCGAGTGGTGGCTTACTAATGTTTGTTAAGAGGAAGGTTGGGTAGTGGTCAGTAGTGCTGTCTGTGATTATCCCTGATTTAAGGGGGGCTAGTATATTGGTTCATATGTGGTCTATTATGGTTGCACTTGTCTCAGTGAGCCTGGTTGGTTTAGTTATTGTTGGTATGAGAAGTGTGTTGTCCATATTGTTGATGAAATCAGTTACAGTCTGATCATCTGGTAGGACAAGGTTGATATTGAAGTCTCCAGCTAAGAGAAGGTGGTGCTTGTTCATTTGTCTGTTTGTTATTAGTGACTTTAGATTCTCACTGAAGTTTGGGATGTATGAGTGGGGTATCCAGTATATGGCACCGATTGTTATAGGCGTCTTGAGGTTTTTTACAGTAAAATTAGCAAAAAATGTATTCCCCATATTCATCACTAAAGCAATTAGTGCTAATACAAGATAGTTGGTTAGAGTAATAGATTGCAGTACCACCCCCAACTTGGTATGGTCTGCAGTTGTGGATTGCTATGTATCCTGGTAGTGGGTAGACATCAACTGTGTCCTGCTTAAGCCAGGTCTCAGTAAGAATAATGCAGGAGAAGGGTGTCTTTAGTGACTCAGGGAGTGCCAGGTCATCATAGTGTTTGCTTAAGGACCTGATGTTGTAGTTAAGAACTGATAGACTTTGAGCAGTGTTCAGGATAGTGCTGGCTTGTGATGCTGTGTAATAAAGGCAGTTACTTTCCAATAAGTTTTGACTGTGTGTTAGATTATGGAGGTTTAGATCAGGGTCAACGTGATCATTCATCTTTTAGGTTTAAATAGTGGTTGTTTATATCCTCTGTATTATGTGGTGAGTTCTAATACTGATTTCTGTAGTAGTGGGAGGTTTGGATAAGTATACCGCTTAAGGCACTTCGGTCATATGAGTTTAGTCTAATTAAACTTATAAAATTTATACTGTCTATGTGTTGTGCTAGAATGAGCTAATGTACAATAAGGTATTAAACAAATACTATAAAAAAAAATTACAAGTGGCACCAAGACTCACTCTTGTAATTGCCACTAAGATCTAATATTATGAATTTAGTGTTGTCGATGGTATTCTCGCTAGAATGGTGCTAAATAACAACTAGGTATAAACTTTATAATATATAAAAGTACAAATTACAAATGGTACTTGCAATTGCACTAGGGTCTGATATAGGTTGCTAACAAGTTCAAGAGTTATAACTTGATTTAAACTGGACAAAATAAAATGCACAATATTAAAGTACCAAAAGAATTAATAAGTAAAAAATAACAATGGCAATGTCTTGGTTCTATTTTGATAGTAAGATGGTAGACAGGTACACAGGGTGCACAGGTCACAGGTTGCACTGGGTACACAGGTGCACAGGTAACATCAGGTGCCCCTCGGTACCACAGTGCCCAGGTACACAGGTGCACAAGGTACCTCAGCGTGCACAGGTCTCACAGGATGCACAGGTATCAAAGGAATATTATGTAAAAGGTTGGAGTTGAAATATACAAACTTGAAAATTGGCTACAAATTGTTATGAAAAGTACGTATAAATAATGATTAATGTACAAAAGTAAAATTGGACTGGTAGTAAATATGGTGTTTAATAACATTTTAGTAAATAATAATGATTCCAAAAGTGTGAAAAAAGTAATGTTATTTCATTCAATTTTGCACTGGGTAGTTATATAGAGGTTAATTTGGCAGTCAGGTAATTAAGAGTCCTAAGTAGGTAAATGTGGTATTAAAAAACAAGGTTTATGGTAATTAGACAAGTAATGGTAATTAAAATAATGTCAAAAAATGTTAAGAGTTAAATATGTATGATAGTAAAAAAAGGTAACTAATTATTAATTTTAGTAAATAATATCAATTTAAACAGTATTAAATAATATGAGGTAGTAAGTATTTTTGTTATTTATTTTTTTATTTATTTATTTATTTATTTATTTAAAATTTGACCCAACATAAGAGGTAAAAAAAAATACAGTAAGAGCAGCTCCCAAAAACCACTTTACTAGCATAGCATTAGGGTTTGGCTTAAAATTAACTTAATTAATAAGAAATGGGGACATCAGTGAAAAAAATTTAAGTAAAACAGTTACTATAAAGAAAAAGTGGTTTACAAAAAAAGGTCATATGGTTGTATGCTTTGTTGTACATTCAGTGAATGGAGTATTCTGTTGGGGTGTGTATTTAAAAAATAAAAAATTAGATTGGGTTTGGGTTTAACATTTATGTGATTTTAATTTGAGAACATTTAAGATTAAAAATTTTTTAAGGTTCAGTTATTCAGTATTTTTTTGGTTTTGGGTGAGTAAGTGATCTTTGAGAGAGATTGAATTTATAAACAGGTTGTGTTTCTTTTATTTTTTACAGGTAAAAAATTTTAAGATTTTGGGCCCTTTTAGTGCATTGAGGTTTTTGCTAGTGTGAGAGGGGACAGGGAACTAAAAGAGTGATCTGTGCCTTGGGTTTTGCGTCATGTGTTCGGGTTGAGGTTGGAAAGGGGGAAAGGAGGTTTGGGGGAGGGTTAATATCGATTTAAAAGTGTTCTATGTTGGTAATGGGTCCCGGAAAATAAGTATGGATTTTTTGGGAAAGGTTGGTGGGTTTTAAGTGTATTGAATATTGACGGGAAAAAAGTATAAATTAAGTTTAATTTTTTAACCCAAAAAAATTTTTAAATAAGAAAACTGCTTTTGGTGACTTATGCTTATTATTTAAAATCACATAATGGGTAGTTGATTTTTAAAAAAATTAAAAGGGAGATTGTACTTTGAAATTTGAACAATAAGGGAAAGCAAAACTTTAATACATTACTTTGGCTTTTAGGGGGACATTGTTTAGTTATTTTTTGTAAGTTTGACCCCTGAGAAATATGATAGATCATTCTCTTCGGTTGTGTACAGTTGACCTACATTTGTTTTCCTAACTGGGAATTTTCTCCCCCGTGTGAAGCTTTGGGGGTATTGTGTTTTATTCTCCCGTTTTAAAGTTTTCTGACTTATACAGGAGGTTTCCGGTTTTTTTGGGTTTAAAGACATCTTTTGGTTACCTTTTTAATTTATTTTTTTTTAGAGGGCAAAAAATTAAGTTTTTTTTCCCCTGTCATATGAGGGGAATCTAAAAAATAACCTTTTTTACCATGGGGACCCTTTGAAACCCGGGCCCTTCCTTTTTTTCGATTTTCTGGTACTGTAATTTTTGGGTTTGGGTCCTTTATGATTGCAGGTAATTTTTTTAAATTTTCTTTTGGGGTTCATATCACGGGGGGAAAAAGTGGGCTGTTAACTATTACTGCGTCCGATATTTATTTTGTTCATTTTTATCTTCTTGGAGAGCAAGTAGAAATGAAGGGGTTATCTAAGTTGTTCTTCCATTCTTTTACGGTTTCCCTTAAACCTTTGTATTAAGAGAATTTTTTGTTCTGTATGGCTATCTATGACTGTTTGGGTTGGTCTTGTCACATTTAAAGTCTTCCCTGGTGTTGATAATTTTGTTAAAGATGGGATTTTGTTTTTTAGGGTTGTGTTTTGGGGGCTTTTTTTGTTAGCGTCTCTTGAAGATTCATATTTTCAATAACTAAGGTGGGATGCAGGTTTGGGGGGTTAGTGGATCTTTTTTCATACCTGGGGAAAATGTTTGGGTTTAGGTTAAATTTTGGGGAAAGGGGAGAGGGGGTTTGGGGGGGGGAGGTAGCCATGTTTGTTTTTATTGTTGTGGTGTGGGTCTTGAGCAGTGGTGAGAGGGGGGGGTAGGGGGGCCGGTTTTCCTTTCCGGGATACACTTGTTGAATATTTGATTTTTTGGTGTTTTCTTGGGCCTTGGTGTTTTTCCCTCTGAGATTGCCCCTCATAATTTTTCGGGAAATTTGGGTTGAAGTTAAGAAGAAGTTGTAGTTAAAAAAAAGTTTAAAGGGTTACTTTGTTCGGCTGGCAGGGGGGTTTTGTGCTTTGGGTTTGAGGGCAGTCTTCCTTGATTTCTAATTTTGATTTGTAAAGGGGTTTTATGGGTTTGGGAAAACTTTGGTTTATTCTGAGTGCTCGTTTGGTTTGTGCAGTTTTGCTTGGACTAGGTTTATCATAGGGGGAATTTGGGGGGCTTTTGTAGTTGGGGGAAAAATCGGAGCTTGGGGGGGTCGCGGGTGTTGCTGCCCCTGCCCGATGCCAGGTGCAATGGGAACAAAAAGATTCCCCAAAATGGCTAAGTCCTTTTTGGGGCAGCCCAAAACCCTTCAAAATCCCCCTTTTTGTACACATTCTGGAACAATTTCCTCCAAGAGAGTTCAAAAGTCCTGCAAATCACTCCCTTTCCCAAACCTTACCTATAAAGGGTTTTGCAACTGAGGAAAACAGAAGTGATTTTTCCAAAAAATTTTTTTAGGGTCAATTTTAGGTTAAATTCCAAGCAATTTTGATACACTTTCTTTGGTGTAGTTTTTTGAAATTTGAAATGACTTTTCGGGTCCATTTTGGGGTTTGGGGGAGAGGGTTAGGGGGCCCAAAAAATTGACTTTTTTTGGGAAAATAAAAATCCAGCACCTTTGCTTTCCCAAATCTGGAGGATGAGAGGAGATTTTCTAATTCAGGAGGTACTTTTTGTTCCAATTTATTTTCCAGGAGGTATTTTTTTAAAAGTGGAGCCCAAACACAACATGGAACCAAACATAGAATATGGGCCCCCATGCCCCCATGCCCTACTGGTTTTTCTCTCCAAAATCACACACAAATTTTCTTTTTATGACAGTATTTTTTTGAGCACTCTGGAAGTTTCAGAGTGATTCACCCGTAAATGCTTACTTTGCAACCCTATACATTTTCTACAAAACATTTAGAGTAAACAGGCTTTTTATAGGCTTTGGTTTTTTCCCGGCAGTGCCCTTTTTTTTCCCGAGTAATGTAGGTCCTCTTTGGCATTTTTTTACAAAACAGGCCTGCTTTGTCAAATTGAAAAATTTGTTGGGGGTTTTTAAATTTTCAGCCTCTATGAAAACCCCTTTAAAATTTCCTGCACATATTTTTTTAGCTGTATTTTTTTTCAGAAATGGGAGCTTTGACAAAAAAATGTTTGCCCTCGATTTTAAAATCTCTCAAAAAGCCTTTTTCTGGCCCTTTTAAAAACATTTTAAAACAGGGACTTGTTTCCGGCCTTTTTTTTAATGAAAATCATTATGCAAACTGCCTTTCCCTTTTTACAAATTTCAGTGGGGGGCCTGTTTTTTATTTAAAGGGTCAAAAGGGTTTGTAAATTTTTTGGGAAAAGGGAAAAGTTGTTTTTAAATTTGGGAAATGGTTGTTTTTTCGGAACGTACCAAAGGCCCCCCCAGCCACCCCACCCCCCCTTCCAAGCCCGGGGTGCCATTTTTTACCGTGATTAAACCCTTCCCCCCACGTGTTCATAACCCAAAAAAAGTACCCCCGCTTTACGATCAGTCCCAATGCGACCAATTATTTTAAGTGAAATTTTTGTTTAAATGGTTTGTACGTGTAAAGTTTTGGGGGTCTGAAAGGACTAACTCTAATTCACAAGTGGAAATGGTATTTTGGGGGCAAGAAAATTTACTGTGATTTTAACCCAAAAATCTTCCCGAATTGGTCATCCCAAATTTGGGGGAATTTAGCAGGTGCATTGTCCATTACTGGGGACTTGAATCCAAATTTTTTTTCCAAGGGGGTAATTCTTCAATAGGGGGCCAAAAAACTTCATTGAAAATCGATGAAAAAAGTTCCCTTTTTGACCCCGCCTTTTTAAATTTGATCTCCAAAACACACAAAATTTACTCTTTTTTAACTTTTTTTTTTTAAACCCCTTTAGGGGGCCAAGGCCAAAACTGGAAATGGTGCTCCGGTCCAAGAAATTTTTTGAAAAAAAAAAAAAAATTTTTTCTTACAGAACCCCTTTACCCCGGGGGGGGTTTTCCCAAAAAATGAGGCCCCCAAAAGCATTGGGTTTTTTATGGCGCCCTAGACCCCAAAGCATTTTGCTCCAAAAGGGTTCTGCCTCAATCAGCCAATCACACACCTTTTGGGCGGGGAGCTTTAAGGGGGGGGTCATTGGGTACTGTTTCTGCTATTGGCTGGGGTCCTGAGTGTTTTAGTACTGTTGATTGTTTTAAAGGGGCAAAAATTTTGACCCTCACTCTCCTGATATTTTTACCAATTTACACCAAATCCAGAATGTCGGTAAGTTTCTGGGAAAGGTTTCCAATGCATTATTGAATTTTTTTAACCCTTTATTTTTTAGAAGTAAATGAAAATTTCCCGAGGCCCTTGAGAAAAAACAAATAAATGCCCCTTGAAATTTTGTTTACCTTTTTGGTATCAAAATTGGGGGCCCCGGGCCGGGCAAGGTTGATTATCATTACTGTTTTTGTATCAAAAATTTAGGCTCAGTGACAATGGTGATAAGAAAAGGGCCCAAAGAAGGTATCATATATCAGGATTAAAAAGTCATAATTAGCCCTTTTTTGTCCGATAGCTAACAATTGCATGCTGAATCAAATTCATTGTATATGAGTAATTTTCCCTTGTAAATTTATGAAATTTGTTTTAAATGGAAGTCATTTTGGTTTTCTGTTCATTTCAGTTGAACCAAATGTTTTTATGGTGGGGGCTCAAAGAAGGGGGGATTACATTCCCAGTTTTACTGATGACAGTGACCCAAATGGGGAAAGTGGATTCTGGAGATGTTTTGGGCCACGGGAAAAGATGCTTCTTAAGGAAAGTGAAATGAAGATTTTCTAAGAGAAGTGGCAATTTAAATGTAAAACGAAGAACTGTACGAAAAAAAGCAGTTAAGATAGAGGTTGAGGTAGATGAAACAACTGCAACAACACTAATCCCACTGGAGCAAATTGCAAAAAAATTTTACTCCTTACCTGACTACAAACTGGGGGGTCCAACCATATAAAGGAACCATTTCAATTTTTTTGTCAATTATTTACTGCAGAAATGTTAAAAGGGCTTGTATTTAACACAAACTTGTATGCAACACAAAAGATTTTAATATAACTTAAACCCCACTGGAAGAGCTTAGAATTTGTTGGGAATTCATTTCTGATTTGGGAACCCCCTTCCCTTTTTAAGATTAGGTCCCATAATCTTGTACCCTGATTTTACAACTGTTATGACATCAAAAGGTTTAGGTCCAAGGACAGCTTTTCATATAAATGATAATCAAGGCAACAGCTACAGGTTCCATAAAGAAGACCACTTTTTTGAAGTCTAAAAAAAGCATCCCTAACATTTCCAGGTACCCCAAAAGCAATCAGTTGATGAGGTAATGGTAGGATTAGGAACAAGAGCAGGAAATCTCAGGAAATAATAAACCCCAAGTGATAAATGGGGGTTTAAACTTTTTTTCCCGGGCCCAGCGATATGGTTTTAAACGACTAATGTGTATCAAGGTCAAACAACTTTTGTTATCACATGTTAGTCTAAAAGAGGGGGAGAAAAAAAAGCCTAAAGTTCCAAAGGGTTGTTATTTGCCTTGCAAAGATATGGCCAAAAAAAAGACCAGTGAAATTTTATCAGATAACTTTTTACCCCGTTTGCCTCTAGTGAAATACTGCATGCTAAAATTCAAATTTCAGGTACACAGGCAAATGCAAGGGACACAGAATTGGGAAAAACCCCCACTTTTGTTGTCAAGCATGGAAAAAAAAAAGGGAAAAGGATTTCTAGGATTACTGTTTTTGGGGATGTCCTTGCTGTACGTTGGAAAGACTAAGGTTTTACTTTAGACTAATGATTTGGTATCAACCCCAGGAAAAGATAAAGAGGTACAGCAAGGGGAGCTCAAAAAAAAGGTGGAAAATTGACTGTCCTGCAGTGATAAAGAATTTAAACCCCTATGGGGGGGATAGATAAGAAGATTGTTTGGTGCATCTTACAATTTTCCCCCCAAAGAAAAAAGTGGTACTGAGGCCTTGGATATGTCATGATCTTTGTTGTGTCAATGGCTGATTGTTGTATAGGCGTGAAAAGTGGTGTTTTGAAAGAAAAAAATGAACTCAAGAATTTCGGTTTTCCCTTCCAATTTGCAAGAAAACAACCAATGGGAATCCCCAAAGGGGCCTTTTATCTCCAGTTGTTTTAACTTCACGGTTTCTTTAAGGTCTTCTTCATTTTTTGACATTCCCAAACGGATAAAAAAGGTTCAGATACAATATTTGATAAACACAAAAACACGGCCGTTTTTGCAAAAAGGCTTTTATGTAAACATTGCAACACCAGAACAAAAGGGGCTACTCTTCCTTTGCTTGTTCCTTCGCAAGAATTTATGTCTAAATTCAAGAGGAAATTTTTCCCCTTTGGAAATTCCATAACAACAACATGCTTTAAATTCCCCTTTATAAAATTTTTGTAACATTTTTCAATTTTTTTTTAAAATGTCAATTTCTAAAAATGTCTTAAATTTTTTGAAAACAGTTTTTGTGCCTTTTTTTTACCCAATTGTTTATGACAAAACCTTAAATGAAAAATTTTTCCTTTAATTTCATTAAACACTTTATGTTCTTTAGACAAAAACCTTTGTCAGGTTTGCATCAAATTTGATTTCTGATCTGTCCCTAAATTTAACCCTTGTCGGGGGGTTTCTTCTATTTGATGCAGCCAAAAAGGGGATTTTTGGTCCAAAATAATAAACTCAAAAAAATTACAAAATAATAGTCTTAGATTGCATAATGTCACAATATAGGTTGCAATTTTTGCATCTGCTCAAATATGAGGGCCGGCCGGAAAGGGTTAACCCTTTACCGGGGGGTGCCTATATTTGAGCAATGCGCATATTTTTGTGAAGGAAAAAAGACAAAAAAAAAAAAAATTTCTCTCAGTACTTACTGAGATACAGTCCCAAAGAATTTGTCAAAAATTTTTGTGGGGGCAGAAAATTCGACAAAATTTCCACATACCATTATATTTTTTTTGGGGTTTTTTTTTGTTTTTTTTTTTTTTCCCAAATTTTTTTCTATTCCTACAAAACTTTTGGGGGTTTGGGGAAAACCCAATACTGTATATAATGTATAATATAACTCACTGTATTGAAACACAATAACCGAACTAAAGTTATTTTATATTATTTTTTACCACTGTTTTTTTTACAATAAACATCCCAATATTGTAAAATTACAAATGTTTCTATCATATATTTCATTTTTTACAACATGGACATTTTTTTTAGAACTGCTGGAGCTTTTTTGGAAAAACCCCTTGAAACACGGGCCATGCACAGGGCCCTTTACATTCCTCACAAAAACCCGAGTGTCTTTGCGTCTTTGTTGCCATCTTTTTGTTTGTGCACAACAAGGGCATCTCTTCTGAGAAAATTTCTTTGGTTGAAGGAAGTTTGATTTGAAATGATCACCTTCCCCCCCAAAACCCTTTGGGGTATACCCTGGGGAATTCGAGGCCTTTTGTTAGCAGGTGTTTTTAAACCTGGTATTTCCCTTATAGTTGCCCTGAAAACAGACCAAAAAATTAAAACCAAATACGGTGGCCCTTTGCCAGCTTTTTTTAAAAACCTATTATATGAAAAGAGCATTGAAATGCCCCAGAGATGGAAGAAAAGTTTCATGTCCCAAATTGGAAACCCCATACGAAAAAACCGTCAAAAAAACAATCTGCATGCCCACACTTTTAAAACCAAGCGCTTTTTTTGGGTTATAATAAATTTCATGTCATGGTTTTCGAATAGTTCATTAGTCACTCAAACAATTTTCCAATGTTTTTGCTTTTCACTACAGTAAAGGGTTTTGTAAACAATTACATCTCGTTTTGTAGGGCCCCCCGAAATTTACCACGATGCCCATTGGCAGAAAAACCCCCTTGCAAAACATCCCCAGGGGAGCACCTGCGTTGAGCGGGGCATATTTTTATGATTAAACGCATTTGTGCCAAAACCCCTTGTCTTTTTCCCACTCGCATGAAATCATTTGGAGTAATGGGCTTTTTTACCAGTTACCCGGAAATAAAATGTATCCCCTTTCCAAGATAAAGGTGCACCCTTGTTTCTCACTACTTCCCCTAGATACCCAATAACATTTTGGGAAACTTTCAATGTTTTTTACCCCGTGGATACAACAATATCCACCACCGGGGCCATGTCCCAATCACAGAGTAAAAACGTTTTTTTCCCAATTTGTTTTCCTCTTGTTTCGGTATATACTGCTTGAAAGACAGTCTACCCTTGGGAAAAAAATCAAAGATCGTCAATTTACAAAATTCTTAAAGGGGAAAAAAAAAGTAATGCTGAATTTTTTTTAGATACATGAAAAAATTTCTAATCTTGTATAAACCTGCCCACTTCTGCCCCGGGCCTGGTTTGTCAAAAAAAAAGTGAAACATACGTAAAGTAAAAAAAAACCTGTTATAAAAAATGTTTTCATAAAGCCCGGGGTAGAAATCGGGCGATCTGTGGACCAGTATGCTTTTAAAATTATGTTTCTAGACGTGAGGAAATAACATTATTGTTGCAAAAAGAAAATACTTTTCCCGGCAACAGCCCTCTTTTTTCCCCCTGGGGTATTTTTAAAGGGTGGTGATAAAATCGTATTTGCCATGGTTTTTACTCAAAATAATTTTTATTTTCCCCCTGAAAATTTAATTTTCCCATAAAATGGTTTGGTAAAAAAGAATAATTAAAAAATTTTCCTTTTTCTTTGGGCCCTTTTTCCAAGGGGGCAAGTAGGTAAATTCCACTTTGAGAGTCATCAAAGTGGGGGGCCCTTGGGAAAAAAAATTGGGGGGATTTTGCTCCCCAACCCAAACATACGGTTTGCGGTGGAAACTGGCAAATGGGGCGGGTTGTGGGGTGGTTGTGGGGGCTGGGGGGTGGTGCTCCGCTTTGTCCTTGAACTGACGTTTCCCGCAGCGTGGGTCCCAGTGGGGCCCTGGTGACACGCATGGCATTTCCCACTCCATCCCCACAAACACCACCCATGTCCCTGGGGTTCGCCCATCCCAAAGTGAAAACTGGTGGGGGGCCACGGGATGTACTCCGTGATGTACTCCGGGATTTTAACCGTCCCCTGGGCACAGCTGGGGTTTAACACTCCCCGACGCATGCGGGGCGAACAAAACCGATGCTTCAGGGGAAAATATGATTCCTCACAAACACACTCGAATGATGGCGAGGCAATAAAACACAGTCCCATCAATATCTTCATCATTACTGAAGTCAGGGCCTGGCACGCAAAAATATTAGTTTTCTTTTTGTGATGAGGAAAAACCGGGCCCGTGAGCCCACAAGGCCCAAAACCCCAGAGGTAGAAGGTTGGGGGATCGCCCGGGTTTTCTCCCATTTTAAATCGAAAACCTGGTCTTCTTTTCGGTCACAAACTGATCAAAGCCGTAGAATTCGTCTTCATTTTCCCCTTTTCCCTCAGTGGCAGAACTATCAATAGGAAGAGGAGAGTCCCAAAATTTTTCCGGGGGGTGAAGCTGATTTTTCGAAGGATGGTGAAAAAGGGTAACTAGCCGGCGTTCCCACAAAATTTTGCGGGCGCCTAGATTTTTTGTTTTTTGGCGCACACCCACCACGAAAACCCCCTTTTTCTAAAATGTAGGCCCATGAGTGTTTTCCCCGCTAAAAAATTTTCGGCGCTAGAATTTTGGCATAGATCTTTCCCTTTGGAAAATCAACCCTGAAGCTGTAGATCTACGGGGTGGACCCCCCGAAAGGGGTTTTTAAAAAACTGGGGGTTTTTAGAATTTGGGACATGAAAAAAGGCCCTTTACTTTTTAAATCCCCACTAGCATTAGCACAGAACAAGAGGGTCAGCCTGTCTTTCCCTAGGCTTGTGTCCCGGGGTGCCTTTTTTTTCTTGATAATGCAAATTTCCTCTTTGGGGATTTTCTTCCCAAAAAAGGCCTGTTCATTAAAAATTGGGAAAAATGTTTAGGTTTCCCGTCCTTCATGTTTTTGTACTCCCTTTTATTTATCACATTTTTTCAGCCGCCTTGTGGTCCAACTGGCCCTCATCATGCCTTACCACCCCTGTGTATGCCCCGTTTCGTTTCTTAAATCTTTTAAAAACCAGCCTTTGCTGGCCTTTAATTTTTACCACATCACCACTAGTTGGGAGGCAATTTCTTTTCCAAAATTTGTCCCTGAACTGCCTGGCCCCCTTTTCACAAAAAAGCACGTCATAAAAACTATATCCTTCTAATTTTTTCTCATTTTCCACACCCAAAAATAAATTCCCCCAAAAATCTTTGAGTACTGGTGATCCATTTTTTTGTCCCCGGGATTTCCCCCTTTTCAACAACAGCATTTCCCTTTATTTTTTCCTTTTTCTTGGCTTATGGGTGGAAGATATGGTTTACGGGGGTTTGTATACATCCCGGGAGAGTTTTGCCCCCACAAACGCCCCTATCCTATTGTTCAATGGGTGTTTTTTCTTTAAAAATTCCCCCGTTTTTTCCACCTTCTTTTTCCAAAGGCTTGGCACTAGGGGCTTTCTTTGGACCATGGTGCTTTTTTTGCACTTAAATAACTTGCAAGCACTAAAATAAAAGGAAAAATTTTCGAAATATTTCGCTGGGGCAGTGAGGGGAAAAACCCTTTGCTACAGGAAAAAAATGGCATACTGGCTGGGAAGGGAAAAGGCCCGGGGGGCTCAGGCGGAGTAACGTCCAGGAGAAGGACTATTAGCGAGTTAACCCTTTGCGACCCAAAATTTTGACGAAAAAACAGGAAATATTTTCCGAAAAGGGCAACTTTCCCGGCCGGGCCCATTGAGGGGGCCACTGTACTTTTCCATAGAATTTTTGTGCTTGTAACTGTTAAAATAAGGGGGCATGGCTCCAAAAAAAGCCCCCTAGTGCCAAAGCCTTGGTCCTTCGTCCCCCCGGGCACTACTTACGCTCTGAGCCCCCTCGGCCTTTCCCTTCCCCCGTGGTGCCATTGTTTACCCGGACGAAAGGTCCCCCCACGGCTCCCGCAAATTTTTTCATAATATTCCATTTATTTTTTGTGCTTCAAGTTATTTTTAAATGCTAAAAAATTCCCTGGGTCCCAAAAAAAGCTTTGGTAAATAAGGTGAGAAATACAATTGGGAAATTTAAGGGGAAAACATCCCTTAAACAGAAGAAAGTGGCCCTACGGTGGGCACAACTGGCCAGAATGAAAAAGAAAATCCCTACAACCAAAAGCTTCCAAACGTGGCCAAGAAAGAGGAAATCAAGGAAGCTGTTTTTGCAAAGGGGGTAAAAATGCTGACAAAAATTTAATCACCAGTACTTGAAGATTTTGAGGAAGGGTTTTTGTTGGTGTGGATCAACCCAGAAACAATTAGGGAGGGGATATTTTTATTTCAGTCGTTATTTGTGAAAAGGCTAGGGGAGTTTTTTTGACGACTCGAAAGGAATTGGGTTCAACGAGTAAATAAAGATATTTTTGAATTTTTGGCCGAAAAGGTTTTGGTTTTAAAGATTTTAAAACCATAGTGGCATACACAGTGTGATTAGGCATGGCGAGGTTGCCAGTTCTCACAATAATGCAGCTACAAAATTCGTAAGTGAATTCAAAGAGTACATACAGACTGAACAATTAAAACCCCAACAAGTGTTCAACTGTGACAAAACAGGCCTCTTTTGGAAGAAAATACCAAAGAGAACCTATTTTACTCAGGAGGAAAAGGCAGTGCCAGGACACAAGCCTATGAAAGACCTGCTGACTCTCATGTTTTGTAGTAATGCTAGTGAGGATTGTAAAGTGAAGGCGTTACTAGTGTACCATTCTGAAAATCCCAGAATGTTCAAGAAAAACAATGTCATGAAGAGTAAATTGTGTGTGTATTGGAAAGCTAATTATAAGGCATGGGTCACGAGGGAAACTTTCTTTGAGTGGTTCAATGAAGTGTTTGGTCCCAGTGTGAAGAATTACCTCCTGGAAAAGAAACTGGATCTCAAGTGCCTCATGCTAAAGGACAATACACCTGCTCATCCTCCAAACTTGGATGACCTAATTCTGGAGGAGATTGGGTTCATCACCATGAAGTTCTTGTCCTCTAATAGCACTCCTCTCCTCCAGCCCATGGACCAGCAGATTATTTCAAACTTTAAAAAACTCTACACCAAAGCAATTTTGGAAAAATCGCTTCAGTATCCTCCACTGCATAAGCCTTATAGGTAAGGCTTGGGAGGGAGTGACTATGAGGACTTTGAACCCTGCATGGAGAAAATTGTGGCCAGATTGTGTCCACAAGAGGGATTTTGAAGGGCTGACTGTAATGAGCCTATGGCAGTTTTGGAATCTATTGTGGCATGGGGGAGTTCCATATGGTTGGATATGAGTTTGGAGGATGTGGAAGAGTTGGTGGAGGACCACAACAAAGAGCTAACTACTGATGAGCTGCAAGAGCTTCAGCTGGAACAGCAAGAGACCGCAGCTCAGAATATTGTTTCAGAGGAGGAAGAGAGATGGAAGAAGTTGCCTTCTTTAGAAATTAAGATTTTTTAAATGTGGAGTAGGATGGAATGATTTATGGAGAAACATCACCCTGACAAAGTCTTGGCCCATTTTAGAGAAGTTTTAAAGAGATGCCAGAAACAGAGCTCTCTGGAGAAGTATTTAATGCCACAGGTGTACAGTGACTCTCAAGCTGGCCCTTTTAGTGGCAGTAAAAAAACAAAGAGGAAGTAACCCCAAAAACCCTTTTTGGTACCTAAAAGTTTTAAAAGGGAAAAGGGGACCCCCTTATAAACAGAAAATTTAAACCTCCAGCTTCCATACCCCAAAAGAAGAAGCCCCAAATTTAAAGGTAAGTGTTTTTTCTTTTATGTTCCTTTTCTCTTGTCCCAGGTTTGGCCATTTTTCATGAAAAAAAAAAATTTTTTTTAAAAAATACTTGGGGGTTTGACTAAACAGTTTAAACCCTGTATTTACATTTTTTTAAGGGGGGAAAAATGGGGCTCAAAATCATCTTTTTTCAATAATATAACACTTTCGGGGAAAAAAAATTTAATTTTAAAAAAAGGGTGAGGGCCCCTTTTAATTTTGACTGAAAAACAAATTTTCCCGGGATAATTTTTTCCTGTTGGCCACACCAATAAAACACCTCTTACATCTTGGGTATTTGTATCTCTGTTTTGGAAAAGCATTTTTTCCCCCCCTTTTTTGCAACAAAGCTTCCTTGTTTGGCCCTTTTTTTTTTTGGCAAAGGGATAGTGCGATGGTTTAGGGGGTTTTTTATCCAACCGGGGCCAGTTTGGGAAAGACACACACCCTTTTTCCCTATTTTGAAAATTTCTCTTTTTTGAACCCAATAGTATTTCTCCCCCCCTCTTTACCCACGGGCTGGTACAGAAGCTTTCTTTCCCCCAAAGGGGTGGCTTTTTTTTTAGCATTTTCAAGCCCAAAAAAAAATGGAATCAAAATGTATCGCATGTACCGAAAAATTTGGGTTTTCCCCTGCTGGAAAACCCAATGGTAAAACGGGCTGTACATGGAATGCCGGGGCCACTCGGCCGCGCAAAAAGTTCGGGAGTATGAACAAAAAACCCAATTTCCCTTTTTTTTTTAAAACCGGTAAAAATTTTGACGAAAAACTTTACTTTAATTTCTGAATTTTATGAAATTCCTTGGACGTCTTTTTTTCCGGGGGGCCAAACGTTTTTGTATTTTTGAAAAAATTTCCCAAAAAAATATAAACTTACCCCTTTTTTATCGGGTAATTCCCCCTTTTAAATTTACACCTACACCCACCTAATAAATTTTTAAATAAACAATTCCTATTTTACCCTTTTTGCCAAACCTTATTTAAGTTAGTCCTTTTAAAAATCTTAAGAAAATCTTAAGTTTGTCTAAGTTTCCCTCCCCCCAGTATGGTTTTAATAAGAAAAAATTTGTTATGTCAAGAAAATTCAAACCCCCAATTACTAAATCTACCATTTTTTTAATATTAAAGGGATTTTGACAAACCTAATTTTTTTTAAACCTAATTATGTATGAAAACCTAACGGGGAAAGGGGTTATCAAAAATTACAGACCAAGAAACAGGGGCGAAAACAGTGTCATTTCTACACTGTTGACATTTTGCTGGAGTATGCAACACCAAAGAACTGTCAGTTAACTTGAAAACTTTTCGTGGTGGAGTATGAAGCACCTAAAAAAACAGTGTCAAAATAACATGTCACTGTAAAACTGGGGACGTTGCTGGAGTATGAAGCACCAAAAGTACAGTGTCAGTAAAGTTTTAAACTGTAAAATCTTGATGGTGTGGGGGAAAAGAGCACCTAAGTACAGTGTCAGATAACGTGTCACTGTACACTTTTGGACAGGGGGATGGAGTTTTGAAGCACCAAATTTCCCAGTGTCAGAAAACAGGGGTCCCTTTTACCTTTTGACAGTGTGTTTGGAGTATAAAGCACCTAAGTACGTGTCAGATAACGTGCACTGTAACTTTTGTGGTGTGCGGGTGAAATAAAGGAAATAAGTACAGGTCGATAACAGTGTCACTGTACCCCTTTTTGACAGTGTGCTGGGGGTATGAAGCACCTAAGTACAGTGTCAGAAAACAGTGCGCTGTACACTTTTGATTGTGCGGAGTATGAAACCCCTAAGTTCATGTCAGAAAAGGGTGTCACCTACACTGTTGCCGGGTGCACACCTTTTAAAACTACGGGTGATCATGAACTGCCCCCCCAATTTAAAACCTTGCCATGTTTTTTAATTTTTTCCCCCCTTTTGTGAAAAAACCCATTTTTGGGCCCTGTCCGTCTAGCTCTGTCGTACCCCGTGTCTGTGTTCCCTTCCCCTTCTATCTCCCCCGAGCCACCAAAAAACCAACGGGTTTATTACACATTTTGCAGAATCTTTAAAATTTTTGAACAAGGGGAAATGTGTTTTAAACTTGTCAAGTCATGTTATGCCTGTATCAAAAAAAGCAGGGAAAAGCACATTGTCTGGTATAGGGGTTACCCGGGAAATTTTTATGCTTGAATGAAAACGTACTTAAGTGTATCAATGACAAAATTTAAACTTACTTAGCACTGATTTTGGTTTTCCCGGGGCAGTTTCTCTTTTTTGGGGGTCTCCCCAAAAACGGGTTTTGCTCAAAGTTTGGCACTCAACTGAACGGGTGTTTTCCCCAACCCAAGGTACAAGTGGTCCCGGGAATTTTTCTAAAAAAGGGAAACCCACTAATTTTTAAGGGATTTAAAATCTATACAAACTAGATCAAATTGCCCCCAAAAATTTTGGAGGCGGGAAAAAAAATTAAACCTTGATCTACATTTGGAACTAGCATTAAAACTTTTAGACCCGAAATTTGGCATTTAAAAGGGTTTTAACTTTTTAAACCCATTTTTTTCCTAGGTTTTTCTCACTCTAAAAAGTTTTTTTTCCCCTCTTTTGTATTTTTACTTTTAATACCACTCCCCCTTACCCCCTCTTTTTTTTTCCCCCCAAAAATACTTCCCCCATCATATTTCACTTCTGTTTGGGAAAAAAACCTTTCTTTTGGAAAAATTTTTTCTTTTTTACTTTTTTAAACCTCATCATTCCACCACTCCCCCTTTTCCCCTTTCCTGAAACCCACTTTTCCCTATTTCCCAAACAAATCTTTGCAAAACCCCCATTTAATTCTCAATTCTTAAATTCAACCCCATACCTTAACCTCACCCTTTTAAAACCAAGGGGTTGTTTTAAATTTTTAAACTTAACAACTTCAATTAAATTTAAATTCAATTTTATTCTCTAAAATTTGGGTTACAAGGGGGGTTTTTAAACGGGTTTTTTGGGTTTTTTGTGGGGGTTTAAAACCATTTAAATTTTAAACTTTTTTAAACGAGGGGGTCACTAGGACACCTCCCTGGGCTTTGGCCCTATCAAGCAGACCCTTTGATAAATTCTTAACATTAAATCCTTACAGATTATGGTATTAAAAGGGTAAGTGAAATTTCTTTATAATTTTTTGAGTTTTGCAATGGAAACTTTTTGTTTTTTGGGGGCAATACAAAGGTCTTACTGGGGAAAATAGGCAAAAAATTTTGACTAAATTGGATTTATTATAAAACCCTTTATATCCTCTTATCATTTATTCCATTTTCCTTCCATCCCATCTACCTTTTTACCTCCCGGGAGTTCAAAAAACAATTGACTATCGAAGTCCCCTTTTAAAATAACCCCTGCAGAAGTCTACCCTTTTAACCCCTTTTTTCCCCCAAAATTAAAAAAACCCAAAAAAATACTGCATATCTTTTTTTATTTTTTTTTTTTTTATTACACTGGCGATTCCCACCAAAGGCAGGGTGGCCCCAAAAAGAAAAAAAATTTCCCCTTTATTCCCCCCAAACACTGTCTTCCCTAAGGGTGCTTTACATACGTTTTTTAAAAATGCAAAATTAAAAACCCCTTTTTCAGGAGGCAGGCAAAATGTTTTCTTTTCCCCTCTCCCCGGGAAATCAAGTCCGGCCTGCCCCGGGTTTTCCCGGAACCCTTTTTTAAATGTTACTTTGCTCAACCTCCAAAAACACTAAGTTAAATTAAAAAACCCTTTGTCTCCATTCACTCCTATTTAAACATGGGTTTCCCCCATGCCTGCTGGGAAGTCCCAAACCCCCCGCACACAAAACCCCCTTTAAACCCCCCCTCCCCCCCAACCTTTCCTAGGCCCAAAACCCCACCCGAACCCTTCCTTCCCCTACAGACTGTTTTTGTCCTTTAAGTCATTCTGTTTTCGCTTTCCCTTCTCTCTACATGTCCGAAACCCCTCAACAAAACCCTTTTCCCCCAGCCCCCCGGGGCAAACAGTTTTTTGGGAAATTTCCCCCCCCCTCCTCCTTAAAATTTTAAAAATACGAATTTTGCATTATATTTAACCAAACATTGCCCCAGACATTTACCCTCTCCCCCCGCCCCCGCCTTCCCTCGCTGCCCAAAAATTTTTCCCCCCCGCTTAACCCCCCAAAAAAAGCGTGGTTTTAAAAATATACTCTCCTACTTTCCCCCCTTTGCCTCCCCCGGGCAAAGTTTTTTTGTCCCAAAAGACTCCTAAGTGCCCACTCACTTTTTTCCCTCAACAAATTTTTGATTTACCTCATCTTTAAGACCCATTTCCCCTGACCCCGTCCACTCCCAAAAATCTGAATACGTTTACCTCCTCCCCCTACTCTCCCCCCCTCCAATCTGATATTCAATCTTTCATCACCTAAACTTTTTTTTTTATCCTCATAACCTTTCTCTTTTTCCCCCGTATTCACCTTTAATTTTTCTTTCTTTTTTCAAAACCCCTACCAAATTCACCCCCCAATTTTCGCAACTTTTCTTCAGATCTCCCAAGAGCACAAATGTCAACAGCAAAGAGAGGGGGTTTACAAACCCACTTTTGTGTGTGATTCTTTATCTTTTTAAATTCCCCGCCTCTTGGGCCCAAAACCCCCCCGCCTTTACTTCTTTACAACCCCATCTTAAATATATTAAACAACCACGGGGGGACATCACCATCCCTGTCTAAGGCCTACTTTTTCCCCGGAAAAAATTTCCCTCTTTCCTAATACTCTAATTTTTAGCCTCACTTTCCCAAAAAAAACCTTCACTGCTTTCTGTAACCTACCCCCTACACCATTTCACTTTCCTTTTTCTGCCACCCCTTGCCCCCCCCCCACCCTGTCATTTCGCCTTTTCCCAAAACCATAAATGCCCCAAAAAACCTCTTTTTTTGCCTTTTCTAAAAAACCCGGGTTTACTTAATGTTTCCCCTGTAAACACCTGGTTCCCCACACCCCCCACCTTTCCCTAAAGCCTCCCTTGGTTAAAACTGCTTTCCTATTCTCCCTCTTAAAATCTTTAAATTTTTTCAAAATAACCTTCCATAACACTTTTTCCAGGTAAAACTCAACAGACTTTTTCCCCCAAAAATTTTGGGAAACCCCACTTTTTTCCCCTTTTGCCTTTATAACAAGGAATTTGCATGCTCTTGCCAATCCCTTTGGGACCTTTTTTCCCCTTCCCTTTCATTTATTAAATAATTTCCAAAACCAACCACCCAAAACTATATCCCCCCCGGCCCTTTTTAAACCCTTTTTACTTTTTCCCATCAATCCTGTCTGGGGCCTTTTACCCCCTTTTTTTTTTACCTACTCCTCACGAACTTCCCCCCACACTCACCAAATGGGTCTTCCTCAAATCCTACAAAAATTTGGGTTTTTCCTCCTTGCCCTTACACGGGAAAACACAGCTTCCCCCATCTTTATCAACATTTTTAAAAATTCCTCAAAATAAATTTCCCCCCATTTTCCCCCAAAACCTCTAACCCCCTTCATTTAATAAATCTCCTCTCCTATTTTTAAAATGACAAATCCATTTGGTTTTCTAGGTTCTTAACTTGTTAAATCTCACCCCCAAAACTTTTTTTTTTTTTTCAAAAAAAAATTTGTTGATTAAAAAATCTCAACCCTCCTCTCCCCCAATTTTTCTCTCTTTTTTTTCATTGCTTCACACCACCCCTTAACCTTTTTCTTTTTCCCCCCCTTAAAAACCCTTTTCCCCCCTTGGGATACTTTATTTTTTTAAAAAATTTTCAATGCAACTTTTTTTCTTTCCCTTTCTAACCTCTTTACAACATCAAAATTCCCCAAAAACGCTCCTCTTTTTCCCCCCTGCCCCCCGACTTTTTCCGTAACCACAAACTTCTGCTGAACACTTAAAAACTACATTTTTTTTTAAAATAAACCCCCTTTTCCTCTTTTGGGCCCCCTTTTCCCATGCTTCATTAAAACCCCTCTATTTCCCCCAAAAGCTGTTATTACTTACCCCAACTGCCTCCTCTTTTTTTTATAAACCTTCACCCCCTCTTTTTCCCCGATGCTTTTATTCTCCTTTTTTTATCCCATCTACCTTTTTACTTCCCGTGTAAACAACAAAAATTAAAAAGTGATTGATATATCTGGGCCCCCCCTATAAACATTACTTTCCCGAAGTCTTTCTCAACGTTTTTATCTACCAAAAACATAAAACCAACAAACACTTTTCTTTCCCCCCTAATAAAATCTTGTAAATTAAATTTTTTTCCCCCTTTTTTTAAAAAAAAAAAGTATTACCTATAATAAACCCTTTTCTATACAAAGTTCAATCAAAGGGCTCCATTATCAATTACACCTGGAAACCCCAAACTTACCTACCACCCCCCTCTCTAAAAGTTTCTCCTACTTTAGCATTCAGGTCCCCTACCACAATTACTCTCTCACTTGGTTAAAAGGCTCCTTTATAAAATTCACTTAACATCTCCCAAAATCTCTCTCTCTCCTCTGCATTCCTCTCTTCTCCAGGTGCATACACGCTTATTATGACCCATTTTCTCGCATCCAACCTTTACTTTAATCCACATAATTCTTGAATTTACCATTCATTTTCTTTTTTCCCTCCTTCCATAACTGATCATTTAACATTACTGCTACCCCTTCCTTTGCTCTAACTCTCTCAGATACTCCAGATTTAATCCCATTTATTTCCCCCCACTGAAACTCTCCTACCCCCTTCAGCTTTGTTTCGCTTAGGGCCAGGACATCCAACTTCTTTTCATTCATAACATCAGCAATCATCTGTTTCTTGTCATCCGCACTACATCCACGCACATTTAAGCATCCCAGTTTTATAAAGTTTTTCTTTTCTTTTTTTCATTATGCCCTGTATTATATCTCATATATTTGGGAGTGGATTTGTCAGCAGATGGGACTATGAAAGATGAGATGAACCATTAAATTGATGAGGGGAAATAGTTAAGTGGTGCAATGAGGCATCTGTGAAGACAAAGAACATTATCCATAAAGTCAAAAAGGAAAATGCATGAGAGTTTAGTGGTACTAACGCTCCTGTATAGGTGTGAAGCATGGATGGTGAATGTTGCAGCAAGGAGGAGGTTGGAGGCTGTGGAGATGTCATGTCTGAGGGCAATGTGTGGGGTGAATACTATGCAGAGATTTCATAGTATGAAGATTAGGAGGTGTGGGGTTACTAGAAGCATTTTCCAGAGAGCTGAAGAGGGGTTGTTGAGGTGGTTCAAACATTTAGAGAGGATGAAACAAAATAGGATGACTGAGAGGGTGTATAAATTTGTAGTGGAGGGAAAGGAAGGTAGGGATCATCATAGGAATGGTTGGAGGGGGTAAAGAAAATTTTGTAAGGGGCTTTGACACCAAGTGTGTGTGAGTGTGTTAGATAGGAGTGGATGCAAGTGGATTTTATGACTTGGCATGTTGTTGAAGTGTGAACAAGGCAACATTTATAAAAAGATTCAAAGAAACCAGTTAGGAGGACTAGAGTCCTGGAGGCAGGAAGTACAGTGGCTGCACTCTGAAGGGGGGGTGGGGATATCTGCAGTTTTGAACTGTAGTATCCTGGCAAAACATGTGATGGAGTGAGTGATGGTAAAAATTTTCTTCTTTTTCGGTCCCCCTACCTCAGTGGGAGATAGCTGTTATGTTTAAAAAAAAAAGTATGTGGGAAAGAAATGTAAATTAAAAGATAAAGTGAGCTGGGTCATAAGAAATATTTATATCTAATGATTACCTTACAAAAATTGATGAGCAAAGGCAAGTATCAAGAGCTGGAACTCTACCTTTTCACATATAAATGAGTGAACATATCCAAGTATGAAAATTAGCTTACCATCCTCAATGGTCTGTGGGTGAAACTTTGCTGTCAGTGGAGCCGAGTGTGATGCTGCCTGTGGTCAGTGGTCCAGCAGTGGGACTGGTCAAGATGTTGCCTGTGGTCAGTGGCCCAGCAGTGGCACTAGACAGGATGTTGCCTGTGGTCAGTGGCCCAGCAATGGCACTAGACAGGATGTTACCTGTGGTCAGTGGGACTGACCAAGATGTTGCCTGTGGTCAGTGGGACCAGGCAGGATGTTGCTTGTGGTTGGTAATCAGTGGACACTGGTTGTAACATTCCCTGTGTTTGGATAAACATCTTTAATTGTACTTAATACAGAAAATTATTATTTATAAATAAAGAAAGTTTATTTATTTATGAAGACCAAATTTTTCCTGCTGAAGCAACTGAAATGTTCCTATTTTTCAGCCACTAAATATGCTTCTATTGTTTACTGATTCTGCAACTGTTGAATATAAATAATAATTACAGCACATACAGTGAGGTATGTGATAATGAATAGTTTATACAACAAATATTTACATAAACATTAAATCTCTCCTCTGCCTCCTGTCCTGCGCTCAACAACACTAAACTAATAAAGTTGGTAGAATTACCGACAATATGTAAAGTAAAAGGACACAAGTACAACTAATGTGACATTTATTGTGGCAACGTTTCGCTCTCCAGGAGCTTTATCAAGCCATTATAAAGCTCCTGGAGAGCAAAACGTTGCCACAATAAATGTCACATTAGTTGCACTTGTGTCCTTTTACTTTACAACACTAAACTAGAATAAAATACAATATTTTTTATTATTTTTTGAACTAATTTATTTTTTATTACAAGTATTAATGATATTTTTTTATTTCTAGAGTTTAAATGCATATTTATGCATTTTTACAATTTTATATTATATTTTTCATTAAGTGGTTGTATTTGTGGGCTTAGAATGGATTATCTGTATAAGGAATGAGGTTCTAGAAACAATTAGATTCATTATAGCATAGCCCACTCTAAATAGAATACAAGAACAAACAGAATTATATATCAAGTATATACAATTTTAATATTGGTATTAAATACTGAGTGTAAACAGACAGTTTCAATGTTGTTTTTTATCTCAAGTAAATATATGTTATTTTTATGTTGTGAACTTTCTCAAGTGAAGGTAGAAAATCAAGAACATGGTCATACAGATAGTAGGGATGAGGGAAATGTATCAAGTGAAGGTAGAAAATCAAGAACAAGGTCATACAGATAGTAGGAATGAGGGAAATGTATAAAGTGAAGGTAGATAATCAAGAACATGGTCATACAGATAGCAAGGATGAGGGACATGTATCAAGTGAAGGTAGAAAATCAAGAACATGGTCATACAGATAGTAGGAATGAGGGAAATGTATCAAGTGAAGGTAGATAATCAAGAACATGGTCATACAGATAGCAAGGATGAGGGACATGTATCAAGTGAGGGTAGAAAATCAAGAACATGGTCATACAGATAGTAGGGATGAGGGAAATGTATCAAGTGAAGGTAGATAATCAAGAACATGGTCATACAGATACTAGGAATGAGGGAAATGTATCAAGTGAAGGTAGATAATCAAGAACATGGTCATACAGATAGTAGGAATGAGGGAAATGTATCAAGTGAAGGTAGATAATCAAGAACATGGTCATACAGATAGCAAGGATGAGGGACATGTATCAAGTGAAGGTAGAAAATCAAGAACATGGTCATACAGATAGTAGGGATGAGGGAAATGTATCAAGTGAAGGTAGATAATCAAGAACATGGTCATACAGATACTAGGAATGAGGGAAATGTATCAAGTGAAGGTAGATAATCAAGAACATGGTCATACAGATAACAGGAATGAGGGAAATGTATCAAGTGAAGGTAGATAATCAAGAACATGGTCATACAGATACTAGGAATGAGGGAAATGTATCAAGTGAAGTAGATAATCAAGAACATGGTCATACATGATAGTAGGAATGAGGGAAATGTATCAAGTGAAGTAGATAATCAAGAACATGGTCATACAGATACTAGGAATGAGGGAAATGTATCAAGTGAAGGTAGATAATCAAGAACATGGTCATACAGATAGTAGGAATGAGGGAAATGTATCAAGTGAAGGTAGATAATCAAGAACATGGTCATACAGATAACAGGAATGAGGGAAATTATCAAGTGAAGGTAGATAATCAAGAACATGGTACATACAGATAAACAGGAATGAGGGAAATGTATCAAGTGAAGGTAGATAATCAAGAACATGGTCATACAGATACTAGAATGAGGGAAATGTTATCAAGTGAAGGTAGAAAATCAAGAACATGGTCATACAGATAGTAGGAATGAGGGAAATGTATCAAGTGAAGGTAGAAAATCAAGAACATGGTCATACAGATACTAGGAATGAGGGAAATGTATCAAGTGAAGGTAGAAAATCAAGAACATGGTCATACAGATAGTAGGGATGAGGGAAATGTATCAAGTGAAGGTAGAAAATCAAGAACATGGTCATACAGATAGTAGGAATGAGGGAAAATGTATCAAGTGAAGGTAATAATCAAGAACATGGTCATACAGATACTAGGAATGAGGGAAATGTATCAAGTGAAGGTAGAAAATCAAGAACATGGTCATACAGATAGTAGGGATGAGGGAAATGTATCAAGTGAAGGTAGAAAATCAAGAACATGGTCATACAGATAGTAGGAATGAGGGAAATGTATCAAGTGAAGGTAGATAATCAAGAACATGGTCATACAGATACTAGGAATGAGGGAAATGTATCAAGTGAAGGTAGAAAATCAAGAACATGCTCATACAGATAGTAGGGATGAGGGAAATGTATCAAGTGAAGATAGATAATCAAGAACATGGTCATACAGATAGTAAGAATGAGGGAAATGTATCAAGTGAAGGTAGAAAATCAAGAACATGGTCATACAGATAGCAGGAATGAGGGAAATGTATCAAGTGAAGGTAGAAAATCAAGAACATGGTCATACAGATAGTAGGAATGAGGGAAATGTATCAAGTGAAGGTAGATAATCAAGAACATGGTCATACAGATAGTAGGAATGAGGGAAATGTATCAAGTGAAGGTAGATAATCAAGAACATGGTCATACAGATAGTAGGAATGAGGGAAATGTATCAAGTGAAGGTAGGAAAACAAGAACATGATCATACAGATAGCAAGGATGAGGAACATGTATCAAGTGAAGGTAGAAAATCAAGAACATGGTCATACAGATAGCAAGGATGAGGGAAATGTATCAAGTGAAGGTAGAAAATCAAGAACATGATCATACAGATAGCAAGGATGAGGGAAATATATCAAGTGAAGGTAGAAAAAGTAGCTGGTACATTCCATCATGGAGTCCAGTGGCCTCCTTTACTTGCAAACATTAATGTGAGCAATGACTTATTCAGTAAATGTCATTTAATGGACCTCCATAAAGCAGATGACTAAAAAGGACAAAAAAACTGGCCGGACAAAGGCTCAACATGTATGTTTAATGGGATGTCTGATTAAAATAACCATGAAGTGGACCAAATACACTATCAAATGAATATCCAATCCAGTCGCACATTCGATAAAATAAACCAACCCTTCTCAATGACAAGTTTGTCTGTTCAGAAGTTCATCCTGGACATGTCCATTTCCATTGTTCCTTATCAACAGACCAGTGACTACCAGCATCAGTTTGTTACTGTCTGTCTCAGTACTCACACTACCCCCATTTTATTTCCAATTTTCCCCTGGACTTAGTGTTTTTAATCAGTTTATTAAAGTAATGATGAAGATCCTGGTTATCAGACATTGAGTGACGCAGAAACTGCAGACGAAGCTGCTGGTACCCCCACTGATAAAAACAATTGTGATGAAGAGTCTATGAGGTCACCAGACGAAGCTGCTGGTACCCCCACTGATAAAAACAATAGTGATGAAGAGTCTATGAGGTCACCAGACGAAGCTGCTGGTACCCACACTGATAAAAACAATAGTGATGAAGAGTCTATGAGGTCACCAGACGAAGCTGCTGGTATCCACACTGATAAAAACAATAGTGATGAAGAGTCTATGAGGTCACCAGACGAAGCTGCTGGTATCCACACTGATAAAAAACAATAGTGATGAAGAGTCTATGAGGTCACCAGACGAACTGCTGGTACCCACACTGATAAAAACAATAGTGATGAAGAGTCTATGAGGTCACCAGACGAAGCTGCTGGTATCCACACTGATAAAAACAATAGTGATGAAGAGTCTATGAGGTCACCAAAATTGTCAACAGTATGAGATGTGACTCATGTTATCATCATATACAGTGGACCCCCGCATAACGATTACCTCCGAATGCGACCAATTATGTAAGTGTATTTATGTAAGTGCGTTTGTACGTGTATGTTTGGGGGTCTGAAATGGACTAATCTACTTCACAATATTCCTTATGGGAATAAATTCAGTCAGTACTGGCACCTGAACATACTTATGGAGTGAAAAAATATCGTTAACCGGGGGTCCACTGTACACTGATCTCTCAGACAAAAGAAGTGAAGGCCTATTATCAGTGTAGGCATATTATATTAGGCCTATTATCAGTATAGGCATATCAGAGTAGACCTATTATCAGCATAGGCATATCAGATTAGGCCTATTATCAGTGTATACATATCAGATTAGGCCTATTATCAGTGTAGGCCTATCAGCATAGGCTTATTATCAGTGTAGGCCCATTATCAGTGTAGGCATATTATCAATGTAGGCATATTATCAGTGAAGGCCTATTATCAGTACTTTGGCACTGTCATAAGGATTAATTCTTTAAGCCTGTTTCCCTTTCTAAATCTTCCAAGCCAACTATGTCTACTCAGTCATCTACATCTGCTGAACCATCTATATCTGCTGAACCATCTACATCTGCTGAACCATCTATATCTGCTGAACCATCTACATCTGCTGAACCATCTATATCTGCTGAACCATCTACATCTGCTGAACCATCTACATCTGATGAACCATCTACATCTGCTGAACCATCTATATCTGCTGAACCATCTATATCTGCTGAACCATCTATATCTGCTGAACCATCTACATCTGCTGAACCATCTATATCTGCTGAACCATCTACATCTGCTGAACCATCTACATCTGCTGAACCATCTATATCTGCTGAACCATCTACATCTGCTGAACCATCTATATCTGCTGAACCATCTACATCTGCTGAACCATCTACATCTGATGAACCATCTACATCTGCTGAACCATCTATATCTGCTGAACCATCTATATCTGCTGAACCATCTATTCGCTGAACCATCTACATCTGCTGAACCATCTATATCTGCTGAACCATCTACATCTGCTGAACCATCTACATCTGCTGAACCATCTATATCTGCTGAACCATCATACATACTGCTGAACCATCTACATCTGATGAACCATCTATATCTGATGAACCATCTACATCTGCTGAACCATCTACATCTGCTGAACCATCTATATCTGCTGAACCATCTACATCTGCTGAACCATCTACATCTGATGAACCATCTATATCTGATGAACCATCTACATCTGCTGAACCATCTACATCTGCTGAACCATCTATATCTGCTGAACCATCTACATCTGATGAACCATCTACATCTGATGAACCATCTACATCTGATGAACCATCTACATCTGATGAACCATCTACATCTGCTGAACCATCTACATCTGATGAACCATCTACATCTGATGAACCATCTACATCTGATGAACCATCTACATCTGATGAACCATCAACATCTGATGAACTCTTTGCACATAAAGGGCTCCAAAATTTGGAATTCGTTACCAGAAAATACCAAAGTAACCAGTCTGAAAATCAATTCGAGACTCTTCTCAAAAGCCACTTACTCACCCTAGACTAAATACTCAGTATTTAACTTTGCCCAAAAAATCTCCTAATTACCTAAATCTTAAAACTTCAAGGCTAGACGCCCAAGTTCATACATTGACTAATACTACAAAGTAGTATAAATACCTCCCCAAAACAGTACTGCCTTACACCCAATTGTAACAATCTCTACTGTAAATTACTTTAAGCAAATAACAATGTTATGTTCCCATAATATAATTTGAATTATTGTCCATTGTCTACACGAATATAACTGAGTCATGTTCATAAAAGCAGTTTTGAAAATATAATATTTCCTTAGGTTTATATATATTAGATTCATTTATATTAATAGAACTCTTGTATCAACTTCAGCTATGATAATTTCTTTAGTATTAAGTAGTCAGTAAGCCATTAATTAAGTCTGCCCATAATGCCTAGGCATGATAGAGGCTCTTTGTACTGCAGCTTATTATTGTAAATACATGATCTCAATGTACTACAGGTCCTCCATCACAAATCCGGCATCATTGGGACTTGTAGTGTGCGGGATTACTGAGTTTGCCGGATTACAGAGTAGTTAGGTTAGAATACACTTAACCCTTTCAGGGTCTGTCCTGTAGATCTACGGCTCCACATTGAGTGTCCAAACCGTAGATCTATGCCAAAATTCTAGCGCCGTAAAATTTAGCGCGAAAGCGCTCATAGGCCTACATGTGAGAGAATGGGTCTGCGTGGTGGGTGTGCGCCATAAACAAAAAATCTAGGCGCCCGCAAGCATTGTGGGAACGCCGGCTCAGTTACCCTTGTTCACCATGCCTCGTCGCAAGTCAGCTCTCACTCCCCGGAAAATTGGGACTCTCCTCTTCCTACCTGATAGTTCTGACACTGATAGAAGTGGAAATGAAGACGAATTCTACGGCTTTGATAAGTTAGTGACCGAAAAGAATGACCAGGATATTGATAATAGTGCAGAAAACCCTGACGATCCTCAACCTTCTACCTCTGGTGTGGGCACTCGTGACTCACGGTCGGTTGTTCCTCAACGCAAGAGAAAACTAATATTTTCGCGTAGCCAGGCCTCTGACTTCAGTAATGATGATGATAGTGACGTGGATTGTGATTTTATTGTGCTTGACGATCATTCGAGTAGTGATAGGAATCATATTCACCAGTGAAGCGTCGGTATGTTCGCCGCCGCATGCGCTCAGGTAGTGTACCCTATGCTGTGCCCAGGGGACGGAGTACATCCCGGAGTACATCCCATGGCCCTTCACCAGTTTTAGGTAGTGATTAGTGAGGATGATGTGGCTACACTTGGCATGGATAGACCACAGGCATCAGTGGATGGTGTTAGTGGTGATGGTAGTGGCACCGCCATGCGTGACTCACCAGCCCACACTGGGACCCACGCTGCTGACTCGTCAGTTCAAGGACAAAGCAGAGCGTCAGCCACCAGCTCACCACAACCACAACCACCCACAACCAGCCTATGATGTCCAGTATCCACCAGCAAACCGTATGTGGGATTGGCAGCAAAATCCCAATTTTGTTCCCAAGCCTCACCACTTTGATGACTCTCAAAGTGGAATTCTACCTACTTGTCCCCTTGGAACCACGGCCAATGAACTGGAATTCTTTGAATTATTCTTTGACCAGCCATTGATGGAAACTATTGTCAGGGAAGTAATAAGTTTTTTGAGTACAGCATGGCAAATACGTAATATCACCACAGTAAAGACTACACAGGTGGAAAGAGACGACTGTTGCGAAATGTATTTGCTTTTTGCAACAATAATGCTTATGCCTCTGTCTACAAGCATAATATAAAAAGCATACGGTTCCACAGATCGGCTAATTTTTTACCCGGTCTTCAGTGAATCACCCCCAGTGAACAGGTTTATCTTACTCTTACGTATGTTGCACTTCTCTGACAAAACCAGGCCTGACAGAAGTGACAGGTTATACAAGATTAGAAATGTTTTCATGTATCTCAAACAAAAGTTCAGCATATACTTTTATCCATTAAAAGAATCTTGTAATTGAGAGTCTTTGATTTTGTTAAAAGGGTTTAGACTGTCATTAAAGCAGTATATACGAGCAAGAGGAAACGCTTTGGTATAAAACTGTTTGTACTCTGTGATTGTGACAGTGGCCTGGTGTTGGATATTGTTGTATCAGGGGTAGTAAAAACATGAAAGATACCAGATGTTTTTGGGTATCTCAGGTGACGTAGTGAGAAAACATGATGGCACCTTATCTTGGTGGGGGGCATACATTACATACCAATAACTGGTGCACAAGCCCATTACTCAGTGATTTCATGCAAAGTGAACAAGAAAGATGTGTGTGGCACAGTGTGTTCTAATTGTAAACATGTGCCCAGGCTCAACGCAGGTGCTCGTGGTGATGACGTGCAGATGTTTATTACCAATGACATCTTGGCATTACGGTGGCATGACAAACGAGATGTCACATTGTTGACAACCATTCACCATAATGAAATGCAAGACAGTGGCAAAGTTGATCGAGTGACTAATGAACATATTCGGAAACCAGTGACAGTGATTTATTATACACAAAACATGCGCTTGGTTGACAAATGTGACATGCAGATTGGTTTTGTTGACTGTGTTCGTAAGAGTTACAAGTGGTACATGAAACTTTTCTTCCATCTCATGGACATTTCTATGCTCAATGCATATAATATGTACCAAATAAAGACTGGCAACAGACCACCGTATGGTGAATTTTGTTTGTCTGTTGTCAGACAACCATAAAAAAGTACCAGGTTAGAACACCTGCTTATACAACAAGGTCCCCGAATTACTCAGGATATAAACCCCAAACGTTTGAGGAGGGAAAGGGGACAATTTTATAATGCAAAATTCCTTCAACTCAGAAGAAATTTGCTCAGAAGAGATGCATCGTATGTGCACAAAAAAAACGACGGCCCAAAAAACGCAAAGACACTCGGTTTATGTGTGAGGAATGTAAGGTGCCTCTGTGCATGGTGACTTGTTTCAAGGAGTTCCACAAGCTCCAGCAGTTCTAAAACCATGTCCAGTGATTGTAAATATGTAAATATATGATAGAACATTAGTATTATACAATATTTGTGCATTTTTTATTGTAATAAAAAACAGTGGTAAACAATATATGATAACTTTAGTGCGGTTTATTTGTTAAAATACAGTAAAGTTTAAATATATACATTATATACAGTATTGGTCTCTCGGGCCCCCAAAATGTTAGAGAATAGAAAAAAATTGGAAAAGAAAAGAAAAAACAAAAAAAACCCCAAAAAAAAGAAATGCGGTAGGGGAAATTGTCGATGTTGCCGCCATCACTCTTTTTGACAAACTTCTTGGGGCACGTTATCTCGGTAAGTACGATAAATTTTTTTTTTTGTCTTATTACCTTCACAAAAATATGCTTTTTAATTCTGTAGAAAAATAATTTTTTTTTTTTTTTCAAAATTTCTTGGAACTGGGCACCACTTCAGATTTTGGCCTTGGACCCGAGGGGTTTAAAAAAACCAACTTGACTGATCAAAAACGAATTTTTCCGTATTTTGAGCTCAATTCAAGGTACTTTTTGTTTGAAGCAATCAAAAAACAGTCTATTTCTGTAATTACTTTCCCTTCTATCATGAGTCCAAAAAATGGAATACAGTGGTCCCCCTTCTTTTCGTAGTTCCCCGGGGAGCGTAAATTTTACCAATCATAGGGGTTTTTCGTATAAAAATGGACTCGCTTTTTAAGGTTACTCGGAAAAATAGTTGCCCGGGGCGCGTAGCACGGTGTGAGTCGGGGCAGCCTCCCCCCACCCGGGATTGTTTTCCAGTGGTGAAGGGCCCCCCAATTTTTACAATATTTCATAAAATTTCCACTCATTTTAGTGCTTGCAAGTACAGTGGTCCCTCGCTTTTCGTAGTTCTCGGCAATCGTGATTTCACCAATCATGGGGGTATTTTCGTATAAACATGGACCTCTTTTCATAGGTTGACTCGCAAATAGTAGTTCGTCCTGGACGTGTACGCACGGTGTGAGCCGGGGCGGCCCCCCTACCCAGCCAGTCTGGCATTGTTTACCAGTGAGTGAAGGCCCCCTCAAGTGCTCCTACGAAATCCCATAATATTCCCTCATTTTAGTGCTAGTAATACTAAATAAGCTACCATGGCCCCAAAAGAAAGCTCCTAGTGCCAAGCCTGTGGTAAAGAAGGTGAGAAATATGTACAGTGACAAAGTCTTGGGCCATTTTCAGGAAGTGTTAGAGATGCCAGAAACAGAGCTCTCTCCACAGTTACTTTGCGAGACAGGACTAGAGTGACTCTCAAGGTGGTCCTAGTGGCATTAAGAAACAGAGAAGAGAAGCAACCCCAGAGAAGCAACTGGTACCTTAAAGGGGGTTGCTGGAAGGGGATTTCCCTTCCAAACTGTAAACACATCCAATCTCTCTCCTCCTCCAGTCTCCCATACACTAAGAAAAATCTCCAATAAAGGTAAGTGTTATGCTGTTAATGTTTCATTCATCATTTCCCATTGTATTGTTTATGTACTATACGTATATTTCATGTAAAAATTTTTTTGGTTTTAATACTTCTGGGTGTCAGGAACGGATTAATTGTATTTACATTATTTCTTATAGGGGAAAAATGATTCACAAATCGTAAATTTCGTTTATAGTAACAGCTCCAGGAACGGATTAATTACGAAAAACGAGGGACCACTGTATTAAATAAACTACCATGGCTCCAAAGAAAGCTCCTAGTGCCAAACCTGTGGTAAAGGTGAGAAATATGTACAGTGACAAAGTCTTGGGCCATTTTAGGGAAGTGTTAAAGAGACGCCAGAAACAGAGCTCTCTCCACAGTTACTTTGCGAGACAAGACTAGAGTGACTCTCAAGGTGGTCCTAGTGGCATTAACCCTTTCAGGGTCCAAGGCCCAAATCTGGAGTCACGCACCAGTGTCCAAGAATTTTCAAAAAAAAAATTGTTATTTTTTCTTATGAATCGTAAAGAGAATCTTTTTGTAAGGTAATAAAACAAAAAGTAGAATTTTTGGTTTGAAAATTGACGAATTTATGCTCTCGCGAATTTGAGTGTCAGCGATATTTACGAATCGGCGTTTTACCGACTTTGACTCCCATTTAGGCAATTACATTATTCCAATCAACAAATTCTCAGCTATTTCACTATATTACTTCTATTCTATCGATGAGCACAAGTAATCGCCAAGTCACCGTTTCACTACAAAATAAAGTGATCGGAAATTTTAATTTGCCAATTTAACACAAAGTTCAAATATTCCAATTTCAATATAGGGTCCAGAATGAACAATGTAGGCATCCTGACACTAAACTACATTTCTTTCTGTCATTAGTTATATTCGAGGCTTTACAAATAAAATTCCATTTTGATTTTTATTCACATAATGAAAATTTTTATCACAACACAAAAAATAGAAGATTGACTCTTATGCAATACTGTAATAATTGAATAAAATCTCATCACCATATTTGTGAATGTATATTAGACCCACCAGCTGGTGTGTATTAGATGTGTGAGGTCGTTTGTTTATCTTGAATTTCGGCAAACAAATCAACCATTCCGTAATTTGAGCTCATTTTCAACCACTTCCAGGCTAAAACCTATCAAATCATCTCTATTTCTGTAATATGTCTCATTCTATCAAATGAGACAGAAATCGCTAATACAACTATAAAAAACATACGAAAAACATGCAAAATTACTGTTTTAATCGAAAAATCATGATTCATATTTTTCTCTCATTATACACAGTGTGCTGCAGGATCTGTTTTATGTGGTGCACACATACCACATAGATGTATTCTCTCATATCTAGGCCCAAATGTACCACTCACAGTTTATCAGAGTGAGCTGAGCTCATGGCGTAGATCTACGGTTTGGACCCTGAACGTAAAGCCGTAGATCTACGGGACGGACCCTGAAAGGGTTAAGAAACAGAGAAGAGAAGCAACCCCAGAGAAGCAATTGGTACCTGAGGTGTTGCTGGAAGGGGATTCTCCTTCCAAACTGTAACCAATCCAATCTCTCTCCTCCTCCAGTCTCCCACACACTAAGAAGAATCTCCAATAAAGGTAAGCGTTATGCTGTTAATGTTTCATTCATCATTTCCCACTGTATTGTTTATGTACTACATGTATAATTCATGTAAAAAAAATTTTTGTTTTAACCCCTTCAGGGTCCAAGGCCAAAATCTGAAGTGGTGCTCCAGTGTCCAAGAAATTTTACCGAGATACAGTGCCAATAAGTTTGTCAAAAATGATGTGGTGGCGGCAACATCGACGAATTCCACATACGCGCATTACATTATTTTGCGGTTTTTATAGTTTTTTCTTTACTTTTCCAATTTTTTTCTATTCCTACTAACATTTGGGGCCTGAGAGACCAATACTGTATATAATGTATATATATATAAACTCACTGTATTGAACACAATAACCGCACTAAAGTTATTATCATATTATTGTTTACCACTGTTGTTTATTACAATAAACATGCACAAATCTTGTATAATACTAATGTTCTATCATATATTTACATATTTACAATCACTGGACATGGTTTTAGAACTGCTGGAGCTTGTGGAACTCCTTGAAACAAGGCACCATGCACAGAGGCACCTTACATTCCTCACACATAAACCGAGTGTCTTTGCGTCTTTGTTGCCGTCGTTTTGTTTGTGCACATACGATGCATCTCTTCTGAGCAAATTTCTTCTGAGTTGAAGGAAGTTGTATTATGAAATGATCACCTTCCCTCCTCAGACACTTGGGTATATCCTGAGTAATTGAAGGACCTTGTTGTATAGCAGGTGTTCTTACCTGGTACTTCATTATGAGTTGTCTGACAACAGACAAACAAAATTCACCATACGGTGGTCTGTTGCCAGTCTTTATTTGGTAAATATTATATGCATTGAGCATAGAAATGTCCATGAGATGGAAGAAAAGTTTCATGTACCACTTGTAACTCTTACGAACACAGTCAACAAAACCAATCTGCATGTCACATTTGTCAACCAAGCGCATGTTTTGTGTATAATCAATCACTGTCACTGGTTTTCGAATACGTTCATTAGTCACTTGATCAGCTTTGCCACTGTCTTGCATTTCATTACGGTGAATGGTTGTCAACAATGTGACATCTCGTTTGTCATGCCACCGTAATGCCATGATGTCATTGGCAGTAAACACCTGCACGTCATCACCACGAGCACCTGCGTTGAGCCTGGGCATATGTTTACGATTAGAACGCATGTGCCACACACATCTGTCTTGTTCACTCGCATGAAATCACTGAGTAATGGGCTTGTGTACCAGTTATGGGTATATAATGAATGCCCCTTACCAACATAAGGTGCCATCATGTTTCTCACTACGTCACCTGAGATACCCAATAACATCTTGGTATCTTTCAATGTTTTACTTCCAGTGTATACAACAATATCCAACACCAGGCCACTGTCACAGTCACAGAGTACAAACAGTTTTATACCAAAGCGTTTCCTCTTGCTCGGTATATACTGCTTGAATGACAGTCTACCTTTGAACAAAATCAAAGACTCGTCAATTTCAAGATTCTTGAACGGATAAAAGTATATGCTGAACTTTTGTTTGAGATACATGAAAACATTTCTAATCTTGTATAACCAGTCACTTCTGTCAGGATTGGTTTTGTCAGAGAAGTGCAACATACGTAAGAGTAAGATAAACCTGTTCACTGGGATGATTTCACTGAAGACCGGGGTAGAAATTAGCCGATCTGTGGACCAGTATGCTTTTATATTATGCTTATAGACATGAGGCATAAGCATTATTGTTGCAAAAACCAAATACATTTCTGCAACAGTCGTCTCTTTCCACCTGTGTAGTCTTGACTGTGGTGATATTATCGTATTTGCCATGGTGTACTCAAAATACTTATTACTTTCCCTGACAATAGTTTCCATCAATGGCTGGTCAAAGAATAATTCAAAGAATTCCAGTTCATTGGCCGTGGTTCCAAGGGGACAAGTAGGTAGAATTCCACTTTGAGAGTCATCAAAGTGGTGAGGCTTGGGAACAAAATGGGATTTTGCTGCCAATCCCACATACGGTTTGCTGGTGGATACTGGACATCATAGGCTGGTTGTGCAGGTGGTTGTGGTTGTGGTTGTGGTGGGCTGGTGGCTGACGCTCCGCTTTGTCCTTGAACTGACGAGTCAGCAGCATGAGTCCCAGCGTGGGTTGGAGAGTCACGCATGGCGGTGCCACTACCATCACCACTAATACCATCCACTGATGCCTGTGGTCTATCCATGCCAAGTGTAGCCACATCATCCTCACTAATCACTACCTAAAACTGGTGTAGGGCCACGGGATGTACTCCGGGATGTACTCCGTCCCCTGGGCACAGCATAGGGTACACCACCCAAGCGCATGTGGCGGCAAACATACCGACGCTTCACTGGTGAATATGATTCCTCACTATCACTACTCAAATGATCATCAAGCGCAATAAAATCACAGTCCACATCACTATCATCATCATTACTGAAGTCAGAGGCCTGGCTATGCGAAAATATTAGTTTTCTCTTGTGATGAGGAACAACCGAGTATGAGTATCGTAGTTTTCTGCACGATAAAGTTCGAGGATCCTGGTCTTTCTTATTGGTCATACCTGATTCTTTTCGCCTAAGAAAAATTCGTCTTCATTTCCACTTCCATCAGTGTCAGAACTATCAGATAGGAAGAGGAGAGTCCCAATTTTCCGGGGAGTGAGAGCTGACTTGCGACGAGGCATGGTGAACAAGGGTAACTGAGCCGGCGTTCCCACAATGCTATGCGGGCGCCTAGATTTTTTGTTTATGGCACACACCCACCACGCAAACCCATTCTCTCACATATAGGCCTATGAGCGCTTTCGCGCTAAATTTGACGGCGCTATTATTTTGGCATAGATCTATGGTTTGGACACTCAACGTGAAGCCATAGATCTACGGGACGGACCCTGAAAGGGTTAATACTTCTGGGTGTCAGGAATGGATTAATTGCATTTACATTATTTCTTATTGGGAAAATTGATTCGCAAATCGTAAATTTCGTTTATAGTAGCTCCTCCAGGAACGGATTAATTATGAAAAACAAGGGACCACTGTACAACCATAAAAACCATACGAAAATATACTGCAAAAAGGCGGCTAATGGCCGAGAAGTGAACTCCCTTATTTATCATTGTACGTTAAGAAGCATCTTTCCATCATACATTGCCCAAGTTTCAATGAGATGGGCCCAACAAACACCGAGAAAAAAAAAATTTACCAAAAAATCATATATGGCAGCCCAAGCCAGGTACGGAAATAAGTCACTTTGCCCTGACTTTTCTGGTTATCCTGGGTTCTCATACATCCTGCTATGTATGATAATCTATGTAACTGTATTTGTGCATACCTAAATAAACTTATTTACTTCTAGTCTCTCAACTGAGTACAAGAAACCGCCCATTCACTTATTTCAACTGCCCAACAAAGTGGTCAGAAATTGGCAGTTTGGCCGATTTCACACAAATTTCAACAGATGCCAATTTCAAAATAGGGTCCAGAATAAACAATGCAGACATTCCTGGCACTAAAATAACACTTTCTCTGTTCATTAGTCATGGCTCCTGGCCCCTCTTATATTACTCTTGCTTACCATTTGGAATTTTTATTCACACAAAAAAATAGAAGATTTACTGTTATGCAGACTACTGCATTATTGTAATACAGTGGACCCCCGGTATTCGATGGCATCAGTATCAGATAAATCCGGTATTCGATGCATTTTATCACAAAAATTTCGCCTCGGTATCTGATCGAAAATCCGGTATTCGATGCGATTCGTACAAGACGTGTCCACGTGTGGCCTGAACTGACCCGTGTGTGCCAGTGTTTACAAGTCAGGCAGTGTGCACGCATCTAAGGATACATTCGATACATTCCATATTATCACTGTTTTTGGTGCTTGTTTCTGCAAAATAAGTCACCATGGGCCCCAAGAAAGCTTCTAGTGCCAACCCTTCGAGAAAAAGGGTACTAATGAAATGAAGAAAGAGATAATTGCAAAGTACGAAAGTGGAGTGCGTGTGTCGGAGCTGGCCTGGTTGCATAGTAAACCCCAATCAACCATCTCTACTATAGTGACCAGGAAAACGGCAATCAAGGAAGCTGTTCTTGCAAAAGGTGCAACTGTGATTACAAAACAGCGACCGCAAGTGTTAGAAGATGTTGAGAGACTGTTATTGGTGTGGATAAATGAAAAACAGATAGCAGGAGATAGCATCTCTCAAGTGATCATTTGTGAAAAGGCTAGGCAGTTGCATGACGATTTGGTAAAGAAATTGCCTGCAACTAGTGCTGATGTGAGTGAATTTAAGGCCAGCAAAGGTTGGTTTTCAAGATTTAAGAATCGTAGTGGCATACATAGTGTGATTAGGCATGGTGAGGCTGCCAGTTCAGACCAAAAAGCAGCTGAAAAATATGTGAAGGAATTCAAGGATTGCATAGACAGTGAAGAATTTAAACCTGAACAAGTGTTTAATTGCGACGAAACAGGCCTGTTTTGGAAGAAAATGCCAAAGATTAAGGAAATGTGTGCAATGTGGCTTAAAGTGCAAACCTTTTTTTGATGACAATCACCCTAACACAGGTATTGCAAGCCATGCTGGTGACTATTACACTGATAATGTTGTGAAACACTTTAGGAAAGTCATAAAGGAACGGGAGGTACAGGCCTCTATGGACAGATATGTTGTGCGACAGAAGTCCAGTGACTCTCAAGCTGGTCCTAGTGGCATTAAAAGAAGAAGGGAAGTAACCCCGGAAAAGGACTTGCTACCTCAAGTCCTAATGGAAGGGGATTCCCCTTCTAAACAGTAACAACTTTGACACTCTCCCCTCCTCCCATCCCATCAATCATCACCAGATCTTCATTAAAGGTAAGTGTCAATTATTCTATTGTTATTATTCTATTGTTATTGTTGTTATTGTAATTATTCTATTGCATTAAACTTAATATTTCATTTGGTAATTTTTTTGTTTTCATACTTTTGAGTGTCTTGCATGGATTAATTTGATTTCCATTATTTCTTATGGGGAAAATTGATTCGTTTTTCGATATTTTCGGTATTCGATGAGCTCTCAGGAACAGATTAATATCGAATACTGGGGGTCCACTGTACTGAAATTGTATAAATACAGTGGACCCCCGGTTCGCGATATTAATCCGTTCCTGAGAGCTCATCGTAAACCAAAAATATCGGAAAGCGAATGAATTTTCCCCATAAGAAATAATGGAAATCAAATCAATCCGTGCAAGACACCCAAAAGTATGAAAAAAAAACTTTTACCACATGAAATATTAAGTTTAATGAACACAAACTGAAGAAGACATGCACAGTTAGTAGTATGTACTCTACTAACTACAGAATACATGACACTTACCTTTAATGAAGATCTGGTGATGACTGATGGGATGGGAGGAGGGGAGAGAGTCGAAGTTGTTAACGTTTAGAAAGGGAATCCCCTTCCAATAGGACTTGAGGTAGCAAGTCCTTTTCTGGGGTTACTTCCCTTCTTTTAATGCCACTAGGACCAGCTTGAGAGTCACTGGCAGCCTCACCATACCTAATCACACTATGTATGCCACTACGATTCTTAAATCTTTCAAACCAACCTTTGCTGGCCTTAAATTCACTCACATCACCACTAGTTGCAGGCAATTTCTTTACCAAATCGTCATGCAACTGCCTAGCCTTTTCACAAATGATCACTTGAGAGATGCTATCTCCTGCTATCTGTTTTTCATTTATCCACACCAATAACAGTCTCTCAACATCTTCTAACACTTGCGGTCGCTGTTTCCTAATCACAGTTGCACCTTTTGCAACAACAGCTTCCTTGATTGCCATTTTCCTGGTCACTATAGTAGAGATGGTTGATTGGGGTTTTGTATACAACCTGGCCAGCTCCGACACACGCACTCCACTTTCGTACTTTGCAATTATCTCTTTCTTCATTTCATTAGTACCCTTTTTCTCGAAGGGTTGGCACTAGAAGCTTTCTTGGGGCCCATGGTGACTTATTTTGCAGAAACAAGCACCAAAAACACTGTGATAATATGGAATGTACTGAATGTATCCTTAGATGTGAGCACACTAGCTGGCTTGTAAACACTGGCACACACATGGACATGTCTTGGACGAATCGTATACCGGGTTTTTTAATGGGAACCGAGGCAAAATTTTTGCATTAGAATGTATCGCATACCGGATTTATCAGATACCGATGGCATCGCGAACCGGGGGTCCACTGTAATGTCAACCCAGACTACGTATTGGGAATTTGGACTGGCAGCAGACAGGTATTGGACGGATACATCATTTGTTTACTCTTGAGCTTCACTTAAGAACAGAACATTTTTGCTACTGTGAGAGCAATTTCAAGGTACTTTTCGTCATGAAAGCAATCAAAATCGTATCTATTTCTGTAATATATATTTCATTCTATCAAATGAGACTGAAAAAATGAGAATATAACCATAAAAACACAAAAATACACCGCTAAGCGGCCGCTAATGGCTGAGAAGTGAACTCTGCTATTTATGGTCTGAATTCTTTCATTTTTGGTGTACGTTAAGAAGTATCTTTCCATCACACATTGTCCAAGTTTGAATACGATAACCCAACAAACAACTGAGAAAATAATATAATAATAATAATAATAATAATAATAATAATAATAATAATAATAATAATAATAATATCTTTATTTACTACATGTACATGTACAAGGTATACAGGCCTAGCTGACATCAGTGACATACTACTGTATAGAAAGCCACTTGTTATGCTGAGTATTTCAAGAAAATTAGGTCAGTGTCCCAGGATAACACCCACACTAGTCGGCTAACACCCAGGTAACCATTTACTGATGGGTAAACATAGACAGCAGGTGTAAAAAAACACACCTAATGTTTTTACCCTGGCTGGGAATAGAATACAGTGGACCCCCGGTTAACGAACTTTTTTCATTCCAGTAGTATGTTCAGGTGCCAGTACTGACCGAATTTTTTCCCATAAGGAATATTGTGAAGTAGATTAGTCCATTTCAGACCCCCAAACATACACATACAAACGCACTTACATAAATACACTTACATAATTGGTCGCATTTGGAGGTGATCGTTAAGCGGGGGTCCACTGTATTTATCAAAAATCATATATGGCTAACCCAAGCCAGGTACAAAAAATAAGCCACATTGACTTTTTTGGGTTATCCTAGGTTCTCTACACATATGCTGCTGTGTGAGATAATCTATATAGAGAAAATAACTTTTTTGTTTCAGGTTTATGGTGCAGTACGAGTGTATATCCAGTTACCCCTTGTTTTAACTCCTTTTTTCTCAAATATAACCCCCCAAGACAGGGATGGAGAATGTTTTGTTTTCCAAATCCTTTCATACCTTCGTGAATGTCTTTTGGTTATGCAAATATTATTTATTGGGTATTTAACATTTTTTATTTTTTTTTTATATTTTATTATTCAAATTAGACAATTATGAAGGCAAAAAGCTGTAGTGTTGATATAGTGTAATAAAAAAGCATATTCTCCTGCTTAAAGAGGAGTCAGGCAACCGACAGTGGTTTCAAAAGCCCCTTATCTTTAATGGATAATGTACTGTGGGGTTTTTTTCAAAAATAAAAAGCTTTTTTTATTTTTGGAAAAACCATGGCAGGTAAAAGTAAGCAGGTTAAACAATAAATGGGAAAAAAGAAATTGGAATGACTTATGCGCAAGTAGCCAAAAAACAGTACCAGAGGGTTGGGGGGCGACCTGGAAATTTGAAATTATGCAACCCAAAATTAGTGCCGAAAAAATGAAGGAACCGAAAAACTGATTCCGGATTTTTGAGGGGACCCGTCTTGCAAAAAAATAAAAATTTTATGACTTTGATATTTTTGCCACACCTCACATCTGAGAACCTTATGTGTCTGCCACACCATCTACTTTTGAGAACCATTCCTGTGTCGCCACCCATCTATCGATGAAATCTATCTGGTTACCCCAACCATCTCACGATGAACCTCTACCTGTGTCTGCCAACCCTCAAATTTTGATGAACCACTACCCATTTCTGCCACACCTTAATTGATGAACAATTACTGTGTCTGCCACACCATCAAAAATTGATAACCATCTCCCCTGCCACCCATCTACATCTGATGAAACCATTTCTGTGTCTACCACCCATCTACCCTGATGAACATTACCCGGTCTGCCAATAATCTCATCTGATGAACCATTACCTGGTCTCCCCACCATCTACACCTAGAACCATCACTGTGTCTGCCCAAAATTAATCTGTGAACCCTCTACCTGTGTCTAAAACACCCTCTCAATGTTACAATAAAGTTCTTAGCACAAAAGTTTTTTCTACATCACTACTAAAACCCACACCATTTTCTTTTGTAAAGTACATCGTAACTTAATTCACCCCCAGAAAAAATAAAAAATTTCTGTCCATACCACTGTATTTTACGTACCTACGTATTGTTTTCAGTGGATCAGGTAAAAATTTTAATCCATTCAAGGGTCTTTTCCTTAAAACCCAAATTTTTTCGTTAGCCGAATTAATTTTTCCCCTAAAAATAATGGGAAAACCAATTAATCGTTCCCGACACCCAAGGTCGCAACTTCGCGAGAGCATAATTAATCAGTTTTCCACAAATTTTTGTTTTTTTTTTTTTGGGGTCATTACAATCGGGAAAAGATTCTCCCTCATTTCATAAGAAAAAATTTTTTTTTTTTTTTTAAATTTTGCGCCCAGGAGAACCCCCAGGATTGGGGTTTTTGGGAAGTCAAGGGGGTTTTTAAAAACTTGTTGGGGTTTTAATTTTTCAGTGTCTATTTCCCCCTTGAAATTTCCGCCCAAAATTTTTAGCCGCTTTTTGGTCAAATGGCGCCCCACCAGCCTATGACACGTTATGCCCCTATGATTCTTAAACTCTCAAACCCAACCTTTGTGGCCTTAAAATTTACTAACATCCCACTAGTTCCAGGCTTTTTTGTTAAAAATTTTCATGCAACTGCCTTGCCTTTTTTATATATAATTGACTGGAAACATATCCCTGATAATTGTCATTGTCCACACCAATAACAGTTCTCCACTCTTGATATTTGCGTCATCTTTTGTAAGCATACTTGCACCTTTTGCAACAATAGCTTCCTTGATTGACTCTCTGTTGGCCAAGATAGTAGCAATGGTTGATTGGGGTTCGTTGTACAACCAAGCCAGCTCAGAGCCACGCACTCCACTTTCATACTTTGCAATTATCTTTTTCTTCAATTCGATTGTACACCTCACCCTTTTTACCACAGGGTTGGCACTAGAAGCTTTCTTGGGGCCCTTGGTGGCTTATTAGGAGTGAATGGAGACAAATGGTTTTTAAAACTTGACTGCTGTTGGAGTGTGAGCAAAGTAACATTTATGAAGGGATTCAGGGAAACCGGCAGGCCGGACTTGAGTCCTGGAGATGGGAAGTACAGTGCCTGCACTCCGAAGGAGGGGTGTTAATGCTGCAGTTTAAAAACTGTAGTGTAAAGCACCCTTTTGGCAAGACAGTGATGGAGTGAATGATGGTGAAAGTTTTTCTTTTTCGGGCCACCCTGCCTTGGTGGGAATCGGCCAGTGTGATAATAAAAAAAAAAATAAAAAGCACTAAAAACAATGGAATAATACAAAATGTATGGAATGTATGTGTGGAACCATCTGCAGTGGCTTGTAAACAATGGCACATTAGCTAAAGGCAGGGCAGCTGTGGCGCGATCAGGCTGGATGGACAGGCGGACACGTTCGAGACAATTGTCCTTAACCTGGTTTTTCATCATTGGCCGAGGCAATATTTTTACGCTAAAACGCACTGCTATCCAATTTTATCGCTAGCCGATGTCATTGTTACCCGAGGGATCCATTGTACTGTGCTGTACTCTACTGTATTGTACTGTACTGTATGCTACTGTACTGTACTTCACTCTACTGTATTGTACTGTACTGTACTCTACTGTATTGTACTGTATTGCATTCTACTGTATTGTACCATACTGTACTCTACTGTATTGCACTGTACTCTACTGTATTGTACTGTACTCTACTGTACTGTACTGTACTGTACTGTATTGCACAGTAGTGTACTGTACTGTATTATATTGTACTCTACTGTATTGTACTGTACTGTACTTTTAAACCTTTCACTTTTACCTCCCCTCCCTACACCCAAAAAAATAAATGCTCTCAGTGTCACTTTTTTTATTTTTTTTTTAAGAAATAAAAATTTACGAATTGGAAGAGAATTTTTTCTGAAGGTAATGACACCAAAAATAGGAAATTTGATGGAAAAACTTTCGGAATTATGTAAATACAAGTTAGTGGTCTGGTTCCTTACAATTATGTAGATACAAAGTTAGGGACAGCACAATTATTAGATACAAAGTTAGTGAGTCCAGGCACAATTATTGAAGATTACAAAAGTAGTGGTCCTGCACAATTATGTAGTACAAAGATAGTGTTCCTGGCACATTATGTAGATACAAAAGATAAAGTGGTTCTGGCCACAATTATTTGTAATAACAAAGTTAGATGGTCCTGTCAATTATGTAGATACAAAGTAGTGGACCAGGCACAATTATGAAGTTACAAAGTAAGTGGACATGCACAATTAAGAAGTAAAAGTAGTAAAGTGTTCTGGGCACAATTATGTGATACAAGTTAGTGGTCCTGGCACAATTATGTAGATACAAGTTAGTGGTCAGGCCACAATTACGAAGATACAAAGTTAGTGGGTCACGGGCACAAATTATGTAGATACAAAGTTTGTTTGTGGTCCTGGCACAATTATGTAGATTACAAAGTTAGTGGTCTGGCACAATTATGAAGAATACAAAGTTAGTGGTCATGAGCACTATTATGTAGATTACAAGTTAGTGTCCTGGCACCAATTATGGGATACAAAGATTGTGGTCATGCACCAATTTATGAGATACAAAGATAGTGGTCTGGCACAATTATGAAGATACAAAGTTAGTGGTCTTGGCACAATTATGTATTTATTTATTATTTATTTATTTATTAGTAATTATGAGCATACATACAGAGGGTACAAAAAATACAGGTAAGAGAAGCATGCCAAAGCACTTATATGCATAGCATTAGGGCTGGCTTAAAATAACTTAAGATTAACTAAGCAATGATGAAATCTGGTAAAGACATTATTGTAACTGATAACTATAAAAGCCACCAAAAGGTATGACAACGACAGGTCATATGTTGCATGCATTGTGATACACTCAGTCGTATGGAGTATTCTGTTAGATTGGGTTTTAGGTTTAAATTTATTGATATAATTGTGTGAAAACATTTAAGATAATACTATTTATAAGGTTCAGTTATTCAGTAGTTTATTTGTTTTGGCGTGAGGTATGTGATCTTTTGAGAAGAGACTAGAAATTTAAAACCAGGTAAGTGTTTCTTTTATATTTACAGGTAATGAATTAGGTTTTTAGGGCCTTTTATGTGCATTGAGTTTTTGCATAGCATAAGATGGACACAAGGAACACTCAAAGATTGATCTGTGCTTGTGTTAAGGTTCATGTGTTCTGTTGAGGTTGGCAAGGAGATGTTTGAGGGGAGTTAATTAAGAGTTAAGTGCTTCTATGTATGTAACAGGTGCAATAATAAGTATGGATGTTTGTATGGTGAGTAGAGTTGAGGGTTTTGAATTCTTGGTGGAGTGTGCTGCCTTGTAGTGAGAATTTGTTATTCTAACTGCAGCCTTTTGTTGGGTAATTAGTGGTCTGAGATGGTTAATTGTTGTGGCACCATGCAACAATTCCATAGGTGAGATAGGTGTAAATAAGAGAGTGATTATCGGGCCAGGAGGCCTGACTGTGGAGATAGTACCGTATCTGCGTGATAGTATGCATTACCACTCTTTGAAATTTTCTTAAGAAATTTGTTGTTATGTGTATGAAATTTGAGTTTATGATCAAGGTGGATTCCTAAGAAATTTTCCTTCTGTTAGCTTTGTGATAGGTGATCCGTTTATCATTATGTTAAGAGGGACATCTGTAGCTCTGTTTACACAAACTGAATGAAGTAGGTTTTGTCAATGTTTTAGTGTAAGTTTGTTAGTCTCATCCCGGGTAGATATTTTCTGTAAATTCGGTATTTACTGTATTGGCTAGCGTGACTGGGCTCGGGTGAGAGAAGACGTTATGTAGTGTCATCTGCAAATAGTGTGGGTTTGAGTAATTGCGAAGCTTTGGTAGGTCATTTATGTATAGGAGAAAGAGGAAGGGGCCAAGGACATTCCCTGTGGGGAAACCCCCCCACAAACTGTAATTGGTTGTGCGGAAGAGCTTGCCCCGATTTGCGTTACACATATAGGCTTTGTTGCTGAGGTATGCCTGAGGTAGTTGAGGGAGTGCCCTCTTTATACCATAGTGTGACAATTTTACGTGGTGCAAGTCATGGTAAACTGTATCAAAAGGTTTATGTAAGTAATTGAAGATCCCCCAGGGGACTTATTTTTTCTCATTTGCAGTGTATTATATGTTCTCTAGCAATGGTGTATATAGCATCATTAGTATTTTTATTAGCCTGATTCCAAATTGGCAGGGGTTTGAGTATGTTTTGGGAGATGAGGTAGGAGTGATTCGTTTATGAATTAATTTTTCGAAGATTTTTGAGAAAGGGTGGTTAAATTGGCTATTGGCCTATAGTTGATTTCACTCTCTTTGGTCTCCTCCTTTAGGGATAGGCGTGTCCCTTGCTATTTTGAGAAACTGTAGGGAAGGGGTGGAGGATTCAATGGATTTGTTTTTTAAGAGTGTTGCAATGATTGGTGATTAGCACTTGTGACACTTTTTTGTATATTAAGGGTGGTAAGGTATTTAAATCCTGTCTTGTTTTTTAGTGCGTTGATAATAAGGGTAGGACTTCGTATGGGTTAGTCGGAGCTAGGTACAGTGTGTTCGGGTAGTTGTCCAGTGAGGTATCATTTGGTGGTATCTGAGCTTGTGATTTTATTGACAAGGTTTTTGTTCCTATAGTGGGAAGAAAATCATTGCGGTATCTGTTTTGCTGATTCTGTTGGAGGAGCGTTGGGGTTCATCTGATTTTGCTAATTTTATTTCCTATTTATGATATCTTTTTAGTTCCAGAATTTCTGATAGGGTTTTCCAGGTCTTCTTTATATCACCTCGTAAGTTGGATAATCTGTTCTCATAATACAATTTTTTTGCCCTTTTTCATTAATCAGGCTGGATAGGATTGACGAGTAACGTTTGTTTGAGTCTCCTGGTTTGTGAACCCATTCTTGTACTGTTTTTCATATCGGTGTTTTGTATATATGGATTTTGAGAATGTGGGTGTAGCCAGGGACGGTTCAGTCTCTTAGCTGTCATTCTGTTTAGTTTTTTAGGGCAGTCCTTGTTATAGAAGGTATTGAGGTCTTTTTTAGAAACAATTATAAAACATTCGTCAATATCTGTATAGATTTCTAGCTCAGTGTGCCACAGTCAATGTTTGTTACTGCTGTTGTGAAGTTATTAATGGCTGCCTCATTGGAAGTCTGAAGGTGACTTTAGTAAGTGTCTTGGGGTAGTTTTACCAAGAGTTGTTATGAGAAAGTAGGGTAAGTGGTACTGTGTATTATCTGTAATTATGCCTGATTTTAAAGGGGATTATGGTGTTGGTCCAGATGAGGTCCAAGTAGGGAAACAAGAGTTCGTAACTCTTGTAGTTTTGTTACTGTTGGGGGGGGGGATAGCAACATACAGTTACTCATTGTGTTTGTGAATTCAGTAACGTGTGGGTCCTGGTCTTGCAGGGATTTATATTGAAGTCACCGGAGTAGTCGTAAGTGATCTTAGTTCATGCGTGCCATCAGTTATCATTATTCCTGGGTTTTGACTAAATGGCTATGTTGACTGTGGAACTCTGTAGATGTTTATCAATGTGAGAGGTTTTTGTAGGTATTGGATTGAATTTAGCTATTAATATTCCCCATGTTCATCCCTTGTGCAATATTAGTGATACATTCTAGTTGGTCTGTGTTTGGTATATAGCTGTGCCACCCCCCTGTTGATTCTGTCTACAGTTGCTGTATGGCTGTTTACCAGGCATGGCAATAGACATCTGTAGTATCAGGCTTTAGCCAGTTTCGTTTAGTGTAATGATGGGACATATTGGCATGCAAGGATTTAGTAATGCTATGGGTTAATCGTAATGCTTGCTTCTTAAAGATCTGATATTGTAGTTAAAGCAGTTATGTTTTTGTTGCTCTGAGAAGTGCCTTTGATTTGTTCTGCTGTGTAGTAAATTACGTACTGATTCATTTAAAGTCATTCAATAAGAGGTTGGTACAGGATCAAGGCTTGTTATCATAAATTTGTAGTGAAAGTATAGTTAGAATTAAGTATAAAACCAAAAGTAAGTAAATATTCTAAAGCTAAAAATAACACTGAATTATTTAACAATGTAATAATAATGAGCTAAAGGTATTTTTAAAGCTAAAATAAAGGAGACAATATAAAAGGGACTAAAATAATTTGTGGTGACCAAATAAAGTGATGATCAAATAATGGAGCTTGGGGAATATGATTAGTAGGTAGTACTTTAAAGGTAATTCTTTAAAGTTAGAATTATAATATTAAAAATTATAATATTATAACGGACTAATATAATTGTGGTGAAACAATAACGTGGTAATCAAAAAATGAGCTTTGGGATCTTACTAGCAAAATAGTGAACTTATTACACTTTAGCATCTGAGAATAGCAGAGAATGTAGATACAAAGTTAGTGGTCCTGGCACAATTATGTAGATACAAAGTTAGTGGTCCTGTCACAATTATGTGGATACAAAGTTAGCAGTCCTGGCACAATTATGTAGATACAAAGTTAGTGGTCCTGTCACAATTATGTAGATACAAAGTTAGTGGTCCTGTCACAATTATGTAGATACAAAGTTAGTGGTCCTGGCACAATTATGCAAATACAAAGTTAGTGGTCCTGGTACAATTACAGTGGACCCCCGCATAACGGACGCCTTGCATAGCGGACAATCCGCATAGCGGACGCTTTGATCGCTAAAATTTTGCCCCGCATAGCGCCCAAAAAACTCGCTCAGCGGCCTTCGTCCGAGACGCGTCCAATGTGCGGCCTGAGCCACGCTCACATGTTCCACGGGTGGCATTGTTTACCAGCCAGCCTCCGCGGTAACATCCAAGCATACAATCGGAACATTTTGTATTATTACAGTGTTTTTGGTGATTTTTTTTCTGGAAAATAAGTGACCATGGGCCCCAAGAAAGCTTCTAGTGCCAACCCTACAGCAATAAGGGTGAGAATTACTATGGAGATGAAGAAAAAGATCATTGATAAGTATGAAAGTGGAGTGCGTGTCTCCGAGCTGGCCAGGTTGTATAATAAACCCCAATCAACCATCGCTACTATTGGTGGTACAGCTGCTGCTGCTGCTGTATCACCGTCAGCTGCTGCTGCACTGTCAGCTGCTGCTGCTGTACCACCGTCAGCTGCTCCTGCTGCTGTAGTACCGTCTGCTGCTGCTGTAGCATCATCTGCTGCTGCTGTAGCATCGTCTGCTGCTGCTGTAGCATCGTCTGCTGCTGCTGTAGCATCGTCTGTTGCTGCTGTAGCATCGTCTGTTGCTGCTGTACCACCGTCAGCTGCTGCTGCTGCTGTAGCATCGTCTGCTGCTGCTGCTGTAGCATCGTCTGCTGGTGCTGTAACATCGTCTGCTGCTGCTGCTGCTGTAGCATCGTCTGCTGCTGCTGTAACATCGTCAGCTGCTGCTGCTGCTGCTGTAGCATCGTCTGCTGCTGCTGTAGCATCGTCTGTTGCTGCTGTAGCATCGTCTGCTGCTGCTGCTGCTGTAGCATCGTCTGCTGCTGCTGTAACATCGTCAGCTGCTGCTGCTGCTGCTGTAGCACCGTTGTTGGTGTGGCTTATTGAGAATACCAAGAAACAATTAACCCCAGAGGATTTGCCACCCAGGATAGCCCAAAAAAGTCAGTGTCATCGAAGACTGTCTAACTTATTTCCATTGGGGTCCTTAATCTTGTCTCCCAGGATGCAACCCACACCAGTCGACTAACACCCAGGTGAACAGGAAAATGCCTGGAACTAGTGCTCATATTGGTGAATTTAGAGCCAGCAAAGGTTGGTTTGAGAGATTTAAGAATCGTAGTGACATACACAGTGTGATAAGGCCTGTTCTGGAAGAAAATACCAAACAGGACCTACAGTACTCAGGAGGAAAAGGCACTCCCAGGACACAGTGTCTCATCAGTCATTGCTGCATCTTCAATAAAGGTAAGTGTCATTTATTCTTCATTTAGTAGAGTAGTACATGCACAATATATATTGTGCATGTACTACTCTACTATTGTGCATGTATCCTTCTCTTTGTGTGTAGGAAAATGTATATTTCATGTGGAAAAATTTTTTTTTTCAAACTTTTGGGTGTCTTGCAGGGATTAATTTGATTTCCATTTTTCTTATGGGGAAAATTCATTCACAAAAAGGAACATTTCCCCCTAAAAAAGGCCAGCCCTCTTGCACGGAAAAAGGGTCCTATGGGGGGGTTCCCCAACGTTTGCAAAATACAAAGTTGTGGTCCTGGCAAAATTTAGCAGAACAAAGTTTAGGGGTCCTGGTAAAATTTGGTACAGACACTTGTTTCTCGGCAGCAGCAGCAGCAGAAATCCTACCAGTTTCTTTTTTCCCCAAAAAAAAAAACATCGCTCGTCAAAATTTGGTGAGGGGCCTTTAAGTGAAATACAACTACTTTGAACCCACGTAGACAAAAAAAATGCCCCAAGAAAACTAAGAATGAACCCCCAAGTTTGACAAAATTAAAAAGAAAAAGGAAAAAAATCCCCTTTGCAAACCAAACACTCCCTCTGCTGCCAACAACCACTTAACCCAACCCCGGGAAAAAAACAAGCCTTCTCCTTCTTTGCTACACAGTATTTTATTTCCCATGATAACAAAAGGTTTAACCCGCAGAAGAAAAAAATCAGTAATAATGAAAAACAGAAAAAGGACCCTAGAACTCAACTTGTTACCCAGCAGGACCCGGGTGTATCTTCCCCCCCCCTCACCCACTGCCCCCCGGGGAACAACACCCAAAAAACGGGTTTTACTACCCCCCCAAAACTCACCCCCTTTCCATGATAACTCAGGTTGTTTAAATTTCCGACAAAATCAAGGACAAACATCGTTGCTCTAGAAAACAAACCCAAAGATATAAAAGCAACACTCGACGGCGGAACCCCAAGAAAACCAACCCCCGAAACAAGTTTAAAAACCCCTTGAAGAGAAGATACATGGGGAAAAAGTTGACACAGAAAAAACATGAAAGCAGTATAGCCAGTCACAAAAACAAAAAAACAACAATAAATATGAAGGTTAAAAAGAAGAAAATCAAGGATGGAATAAAGAACATGCCCCACTCGACTAAATGAATACCTTGTTTTCCCAAAGATGAAAAAACGGAACAAGATAAGTTGTCTAAATGCATTTTATAATAAACAGCCCCACAAAATTTCTAGGGGACAAAACCCCAACCCAACGTGCAAAAAAAACGCTTTTCAGGAAAATACGGACCATTTTCAATTTAAACGTGAAAAAACAATGAAATAAAGAAACACTTTGCTGGGGAAAACCGGGAAGTAAACACAGATAATGACCCATTTCCCTTTAAACCGTTTAAAAAAAGGGGACCTAATTAAATCAGAAATTTAAACAATAAAAAATTTGGAGTGTACATAAATAAAGCGTTTTTTAACAAAAAAGGGGGTAAAAAACCCCTTCTTTTTCGGGTTGAGAAAATTAAACGGGAAAAAAAAAAAACCCATCCATGTTTTCACCGAGTTGGGAAAAAACTGAAAGGGAAAAAAACTTTCAACAAGACAAAAATATTACCATCTCAAACGAACATGTTTTCTCTCCTTTCCCAGAAAAGCGGGGCTTTTCTGTAACAGATTAGATAAAGTGTCCAAAATACAAATATGTGTGGTGCATTAGTGTACTTTTACTATTAAATTTGATTTTTACTTTTTTATTTTTCATCCCCCTAGAAATCCCAGCTACCTCCAATACTTTATACTTTCTTTTTTACGGCTATTAAATTGGGCTCAAAAATTTTAGTTACAAGGCCCAAACCTTCCCCAAAAATTAATATTTTCATTGTTCTTACCTGCCATTTAATTTTTTGTTTCCCCACCCCTTGGGTTTTAAGCCCCCTTTTATTGGGAAATTTTAGTGTTTTTTCCCAAATTAAACTTTTTTGAAAGGGCCCCAAAAAACTATCTTTGCTAGCTAGTACCAATTTCCCCCATTTTTTTTTTTACAGGGAGAAAAGAATGCTCAACTTATTTTTTTATTACAAATCAGATCTTACTCCTAAACCAATATTTTTTCATGTGGGCTATTTTGTCCATTTAACTTTGGGTTTTCCCTTACTTTTTTTATTCCCTTATATATTTTCTCCTTTAAATTTTTTCTTTATATAACTACCTTAGTTTTATAAAACATAAATGATAAAATAAACAAGGGGCATTCTCGGTGCTAAAGTGTAAAAATTCACAAATTTTTCCAATATATTCCCAAAAAACCCTTTTATTTGAAAAACCCCTTTATTGTTCCAAAACCCCAACTTATATTAAATTTTCCCTTTTTTATTGTTTTTTTCCCAATTTTAACTTTAAAGAATTACCTTTTTAAATACTAAAACTTTCATAAACACAAAATCCCTTTTTTTTCATCACTTTATTTGTTCACCCCCAAATTTTTTTAGTTTTCCCCTTTTTATTGTCTCCTTTTTTTTAGCTTTAAAAAAATACCTTACTCATTATTTTTACATTTGTTTAAAAAATTCGGTGCAATTTTTTTGCTTTTGAATATTTACTTTGTTTTATTTCTTTAAATTTTAACTATAGAAATTTTACACAAATTTTTATGATTACAAGCATGATCCCCCGATACCAATCTCTTTTTTAATGACTTAAATGAATCAAACAGTTCCCGGTTTAAATTTCTACCAGCCCCGAACAATCAAAGGGACCTCAGAGCTAACAACAAAAATAACCAACCTTTAACTACAATATCAGGGTCTTTTTAAGCAAGCATTTTCGATGACCTCCTAGCATTACTAAATTCCTTGCATGCCCAAAAAGTCCATTTTTTAAAACTAACTGAAACCTTTGGGTAAAAACCTTTATACTACAGATGTCTATGCCTTCCTGGTTACCCCAGCCCCCTACCCCAACTGTAGGAGACCAAGAAAGGGGGGGGCAAGCTATAACCACTCAGACCAAATAAATGGGATCACTAAAACTTGCACAAGGGATGAACCTGGGGAATAATAATAATAAATTTCCAAAACCAAATACCTTTGAAAAACCTCTCACAGTGAAAAACAACTACAGGGGTTCCACAATCAAACATTTGCCAATTTTTGGCAAAAAACCCTTTAAAGGGATATAACCCGATGCAGCAGAACAAAGATCACTTCTCCCCTTGCAGGTGTTCAATATAAAACTCCTGCAAGACCAGGACCCAACTTACGAAATTTCCCAAAACAAATGAGTAACGTATGTTGCTACCAAAAGTAAACAAAACCTACAAGAGTTACGGAAACTAGTGTTTCCCTACTTGACCACACTGGACCCAAAACCATAACCCCTTTTTAAAAAAAAGGGGATAATTAAGATAATACCCCAGACCAAGACCCCACTTTCCCTTTATTTAAAAACTCTTGGTAAAATACCCAAGAACCCCTACTAAAAGTCACCTTCAGACTTCACAATGAAACCCGCCTTAAAAAACTTTACAACAGCAGTTTTTAAACATTGATGGGACACTGAGCTAGAAATCTATACAAAATTGACGAATGTTTTTAAAAATTTTCTAAAAAAAAAACCCAAAAAAAATCTATAACAAGCACGCCCCCAAAAAAAACTAAACAGATGACAGCTAAAAACTGGGAACCCGTCCCCCGGCTAACACCCCCGCATTCCCAAATTTCCCTAAATCAAAACACCGATATGGGAAAAAAAGTACAGAATGGTTTACATAAACCCGAGACCCCCAAAAAAAACGTTCTCGTTTTCCAATCCTAACCCGCCGATAAGAAGGGCAAAAAAATTGTTTTTTGAGAAACAACCCCAGGGGGATATAAAAAAAAGGGCCTGGAAGACCCCATCAGAAATTTGGGGGAAAAAAAAAGATATCACGAAATAAAATTAGAAAGTCGTGCCCCCAATTTCCACCCCCGAAAACAGCAACAGATAATGATTTCTTCCCCACTATAGGAAAAAACCCTTTCCCAAAAAAATCCCAAGTCAGATACCCCCCCAAAAATCCTACCTCACGGGCAAGCCCCCCAACACATTTTCCAGCTCCGATAACCCATTGAAGTCCCCCTTATTATCAATGCACTAAAAAAAGGCGGGAGATTTAAATCCTTACCACCCTTCATATAAAAAAAAAGTGTCAAAAGTACTTCCCCAAATCTTTGCAAACTTTTTAAACAAAATCCTTTGAACCCCCCCTCCACAGTTCTAAAATACAAGGGTCACCCGACCCAAAAAGGGGAGCCCAAAACGAGTTGATACTATGGGCCAATATCCAATTTTACACCCTCTTTTAAAAAATTTTCGAAAAAAAAAATTTAAACAATCTCTCCTACCTCATCTCCCAAAATTCTAAACCCTCCCAATTTTGGATTCAGGCCTAAAAAAAATACTTACATTTACACATGCAAAAAATTTTTAACACTGCAATACAAAAAAAAAATTTCCCCACTGGGGATCTTTTTTGATTTATAAACCTTTTGATACAGTTACCATGACTGCTCCACGTAAAATTGTCACCAAGGTTTAGAGGGCACTCCCCCCAACTACCTCAAGTCATCCCTCAGCAACAAAGCCAATGTGTGTATGCAAATGGGGCAACTCCCCGCAAAACCCAATTTACGTTGGTGCCCCACGGGGAAAGTTCCTTGGCCCTCTTCTCTTTTCCTATACATAAAAGAACCAAATGCTTCAAAAATACTAAAACCCCCTTTTTCAGAGCATCAACGTCTTCCCCGCCCGAGCCCATCACGCTCCCAATACGTAAACCGGAATTACGAAATATCACCTGGATGAGGACAACAAATTACACTAAACATTGAAAAAACCTACTTCATTCAGTTGGAACCGAGTACAGAGTCCCCTTTTAAAACAAAACGAAAACGATCCCCTATACAAACAACAGGGGGGAAAATTCTTAGGAACCACCTTGATAATAACTCAAAATTTTTACAATATACACAAATTTCAAAGAAAATTTTCCAAAACTGTAGGCATACTATCGAAGTACGGGACATGTTCCACAGTCAGCCTCCTGTCCCTTTTCCCCCTCCTTATTTACCCCCATCCACCTAGGGGTTTGTGCTGGGGGTCAACAACAATTAACCATCTCAGACCCCTAATTACCCAAAAAAAAGGGTGCAGTTTGAATGATAAAAAATTCTCACTACGGCAGCCACTCCACTAAATTCAAAACCTCAACCCACCACCATACAAAACATCCATACTTTTTATGCACCCATTAATACATAGAAAACTTAACTCTGTATTAACCCCCCCTCAAAAAATCTCCTTGCCAACCTCACAGAAACCCTGACCCTAAACCCAAAGGCACGTCACTCTTTTATATTCCCGGGGTCCATCTCCCTATGCAAAAACTCAAGCAAAAAAAGGCCCAAAATCTGGAAATTTATTCCTTAAATATAAAAGCAACCTACCCGTTTATAAATTCAAGTCTCTTCTCAAAGATCATTACTCATCAAAACCAAATAATACTGAATAATGAAACCCTTTTAATTTGTAATCCAAAGTTACTCACTTATATCACCCCCAAAAAGTTAACCAGGACCCAATCTAACTTTGTTATTTTTTTAAATACATACCTAAAAGAATACTCCATTCGACGAAAGTACGCAAAGCTGACCCATTGCCGTCTTGTAAACTCATTTTTTGCTTTACAGTTATCTGTTTTTCATAATGTCTTTTCAGATTTTATCATTTCTTAGGTAATCTTAAGTTAAATTTTTAACCGCCCCTATGATGCATATAAGGGCTTGGCAGCTGCCTTTCCCGTATTTTTTTGTACCTCGATGTATGCTAAAATTACTAAATAAATAAATAAATAAATAAATTAGTTCAATAATATTACCTGGGAGGTGATAGTACAAAGATTAGTTCAATAATATTACCTGGGAGGTGATAGTACAAAGATTAGTTCAATAATACTACCTGGGAGGTGATAGAAGAGGGATTAGTTCAATAATACTACCTGGGAGGTGATAGTAGAGGGATTAGTTCAATAATACTACCTGGGGGGTGATAGTAGAGGGATTAGTTCAATAATACTACCTGGGAGGCGATAGTACAGGGATTAGTTCAATAATACTACCTGGGAGGTGATAGTACGGGGGATTGTTCAATAATACTACCGGGGGAGGTGATAGTACAGGGATTAGTTCTAATAAAAATACCTGTGAGGTGATAGTACAGGGTTTTAGTTCAATAATACTACCTGGGAGGTGATAGTACAAGGAATAAGTTCAATAATACTACCTGGGAGGTGATAGTACAGGAATTAGTTCAATAAAAACGACATGGGGGGTGATAGTACAGGATTAGTTCAATAATACTAACTGGGAGGTGATAGTACAGGGATTAGTTCAATAATACTACCTGGGAGGTGATAGTACAGGAATTAGTCAATAATACTCCCGGGGAGGTGATAGTACAGGGATTAGCTCATAATACTGCCTGGGAGGTGATAGAAACAGGGATTAGTTCAATAATACTACCTGGGAGGTGATGTACGGGGATTAGCTCAATAATACTACCTGGGAGGTGATAGTACAGGCATTAGTTAAATTTAATACTACCTGGGAGGTGATAGTACAGGGATTAGTTCAATAATACTACCTGGGAGGTGAAGTACGGGGATTGTTCAATATTACTACCTGGGAGGTGATAGTACAGGGATTAGTTCAATAATACTACCTGAGAGGTGACAGTACAGGGATTAGTTCAATAAAAATACCTGGGAGGTGATAGTACGGGGATTAGTTCAATAACACTACCTGGGAGGTGAAGTACAGGGATTAGTTCAAAAATACTACCTAGGAGGTGATAGTAGAGGGATTAGTTCAATAATACTACCTGGAGGTGATAGTAAAAGGGATTAGTTCAATAATCTACATGGGAGGTGATAGTACAGGGATTTATTTTCAATAATACTCCCTGGGGGTGTTAGAAACAGGGATTAGTTCAAAATTTACTCCCTGGGAGGTGATAGTTACAGGGATTAGTTCAAAATACTCATGGGAGGTGATAGTACGGGGAAATTAGTTCAATAATACTACCTGGGGGGGTGATAGTACAGGGTTTTAGTTCAATAATTACTACCTGGGAGGTGATAGTAGAGGGATTAGTTCAATAAAAACTACCTGGGGGGAGGTGATAGTACAGGGATTAGTTCAATAATACTACCTGGGAGGTGATAGTACAGGGATTAGTTCAATAATACTACCTGGGGGGTTTATGTACAGGGATTAGTTCAATAATACTACATGGGAGGTGATAGTGCAGGGATTAGTTCAATAATACTACCTGGGGTGATAGTACAGGGTTTTAGTTCAAAATACTACATGGGAGGTGATAGTGCAGGGAATAGTTCAAAAATACTACCTGGGAGGTGATAGTACAGGGATTATTTCAATAATACTACTGGGAGGTGATAGTACAGGGATTAGTTCAATAATACTACATGGGAGGTGATAGTACAGGGATTAGTTCTATAATACTACCTGGGAGGTGATAGTACAGGGATTAGTTCAATAATACTACCTGAGAGGTTGATAGTACAGGGATTTGTTCAATAATACTACCGGGGAGGTGATAGTACGGGGAAAATACTACCTGGGAGGTGATAGTACAGGGATTAGTTAAATAATATTACCTGGAGGTATAGTACAGGGATTAGTTAAATTTAATACTAACTGGGGGGTGATAGTACAGGGTTTAGTTCAATAATACTACCTGGGAGGTGATAGTACAGGGATTAGTTCAATAATACAAACTGGGAGGTGATAGTACAGGGATTAGTTCAAAAAACTACCTGGGGGGGGCTTAT
>NC_069492.1:6862858-6882507 GCF_026875155.1 Cherax quadricarinatus | reverse complement strand
GTATTGGTGTGTGGTTTAGTAGTGATGTAGAAAACTTGTTGTGACTCAGAGGAAACTTTATTGTAACATTGTAGATGGTGTGGTAGACACAGTTAGATGGTTATCAGATGTAGATCTATGGGAGACACAGGTAGATTGTTCATCAGGGTAGATGGTGTGTAGAACAAGGTAGATGTTCATCCGATGAGATGTGTGCAGCACAGGAGATGGTTATCAGAATTGATTTTTGGCAGACTAAGTAAGTTGATTCATCAGAATTAGGTGTGTGGTTGCAGGGAAATGGTGTAGAGACATGGTATCATCAGATGTTGATGGTGTGGCAGACACAGGTAGATGGTTCATCAGATGTAGATGGTGTGGCAGACACAGGTAGATGGTTCATCAGATGTAGATGGTGTGGCAGACACAGGTAGATGGTTCATCAGATGTAGATGGTCTGGCAGACACAGGTAGATGGTTCATCAGATGCAGATGGTGTGGCAGATCACAGGTAGATGGTTCATCAGATGTAGATGGTGTGGCAGCACAGATAGTAAAGTCATCAATTTTGATTTGTGCAGTACAGGTGATTCGTCCATCACAAATCCGGCAATCAGGTTAGTCGGTTCCTCAATTTATTCGGCACTAATTTTGGTAGATATTTCATAATTCAGGGTCGCACACAACTGCTGGTTCATCAGTTTGGTGTGTGCATGCTGCATAATGTCATTCCAATTTTTTTTCCACATTTATGGTTTTACCTGCTTACTTTTGTGAGGGGGGGCGTGGGTTTTTGATTTGCTGTTGCAGGGGTCGACGGATGTTATTCGTTGAGTAGCTTTAGGTATAATTCGTTTTGATAAGGACCTCACTTGGGCAGTTGGCCTTCTGCAGTTTCCTAATTCTTTTCTCTTATGTTCTTATGTTCTTTTAGCCTTAGCCATGGTTCCAATGAATAAAAGAAATGCTTCTCATTATGTAAAGCACCGACACAGTACATTATCCATTAAAGATAAGGTGGCTTTGAAGCCACTGTCGGTTGCCATGAGCTCAGTCTCTTGAAGCAGGAGAATATGCTTTATTATTACGCTAGTATCAACACTACAGCTTATTTGCCTATCATAATTGATCTAATATGACATAATAAACAATATAAATAACATAAAACATGTTAAATACTCCAGACTAAATAATATTTGGCATAACACCGAGCAGTTCGACGAAGGTATGAAGAGGATATATGGTATACAAATACCATTCTCCTATCCCTGTCTTGGGGGCTTATATTAGAGAAAACGGAGTATAGCACAGGGCTAACTGTGATATACACTCGTACTGCACCATAAACCTGAAACAAAAAAGTTATTTTCTCTATATAGATTATCTCACACAGCAGCATATGTGTAGAGAACCTAGGATAACCCAAAAAAGTCAATGTGGCTTATTTTTTGTACCTGGCTTGGGTTAGCCATATATGATTTTTGATAAATATTTCGATCTCCAACGCTATGGGTAGATTATTAGGCGTGTTTCTTTAACTGCTGTCTATGGATTACCTTCAGAATATGGTTACCTGGTGTGTTAGCCGAACTAGTGTGAGGTGTTATCCGGGGACCACTGATATTTTTTGCAAATACTAGTGTTTTTTTAACAAGCGGTCTTTCTATACAGTAGTATGTCACTGATGTCACTAGGGCTGTATACCTTGTACATGACTACTGTAGTAAGATAAAATGCTTTATAATTATTATTATCTATATTAATTATTATAATTATTATTATTATTATTATTATTATTATTATTATTATTATTATTATTTTATTATTATATTATTTTCTCAGTTGTTTGTTGGGTTATCTATTCAAACTTGGACAATGTGTGATGGAAAGATACTTCTTAACGTACACCAAAAATGAAAGAATTCAGACCATAAATAGCAGAGTTCACTTCTCAGCCATTAGCGGCCGCTTAGCGGTGTATTTTTGTGTTTTTATGGTTATATTCTCATTTTTTCAGTCTCATTTGATAGAATGAAATATATATTACAGAAATAGATACGATTTTGATTGCTTTCATGACGAAAAGTACCTTGAAATTGCTCTCACAGTAGCAAAAATGTTCTGTTCTTAAGCGAAGCTCAAGAGTAAACAAATGATGTATCCGTCCAATACCTGTCTGCCTGCCAGTCCAAATTCCAATACGTAGTTTGGGTTGACATTACAGTGGACCCCCGGTTCGCGATGCCATCGGTATCTGATAAATCCGGTATGCGATACATTCTAACGCAAAAATTTTGCCTCGGTTCCCATTAAAAAACCCGGTATACAATTCGTCCAAGACATGTCCATGTGTGTGCCAGTGTTTACAAGCCAGCTAGTGTGCTCACATCTAAGGATACATTCAGTACATTCCATATTATCACAGTGTTTTTGGTGCTTGTTTCTGCAAAATAAGTCACCATGGGCCCCAAGAAAGCTTCTAGTGCCAACCCTTCGAGAAAAAGGGTACTAATGAAATGAAGAAAGAGATAATTGCAAAGTACGAAAGTGGAGTGCGTGTGTTGGAGCTGGCTAGGTTGTATACAAAACCCCAATCAACCATCTCTACTATAGTGACCAGGAAAATGGCAATCAAGGAAGCTGTTGTTGCAAAAGGTGCAACTGTGATTAGGAAACAGCGACCGCAAGTGTTAGAAGATGTTGAGAGACTGTTATTGGTGTGGATAAATGAAAAACAGATAGCAGGAGATAGCATCTCTCAAGCGATCATTTGTGAAAAGGCTAGGCAGTTGCATGACGATTTGGTAAAGAAATTGCCTGCAACTAGTGGTGATGTGAGTGAATTTAAGGCCAGCAAAGGTTGGTTTGAAAGATTTAAGAATCGTAGTGGCATACATAGTGTGATTAGGTATGGTGAGGCTGCCAGTGTCTCTCAAGCTGGTCCTAGTGGCATTAAAAGAAGGGAAGTAACCCCATAAAAGGACTTGCTACCTCAAGTCCTATTGGAAGGGGATTCCCTTTCTAAACGTTAACAACTTCGACTCTCTCCCCTCCTCCCATCCCATCAGTCATCACCAGATCTTCATTAAAGGTAAGTGTCATGTATTCTAGTGTTAGTAGAGTACATACTACTAACTGTGCATGTCTTCTTCAGTTTGTGTTCATTAAACTTAATATTTCATGTGGTAAAAGTTTTTTTTTCATACTTTTGGGTGTCTTGCACGGATTAATTTGATTTCCATTATTTCTTATGGGGAAAATTCATTCACTTTCCGATATTTTTGGTTTACGATGAGCTCTCAGGAACGGATTAATATCGCGAACCGGGGGTCCACTGTATTTATACAATTTCAGTACAGTGGACCCCCGGTATTCGATATTAATCTGTTCCTGAGAGCTCATCGAATACCGAAAATATCGAAAAACGAATCAATTTTCCCCATAAGAAATAATGGAAATCAAATTAATCCATGCAAGACACTCAAAAGTATGAAAACAAAAAAATTACCAAATGAAATATTAAGTTTAATGCAATAGAATAATTACAATAACAACAATAACAATAGAATAATAACAATAGAATAATTGACACTTACCTTTAGTGAAGATCTGGTGATGATTGATGGGATGGGGGGGGGGGGGAGAAATGTCGAAGTTGTTACTGTTTAGAAGGGGAATCCCTTCATTAGGACTTGAGGTAGCAAGTCCTTTTCCGGGGTTACTTCCCTTCTTCTTTTAATGCCACTAGGACCAGCTTGAGAGTCACTGGACTTCTGTCGCACAACATATCTGTCCATAGAGGCCTGTACCCCCCGTTCCTATTATGACTTTCCTAAAGTGTTTCACAACATTATCAGTGTATATAGTCACCAGCATGGCTTGCAATACCTGTGTTAGGGTGATTGTCATCAAAAAAAGGTTTGCACTTTAAGCCACATTGCACACATTTCCTTAATCTTTGGCATTTTCTTCCAAAACAGGCCTGTTTCGTCGCAATTAAACACTTGTTCAGGTTTAAATTCTTCACTGTCTATGCAAAACCTTGAATTCCTTCACATATTTTTCAGCTGCTTTTTGGTCTGAACTGGCAGCCTCCACCATGCCTAATCACACTATGTATGCCACTACGATTCTTAAATCTTTCAAACCAACCTTTGCTGGCCTTAAATTCACTCACATCAGCACTAGTTGCAGGCAATTTCTTTTTCAAAATCGTCATGCAACTGCCTAGCCTTTTCACAAATGATCACTTGAGAGATGCTATCTCCTGCTTTTCTGTTTTTCATTTATCCACACCAATAACAGTCTCTCAACATCTTCTAACACTTTGCGGTCGCTGTTTTTGTAATCACAGTTGCACCTTTTGCAGAACAGCTTCCTTGATTGCCGTTTTCCTGGTCACTATAGTAGAGATGGTTTTATTGGGGTTTACTATGCAACCAGGCCAGCTCCGACACACGCACTCCACTTTCGTACTTTGCAATTATCTCTTTCTTCATTTCATTAGTACCCTTTTTCTCGAAGGGTTGGCACTAGAAGCTTTCTTGGGGCCCATGGTGACTTATTTTGCAGAAACAAGCACCAAAAACAGTGATAATATGGAATGTATCGAATGTATCCTTAGATGCTCGCACACTGCCTGACTTGTAAACACTGGCACACACGGGTCAGTTCAGGCCACACGTGGACACGTCTTGTACGAATCGCATCGAATACCGGATTTTCGATCAGATACCGAGGCGAAATTTTTGTGATAAAATGCATCGAATACCGGATTTATCTGATACTGATGCCATCGAATACCGGGGGTCCACTGTATTACAATAATGCAGTAGTCTGCATAACAGTAAATCTTCTATTTTTTTGTGTGAATAAAAATTCCAAATGGTAAGCAAGAGTAATATAAGAGGGGCCAGGAGCCATGACTAATGAACAGAGAAAGTGTTATTTTAGTGCCAGGAATGTCTGCATTGTTTATTCTGGACCCTATTTTGAAATTGGCATCTGTTGAAATTTGTGTGAAATCGGCCAAACTGCCAATTTCTGACCACTTTGTTGGGCAGTTGAAATAAGTGAATGGGCGGTTTCTTGTACTCAGTTGAGAGACTAGAAGTAAATAAGTTTATTTAGGTATGCACAAATACAGTTACATAGATTATCATACATAGCAGTGTATGTATAGAGAACCTAGGATAACCCAGAAAAGTCAGACAAAGTGACTTATTTCCAGTACCTGGCTTGGGCTTGCCATATATGATTTTTGGTAAATTTTTTTTTTCTCGGTTGTTTGTTGGGCTATCTCATTGAAACTTGGGCAATGTATGATGGAAAGATGCTTCTTAACGTACAATGATAAATAAGGGAGTTCACTTCTCGGCCATTAGCCGCCTTTTTGCAGTATATTTTCGTATGGTTTTTATGGTTGTACAGTGGTCCCTTGTTTTTCGTAATTAATCCGTTCCTGGAGGAGCTACTATAAACGAAATTTACGATTTGCGAATCAATTTTCCCAATAAAAAATAATGTAAATGCAATTAATCCGTTCCTGACACCCAGAAGTATTAACCCTTTCAGGGTCCGTCCCGTAGATCTACGGCTTCACGTTGAGTGTCCAAACCATAGATCTATGCCAAAATAATAGCGCCGTCAAATTTAGCGCGAAAGCGCTCATAGGCCTACATGTGAGAGAATGGGTTTGCGTGGTGGGTGTGTGCCATAAACAAAAAATCTAGGCGCCCGCAAGCATTGTGGGAACGCCGGCTCAGTTACCCTTGTTCACCATGCCTCGTCGCAAGTCAGCTCTCACTCCCCGGAAAATTGGGACTCTCCTCTTCCTATCTGATAGTTCTGACACTGAGGGAAGTAAAAATGAAGACGTTTTCTACGGCTTTGATCATTTAGTGACCGAAAAGAATACCAGGAATCGATAATAGTGCAGAAAAACCCTGACGTTCCTCCCCTTTCTCCCTCTTGTGTGGGCACTCGTACTCAGGGTTGGTTGTTCCCAAAGAAGAGAAAACAATATTTTCGATCCGGGCCCTCTGATTCAGTAATGATAGAAAGTGACGTGGATTGTGATTTTTTTGCGCTCGAGATCATTTGAGTAGTGTAGTGAGGAATCTATTCACCGGAAAGGTCGGTAGTTTCCGTGCATCGTGGGGGTGTACCCTATGCTGTGCCCCGGGGATGGGTAACCCCGGGTACACCCATGGCCCTACACCAGTTTTGGAGTGATAGTGAGGAGATGTGGCCATTTGGGCATGGTAGACCAAAGGCATAGGGGATGGTTTTAGTGTTATGGAAAGGGGACCGCCATGCGTGACTCCCCAAACCCCACGCTGTGATCGTCACTTAAAGGACAAAGCGGAGCACACCACCAGCCCACACAACCACCTGCAAAAACCAGCCTATGATGTCCAGATCCACAGCAAACGTATTGGGATTGGCAGAAAAACCCCCAAAATTTTGTTCCCAACCTCACCCTTTAAAGAATTCCCTTTGATGCTAAAAAAGGGGGGGAATTTCCCTTTTTCCCCCTTGGGAAACCCCGGGCCCAAATGAATGGAATTTTTGAATTTTCTTTGCCCAGCCTTGATGGAAACTATTGTCGGGGAAAGAAATAATTTTTTTGAGTACACCATGGAAAATAGAATATCACCACAGTAAAGTTTAACAGGGGGAAAAGAGACGACGTTGCAGAAATGTATTTGGTTTTTGAAAATAATGCTTATGCCTCATGTCTACAAGCATAATAAAAACATACTGGTTTACAATTGGCAAATTCGCCCCGGTTTCAGTAAAATCATCCGTGACGGGTTTATCTTCTCTTACGTATGTTGCACTTTCTGAAAAAACCAATCCTGACAGAAGTGCAAGGTTATACAAATTAAAAAGTTTTCGTATCTAAACCAAAATTTTCAGAATACTTTTACCCATTAAAGAATCTTAAAATTTGAAGTTTTTTGATTTTGTTCAAAGGTAACTGTCATTAAAGCATTATTTAACCGGCAAGAAAAACCCCTTTGGGTATAAAATGTTTGTACTCTGTGACTGTAACAGGGGCCTGGTTTGGATATTGTTGTATACCTGGAAGTAAAAATTTGAAGTACCAGTGTTTTTGGGTATTCGGGTGACATAGTGAGAAACATGATGGCACCTTTGTTGGTAAGGGGCCTTCTTATATACTAAAATGGTACACAAGCCCATCTCAGTGTTTTTATGCGAGTAACAAGACAGAGTGTGTGGCAAGTGGTTTTTTAATCGTAAACAATGCCCAGGTCAAGCAGGTGCTTGTGGTGTGACGGGGTGTTTACTGCCAATGACATCTGGTATTCTGGATGACAAACGAGATGTCACATTGTTGAAACCATTCACCGTAATGAAATGAAGACAGTGGGAAAACTGACAATGATAATGAACGTATTCAAAAACCCGGCAGTGATTGATTATAACAAACATCGCTTTGGGGACAAAAGTGAATGCAGATTTGGGTTTTTTTGACTTGTTTTGTAAGAGTTTCAAAAGGGGACATGAAACTTTTCTTCCATTTATGGACATTTCTATGCCCGAATAATATGTTTTTTCCAAATAAAGATGGCAAAAACCACCCTTTTGGGGAATTTTGTTTGTTGTTTCAGACAATAAATGAAGTACCAGGTAAGAAACCTGTATACAACAAGGTTTGAATTAAACCGGATATACCCAAATGCTGAGGAGGGAGGGATCTTTTTTTCTCATTCCTTAATCGAAGAAATTTTTTCAGAGAGAAGCAGTTGTGCCAAACAAAAACGGCAACAAAAGACGCAAAGACACTCGGGTTTTGTGTGAGAATGTAAAGGGGCCTTGTATGGGGCCCTTTTTTCAAAGGGGTTCCACAAGCTCCCGCATTTTTAAAACATGTCCGTGATTGTAATTTTGAAATATATGATAAACATTATAAACAAATTTGTGCATGTTTTTTGTAATAAACAACAGTGGAAAAAAAAAAATATAAATAATAGTGGGTTATTGTGTTCAATAAGTGAGTTATATATATACATTATATACAGTATTTGGGCTCCGGCCCCCAAAAATTAGAGGAATAGAAAAAAAAATTGGAAAAGAAAAAAAAAAACTTTAAAAAACCCTAAATAAATAAGCGGTATGTGGAATTCGTCGATGTTGCCGCCCCCACATCATTTTTTTACAAAAATTTTTGGCCTGTATCTCGGTAAGGGGTTTAATTTTTTTTTTGTCTTATACCCTTTACAAAAATATGCCTTTTTTCTGTAAGAAAAATAATTTTTTTTTTTCAAATTTTTTGGACACGGGCCCACTTCAGATTTTGGCCCTTTGGGCCCTGAAAGGGGTTAAAACAAAAAAATTTTTTACATGAAATAACAGTGTACTAAACAATCAATGGGAAAAGTGAATGAAAACATTAACAGCAAAAACTTCCTTTATTGGGGATTTTCTTATGTTGGGGGCTGGAGGAGGAGAGAGATTGGATTTTTTACAGTTTGGAAGGGGGTCCCCCTTTCCCGCAACACTCAGGTACCAATTGCTTTCTGGGGTTTTCTTCTCTTCTCTGTTTTTAATGCCCCTAGGGCCACCGAGGTCACTTAGTCTTTCTGCAAAAATAACTGTGGGGAAAAGCTCGTTTCTGGGTTCTTTAACCCTTCCCAAAAAGGCCCAAAAAAACCCCCCCAAAAAACCAAAAAAAAAAACCCCCAAGCTTTTTTAACCTGGGAATTTTTTACATTCCCCTTTTTTTTTCGTAATTTTAATCCGTTTTTAGCTGGGTCTATAAACGAAATTTTGATTTGTGAATCAATTTTTCCCCATAATATAATGTAAAAACAATTAAATTTTTGGGCACCCCGAAAAAATTAAAAACCAAAAAAATTTTTTACATGAAATATAGTTATCATAAACAATAAAGGGGAAAAATGTGAATGAAACATTAACGCATAACACTTACCTTTTTTGGGGTTTTTTTCTTAGTGTATGGGAGCTGGAGGGGGAGAGAGTTGATTGTTTACAGTTTGGAAGGAAATCCCCTTCCAGCAAACCTAGGTCCCAAATTGCTTTCGGGGGTTGCTTTCTTCTCTGTTTTTAAATCCATAGGACCCCCTTGAGAGACCTCTAGCCCCTGTCTCGCAAAGTAATGTGGGGGAAAAAGCTCTTTTTTGGGCTTTTTAAAACACTTCCTGAAAATGGCCCAAGACTTTGTCACTGTACATTTTTCCTTTTTTACCACAGGCTTGGCATGGGACTTTTTTTGGAGCCATGGTAGCTTATGTAGTAATTACTAGCACTAAAATGAGGGGAAATATTGTATTTGAAGGCACTTGGGGGCCCCTTCACTAAAATGGTAAAAATGCCAGACTGGGGGTTTTGGGGGAGGCCGCCCCGGGCCCTAAACCCCGTGCGTACCACCCAGGAACGAACTCATTTGCGATTAAAACCTATGAAAAGCGAAGTAAATTTTTAAATACAAAAATTTCCCCCTAGGGTTGGAAAAAATTTTCGATTGGGGAAAAACTCGAAAAGCGGGGGGACCACTTTTACTTTGCAAGCATTTAAAATTTGAGTGGAATTTTATGAAATTTTTTTTGGAAAGGAGCATTGGGGGGGGACCTTAACTCACTGGAAAACAATACCAGCTTCCCTGGGTTTGGGGGGCCCCCCCCGGGTTTCACCCCTGCATACGCGTCCCGGACGGATACTATTCGGAGTAAACCCAAAGGGAAAAGGGGAAAGTCCATTTTTATACGAAAATACCCCTATGTTTGGGTTTGAAATTTAGGACTCCCGAAAAAAATACGAAAAAGAAAGGGGAACCACGGGTATTCTCTTTTTTTGGCTCATTTGATAGAATGGAAAAATTATATTACAGAAATAGACAAAAATTTTGATTGCTTTAAAAAAAAAAAGTCCTTGAAATTGAGCTCAAAGTTTTGGAAATTTTTCAAATTTTTGCATTAGCCCCAATTTGGGTTTAAATTTTTTTTAAACCCCCTTCAGGTTTCCAACCCAAAAAATCTGAAGGGGTTTGCCCCTGTCCAAAAAATTTTGAAAAAAAAAAAAATTTATTTTTCTTACAAAATTTAAAAAAGGGGGCCTTTTTTTTGTAAAGGTTATAAGAAAAAAAAAAAATTTTTTGTTCAGAAACTTCCCAAGTTTACAGTGCCAAGAAGTTTTTTAAAAAAGATGTGGTGGCGGCAAAAATCGACTTTTTCCACTTTGCCATTCCCATTTTTTTCTTTTTTTTTATATTTTTTTCTTTTTTTTTTCCCAAATTTTTTCTATTCCTTTCCCTAACATTTGGGGCCTGAGGGGCCCAAATTTATGTATAAAATGTTTATATAAACTCACTGTATTGAACACAAAAACCACACTAAAGTTATTATAATATTATTGGGTTTAAACCACTGTTGTTTATTACAAAAAAACAGCCCCAAATTTTGTTTAATATTTTAATTTTTTCAATCATATATTTAAAAAATTTTAAAAATCCCCGGGAAACAGGGTTTTTAAAGAACTGCTGGAGCTTGGGAACCCCTTTTGAAACCAAGGCACCATGAACAGAGGGCCCTTAATTCCAAAAACCAAAAACCCTAGTGTTTTGGGCTTTTCTTTTTTTCCGTCGTTTTGATTTGTGCACTTTAGTGCATCTCTTCTGAGAAAAATTTTTCTTTGAGTTGAAGAAAAGTTGCATTTGAAATGTTTTAACCTTCCCTCCTAAAACCCCTTGGGATACCCGGAGAAATTTCGAGGCCCTTTGTTGTTTCCCAGGTGTTCTTACCTGGTACTTATTATGAGTTGTTTAAAAAAAGACAAACATAATTCACCATACGGGGGTTTCTTTTGCCAGTTTTTTTGGGTTTTAAAATTTATATGCATTGAGCATTGAAATGCCCATGAAAAATGGAAAAAAAAAGTTTATGTATAACTTGAAACCCTCTTACGAACACAGTCAACAAAAAAACCAAATTTGGCTGTAAATTTTTGTCAAACCAAGCGCATGTTTTGTGATAATAAAATCCTGTCACTGGTTTTCGAATACGTTTTTTAGTTTACTGGAAACCCAAATTTGCCACTGTCTTGCATTTCATTAAAGGTGAAAAGGTTGTCAACAATGGACATCTCGTTTTGTAAAGGCCCCCGTAATGCCAAAAATTTTCATTTGGTTTAAAAAAATCTGCCGTCATCTCCAAAAGGGACCTGCGTTGAGCCCGGGATTTTTGGGTTTTTTATTAGAAACCTGTTTCCCACACATCTTTCTTTTTTTCACTCGCATGAAAACACTGAGTAATGGGCTTGTTTCACCGTTATTGGTTGTAAGTATGCCCCTTTTCCCAAAATTAAAGGGGCCCTTTATGTTTTTTTCACTATGTCACCCGAGTTTCCCCAATTTAAATCTTGGTACTTTCAAAGTTTTACTACCCGTGTTTTAAAAACAAAATCCAACCCCCAAAGGGAAAGTAAAAATCACAGAAAAAAACAGTTTTTTACCAAAAACATTTTCCCCCTTGCTCGGGTATTACTGCTTGAATGACAGTTACCTTTTTTAAAAAATCAAAGACTTGTCAATTACAAAATTCTTGAATTGGGTAAAAGTTTATTTCTGGAAAATTTTGTTTGAGATCATGAAAAAAATTTCTAATCTTGTATTTAAAATGTCAATTCTTTTTGGCCTGGTTTTGTCCCGAGAAATGCAAAAATACGTAAGGTAAGATAACCTGTTTTTCCCGGGGTGATTTTTCCCGAAGGGCCGGGTAGGAAAATTTGCCGATCTGTGGGGCCCGGATGCTTTTATATTTGCTTTTGACATGAGGCATAAGCATTATTGTTGCAAAAAACCCAAAAACATTTCTGCAACAGTCGTTTTCTTTCCCCCTGTGGGAGACCTTTTACTGTGGGGGGTATGATCGTATTTGCCCCTGGTTTTTACTCAAAATACTTATTACTTTCCCTGACAAGGTTTCCCTCCCAAAGGCTTGGGCAAGAATTAATTTTAAAGAATTCAGTTTTATTTGGGGCCCTGGTTCCCAAAGGGGGGGAAGTTGGTTGAAAATTCCCCTTTGAGAGTCATCAAAAATGGTGGGCTTGGGAACAAAATTGGGGTTTTGCTGCCAATCCCACATACGGTTTGTGGGGATACTGGGGTTTGGCTGGGTTTTGGGGGGTGGTTGTGGTTTTGTGTGAGTGGTGGCTTTGGACCTCCGCTTTGTCCTTGAAATGATGATTTTGCAGGTGGGTCCAGTGTGGGCTGGGAGTCACGCAGGCGGTGCCACTACCATCCCCCCCTAATACCATCCCCTGATGGGCCCGTGGGGGTATCCCTGCCCAAATGTAGCCACATTTATCATTTACCCAATCACTACCTAAAAAATGGTGTTTGGGCCATGGGATGTATTTCCGGGGTGTACTCGTCCCCCGGGCACAGCTTAGGGTACCCCTACCCGAGGCATGCGGCGGCGAACATTTCCGACGTTCATGGTGAATTTTTATTTTCCCATCACTTTCTCGAATGATCGTCAAGACAAAAAAATTTACGTCCATCACTTCATCTTCATTACTTTAAGTCAGGGGCCCCGGCTATGCGAAAATATTTGTTTTTCTTGGTAGGAACAAACCCCCCCCTGGTCCGGTGCCCCCACCCGAGGTAGAAGGTTTAGGATCGTCAGGGTTTTTGCACTTTTATCAAAATTTATGGTCATTCTTTTTTGGGCACTAACTTATCAAAAAACCGTAGAATTCGTTTTTCATTTCCCTTCTATCAGTGTCAGAACTATCAGGTAGGAAGAGGGAGGTCCCAATTTCCCCGGGGGTGAGAGCTGACTTGGGGACGAAGGGGATGGGAACAAAGGGTTTTAAATGAGGGGGGGGGTTCCCACAATGCTTGCGGGCGCCTAGATTTTTTGTTTATGGTGCACACCCACCACGCAGACCCATTCTCTCACATGTAGGCCTATGAGCGCTTTCGCGCTAAATTTGACGGCGGTAGAATTTTGGCGTAGATCTACGGTTTGGACACTCAACGTGGAGCCGTAGATCTACGGGACGGACCCTGAAAGGGTTAAGTGTATTCTAACCTAACTACTCTGTAATCCGGCAAACTCAGTAATCCCGCACACTACAAGTCCCAATGATGCCGGATTTGTGATGGAGGACCTGTAGTACATTGAGATCATGTATTTACAATAATAAGCTGCAGTACAAAGAGCCTCTATCATGCCTAGGCATTATGGCAGACTTAATTTAATGGCTTACTGACTACTTAATACTAAAGAAATTATCATAGCTGAAGTTGTACAAGAGTTCTATTAATTATAAATGAATCTAATATATATAAACCTAAGGAAATATTTATATTTTCAAAACTGCTTTTTATGAAACATGACTCAGTTATATTCGTGTAGACAATGGACAATAATTTCAAATTATATTATGGGAACATAACATTGTTATTTGCTTAAAGTAATTTACAGTATGAGATTGTTACAATTGGGTGTAAGGCAGTACTGTTTTGGGGAGGTATTTATACTACTTTGTAGTATTAGTCAATGTATGAACTTGGGCGTCTAGCCTTGAAGTTTTAAGATTTAGGTAATTAGGAGATTTTTTGGGCAAAGTTAAATACTGAGTATTTAGTCTAGGGTGAGTAAGTGGCTTTTGAGAAGAGTCTCGAATTGATTTTCAGACTGGTTACTTTGGTATTTTCTGGTAATGAATTCCAAATTTTGGAGCCCTTTATGTGCAAAGAGTTCATCAGATGTAGATGGTTCATCAGATGTAGATGGTTCAGCAGATGTAGATGGTTCAGCAGATGTAGATGGTTCATCAGATGTAGATGGTTCATCAGATGTAGATGGTTCATCAGATGTAGATGGTTCATCAGATGTAGATGGTTCAGCAGATGTAGATGGTTCATCAGATGTAGATGGTTCAGCAGATGTAGATGGTTCATCAGATGTAGATGGTTCATCAGATGTAGATGGTTCAGCAATGTAGATGGTTCATCAGATGTAGATGGTTCAGCAGATGTAGATGGTTCAGCAGATGTAGATGGTTCAGATGTAGAGGGTTCAGATGTAGAGGTTCAATGTAGTGGTTCAGCGATGAGATGGCTCATCAGTTAGATGGTTCGCAGAGTGGGTTTCAGAAATGTAGATGGTTCATCAGATGTAGATGGCTCATCAGATGTGAGGTTCAGCAATGTGGGTTCATCAGATGTGTGGTTCATCGATGTAGATGGTTCAGCAATGTAGATGGTTCACAGTGTAGATGGTTCAGCGATGTAGTGGTTCAGCGATGTAGGGTTCATCGATGTAGATGGTTCGAGATGTAGATTTTTCAGGAGTAGAGGTTCAGCAGATGAATGGTTCAGCAGATGAGAGGGTTCATCAGTGTAGAGGTTCAGAGTGTAGATTTTTCACAGATGTAGATGGTTCAGCAGATGTGATGGTTCAGCAGTGTAATGGTTCGGATGTAGATGGTTCAGCAGTGTAAGGTTCAGAGATGTAGGGGTTCCGAGTAGATGGTTCGCAGATGTAGATGGTTTTTCAGCAGATGTAGATTTTTCACGATGAGATGGTTCAGCAATGTAGAGGGTTTCGCAGAGTAGGGTGAGTAGAATAGTTGGTTTGGGAAGTTTTTAGAAAGGGAAAAACAGGCTTAAAGAATTAATCCTTATACAGTCCCAAATTGTAAAGGCCTTCACTAAATATGCCTACTTTGAAAAATGCCTACATGATATAAGCCTATGCTGATAGGCCTACCTGATAATAGGCTAATCTTTTTATGTAAACTGAAATGGGCCCTAATCTGATGTGCCTATGCTATAATGGTTACTTGATTTGCCTATACTGATAAGGGGCCTAATAATCCCTACATGAAAATAGGCCTTCACTTCTTTTGTCTGAGAGATCAGTGTACAGTGGCCCCCCGGTTAACAATATTTTTCACTCCATAAGTATTTTTTCAGGTCCCGTACTGACTGAATTTTTTCCCCATAGGATAATGTGAAGTAGATTAGCCCTTTTCAGCCCCCAAACAAAATAAAAAACGCACTTATAAACACTTACATATTGGGTCGCTTTCGGAGGTAATCGTTATGCGGGGGGCCCACGTATTTAGAACTGGTCACATCTCACTGCTGCTTTTTTTGGGTGACCCATAGACTCTTCATTACTTTGTTTTTTATCGGGGGGGGTCCCCCGGCTTCGTCTGGTGACCTCTTAGCTCTTCATTACTTTGTTTTTTCAGTGGGGGGTACCAGCAGTTTCGTCTGGGACCTCATAGATCTTCATTACTATTGTTTTTATCAGGGGGTACCAGCAGCTTCGTTGCAGTTTCTGCATCACAATGTCTGAAAACCAGGATCTTCATCTTATTTAATAAATGATTAAAAAAACTAATCCGGGGGGAAAATTGGAAAAAAAGGGGGGGTTTGTGAGTACTAGACAGAAAATAAAAAACTGACGCTGGTATCCTGGTCTGTTGTAAGGAACAATGGAAATGGACATGTCCAGGAATGAACTTCTAAACAGACAAATTTTCTTTGAGGGGGGTTTGGTTTATTTTATCGAATGTGCAGGGATTGGATATCATTTGATGGTATTTGGCCCACTTGATGGTTATTTTAATCAGACACCCATTAAACATACAGTTGAGTTTTTGCCCGGCAATTTTTTGTCTTTTTAGTCACGCTTTTTGGAGGTCCATTAAATGACATTTACTGAATAAGTCCCCTTGCCACAAATGCTTGAAGTAAAGGAGGCCACTGGGCTCCATGATGGAATGTACCCCCACTTTTTCCCCTTCACTTGATACATTTCCTCATCCCTTTAATTTTGTATGATCATGTTCTTTATTTTCTACCTTCACTTTATACATTTCCCTCATCTTTGCTATTGTTGACTTTTTTTGATTTTTTACCTTCATTGATACATTTCCCTCCCTTTTTCTGTTGGGCCCTGTTCTTTATTTTTACCCCTTCACTTGTACTTTCCCTCTTCCAATCTGTATGACCATGTTTTGATTATTACCTTCACTTTATACATTTCCCTATTCCTCATCTGTAGACCCTGTTCTTGATTTTTTACCTTCACTTGATACATTTCCTCATTCCGCTATCGTATGCCCGTTCTTGATTTCTACCTTCACTTTATACATTTCCCTCATTCTTACTATCGTAAGTAAAATAAGATTTCGTTCGGTTTTTTAACCCCGGAGGGGTTGCCACCCCGGAACCCAAGAAAGTCAGTGGTCACGAGGACTGTCTAATTATTTCCCTTTTGGGGCCCTTTAAACTTGTCCCCCCCGGATGCGACCCCCACCAGTGCTAATCCCCGGGGACCTATTTGCGTAGGGAAAAGGGGCAACAGGTGTAAGGAAAAAGTGTCGAAATGTTTCCCCCGCCGGGAACGAAACCCCGGCCCCCCCGTGGGAAGCGGGAGCTTTAGCCCACCAGGCCATGTTCTTATTATTACCTTCACTTGATACATTTCCCTATCCCCACTATCTTATGACCCTGTTTTGATTTTCTACCTTTACTTATACATTTTTCCCCATTTCCCGTATTTATGACCTGTTTTTGATTACTATTTTCATGAACATTTCCCTCATTCCTTTCATCTGTATGCCGTGTTCTTGATTAAAATACCTTACTTGTTTCATTTCCCCCATTCCTATATCTGTATGACCGTTCTTTTTTTTCTACCTTCACTTTATACTTTCCCTCATTCCTATATTTTAGACCATGTTTTTGATTTTCTACCTTCACTTTTTCATTTCCCCCATTTCCCAGTATCTGTATGCCATGTTTTTGATTATCTACCTTCACTTGATACATGTCCCCCATCCTACTTCTGTATGACCATGTTTTTGATTTCTACCTTCACTTGATACATGTCCCTCATCCTACTACTGTATGACCGTTCTTGATTTCTACCTTCCGTACTTTTCCCTCATCCCATTTTCTGTTGACCCCTGTTCTTTTTATCTACCCTTTACTTGTACATTTCCCCCATCCCCATTCTGTTTGACCTGTTCTTGATTTCTCCTTCATTTTACATTTCCCTATTCCTACATTGTAGACCATGTTTTTTGATTTTCTACCTTCACTTGTTTCTCCGGGTTATCTCGTGTTTTCCGGGTTTCTCTTTCGTGTAGAACTTTTTTGTGTCTCAAACCCATACGATCATCCTCTAGCCCTGGAACCAATCTGGGCGGAAAACATTTTTATACTGAGTCAAAAAAAGGAGAATTTGTGGGCACTACCTAGCAGGTTTTCTGCCAGAGGGGAATCAAGCCCGTGTCCCCCTGTGGAAAAAAAAATAATAATTTTAACTTTTTTTGTCGAGGGAAAGAAAGTCTCCTGTAACTTGGTATACATAGTGTTATGTTACTTTTAGTGGCTCCCCAGTATATTGATGATAAAAGGGTAAAGTGTCTTTGAAAACAGGGGGAATTTGTAAATGAAGTGATTTTAAGCCTTGAGGCGGTGCCAGAAGTCGCCAGAAACTTACCCCAAAGGGCAGCTGTTTTTTAAAAATCTTTCCGGGTTGTGTTACTCCATAAATCTGTGATACCCGTGATAGCAGAATACAGTGTTGAGTAGCAACTAACCAGTTTATAATGTACTTGTGGAGTGGAGTGACTTTATTGTTTCTTTTTCTTGAAAAACGGGGTTACTGTGAATTTCATATAACCTGTAGTTTCCACGGTCGCAAATCACAACGAGAAGCAAATTTTCTACAGAAAAAGCGTCCTTCCTCCAAATTTGCCCAGTCAACTATAGTGATAATATAGCATTTATTGTGGGGGAGACGGAAAAAAAAAAAAAAAATAGAAAAGCCCGATACAGCGATGATAAACAAGGGGTTTAGGGGCGACCGTTTATCATTTTAGGGGCCCGATCACCGGGTCTTCAAAACGCAAGTTTACTTTGTATCAGTCAAAACAATAACTGGGTAGTAATTTCCAGTAGATCCTTCATTTTATTAAAAAAACCGACCAGTATGTTTTAGTAAGTGACCCACTGATCAGAGCAGATCGACTGGTCCGAACCCTTGACTGGTCCGAACCCTTGACTGGTCCGAACCGGGACTGGTTTCAAACAGTTTCGTTGGACAATAAAGCAGACTGTAAATGGATGGAGTTGTAGGCGCCCTTATAAACACAAACATTAAAAATCAGGAACGTGACGGTAAGCTGTCCAATATTACAAAAAGAGTTAGAAACAGAAATACAAATAGCTAGAGCTTCATTTAAGGTTATTAATATAATATTCAAGAGGTTGCTAGTAGAATTGCAGTAAATCAACCATTCAAATCATTATGAAGCTGTGTGTAGTCTGTGGTCAGTCAAACAAACGGGCTTCCACATGGATAAATTGTCATTTTGTGGAAATTGGTGTCACGCTCCTTGTGCAGATACCCCAGAACTAGCTACAAGCAGTATTAAAACAGAGAAGTGTTTTTGGGTATGCCCAAATGAGGAAAATCTGTGGATTTAAAATCACAAGGGTATTAAAAGAGGACAACATCAAAGCTGCTTTCATAGAAAACCTGGAAGCTTTCTACAACAGATGGGAACATAAAAAGTCTGGGCTGAATGGTACTGCCCTTGATACTGGCCATGTAGTCACAAACTGTAAGGCTGGAGGTGATGTCCTGGTAGTTAGTAAATGTGGGGCTGATAGTGCTGTCCTGGGAGACAGTAATGGTGAAGCTGGAGGTGCTGTCCTGGGAGACAGTAATGGTGAAGCTGGAGATTTTGTCCAGGTAGTCGGGAATTATACGCAGGAAGGAATACATATAAATGACCTCATAGGGGAGAGGAGCCATAGTAGGGAAACAAGTGTAGTCAAACATAAGATAAAACCAATATTGCAAACTAGAAATACCGCAGGAAATAGCAAACAAGAGGACTCCAATAGCAATAGTGAGGATAAATTACCAAAAACAACTGGTGGGAGCTCCATTGTTGGTGCTAGGGAGGATAGAAGTAAGACAGGGAAACATGCACCAACAGGGAATACAGTCACAGAAACCCAAGGCAAGCGGAAACCAAGCCTGTGCACATACTATGCATTTGGTATCTGCTGGCATGGGAAATCTGGAAAAACAGATGGGACATGCAACTATGACCACCCTAGAAAATGCCATGCCCATATTTTATTTATTTATTTATTTATTATAAATTTGTGCACACATACAGAGGTACAAAAAAATACAGATAAGAGCAGTATGCCAAAGCCACTTATACTATGCATAGCATTACGGGCTGGCTTAAAATTAACTTAAGATTAATTAAGCAATGATGAAGTCAGTGATAAAACATTAATGTAAACAGATTACTATAAAGCACAAGTGAGTATTACAAAGACAGGTCATATGAAGGATTCTGTTAGGTAGTGTATTTAAAAAAATAATAAAGTTAGATTGGGTTTTAGGTTTAACATTTATGTGATATAATTGTGAGAAACATTTAAGATATACAATTTATAAGGTTCAGTTATTCAGTATTTATTTGGTTTTGGGTGAGTAAGTGATCTTTGAGTAGAGACTTGAATTTATAAACAGGAAGTGTTTCTTTTATATTTACAGGTAATGAATTCCAGATTTTAGGGCCTTTTATGTGCATTGAGTTTTTGCATAGTGTGAGATGAAAACCGAGGA
>NC_069492.1:6837164-6862358 GCF_026875155.1 Cherax quadricarinatus | reverse complement strand
ATAAAAGAGAAAATTTTTACGGGAAGCGAGCTCAAGTTAGATAATGGGAAAGGGGGAAATTTATTTCCCATAAAAGTAGCCTTAGACAAGGATGTTGATGTCACTGTGGTTGTTTAAATTATTTATAGGGGGGTTGTAAGAGAAAAAAAGCAGGGTCTTGACAAGGGCGTGGGTTTAAAAGAAAAAAAACACACATAAAGGGGATTGTCAAGTTGCTCGCGATGACACTGTCTTTGGGAGATTCTGAAGAAGTTGCAGAGATTGGGGATAATTTGGAGGGGCGCAAAAGAAAAAAATTTAAAAAAGTGAAACAGAAAGAAAAGGGTTATGAGGATAACAAAAAATTTTAGTGATAAAATGGATAAAATTTGGGGAGAAGTAGGGGAGGTGAATGTTTTCAATATTTGGGAGGGGGGTGTCACGGATGGGCTAGGAAGGATGAGGAATCATAATTGATGGGGGGAAAAGGGGTGAGGGGGTGCACTTAGGATCTTGGAACAAGAACTTGTCCTTAGAGGAAAAGAGGGAATGTATGGATAAGTTTTCCAACCTCTTATAGGGTGTGAAGCATGGTAAATAAATGTTGCAGCGAGGAGAGGCGGGAGGCACTGGAGATGTCATTCAGGGCAATGGTGGTGTGAATAAAATGCAGAGAATTCGTATTTGGGAATTAGAGAGGGGCGGGTTAAAAACTGTTGTCCAGAGGGCTGAGGGGGGTTTTTAGGTGGTTCAGACGTAAAAGGAAGGGAGCAAACAGAGTGATTTCAAGAGTTTACACCCCTGAGTAAAAGGGAAAGGGTGGGGTGGGGGTCGGCCTGGGAAAAGGGTTGAGGGGGGGGTAAAGGGGTTTTGTGTGCGAGGGGCTTGACTTCCAGCAGCATGCTGAGCTGTTTGATAGGAGTGAATGGAAAAATGGTTTTAATACTTGATGGTTTGGAGTGTAAAAATTTAACATTTATAAGGGGGTTCGGGGAAACCCGGGCGGCCGACTTGAGCCCGGGAGATGAAACAGTGCCTGCACTCTAAAGGGTTTTAATGTTGCAGTTTTAAAACTGTAGGAAAAGCACCCTCTGGCAAGACATGAGGGAGTAATGTGGGAAAGTTTTTTTTTTTCGGCCACCCTGCCTTGGGGGGGAATCGCCATTGTAAAAAAAATAAAAAAAAAAAAAATAGTTTCCTTGATTGCCATATTCCTGCTCACTATAGGGGGGATGTTATTGGATTTACAATCAACTTGGCCGGGTCCACACACCACATTCCATTTTCATATTTTGCAATTATATCTTTTTTCATTTCAATAGTCATTACCCCTTTTGGGGTCCGAGGGTTGGCACTAAAAGCTTTCTGAGGCCCTGGTGACTTATTTTGCAAAACAATACCAAAAACAGTGATAATATGGATAATAGGGAATATACCGAATGTATCCTTAATGCGCGCACACGGCTGGCTTGAAAACACGGGCAACATGGGCATTCAGACACGGGACACGTCCGTACAATCGTATCGCGTACCGGTTTTGAAAAAGGGAACCCAAAAGGCAAAATTTTTATATAATTCTTGGGATCCCGGGATTTATCATTACCGATGCCCGCAAACCGGGGGGCCCCGAATTTTGTTAAAAAAATGTCTGTCCATCTCAATACCATTGGCCGGGGAGAATTCGTAGGTCGTGAACATCTCTGGGTCGCGTAAAATTCCTTATTGAGGCCTTGTCAGGATCAAATGAAATTTTGCTGATTTCGAGTGGGGGCTTACTAATGTTTTTTAAAGGGGAAGGTTTGGTAGGGGTCATATGCTGTCTGTGTTATCCCTGATTTAAGGGGGCTAGTATTTGGTTCATATGTGGTCTATTATGGTTGCATTTTCTCATGAGCCTGTTTTTTTTAGTTATTTTTGGGTAAAATGTTTTGTCCATTTTGTTGATGAAATCATTACAGCTAAACACTGGTGGGAAAAGGGTTGATTTTAAAGTCTCCACTAAGAGAAGGTGGGGCTTGTTCATTTTTCTGTTTTTTTATAGTGACTTTAATTCCACGAAGTTTGGGATGTTGAGGGGTACCAGTAATGGGACCGATTTTTATAGGGGTCTTGAGGTTTTTACGTAAAATTAGCAAAAAATGATTCCCCAATTCTCACTAAAACAATTATGCAAACAAGGGTATTGGTTAGAGTAATAGATTCATACCCCCCCCAAAATTGGTAGGCCATTTTGGTTGCTAGTATCCGGTATGGTAGACCAACGGCCTGCTTTAAAGTCTCATTAAAAATATGCGGGGAAGGGGGGTCTTTAGTGACTCGGGGGTGCCAGGGCACATAGTGTTTTCTTAAGGCCTATGTTGTAGTTAAAAACTGATAGACTTTTAGCAGTGTTCAGATAGGCTGGGTTGTGATGCGTGTAATAAAGGCAGTTATTTCCAATAGTTTTGACTGGTGTTAGATTATGGGGGTTTAGATCAGGGGCAACGTGACATTTATCTTTTAGGTTTAAATAGTGGGTTTTTTTAACCTGTATTTTTTGAGTTCTAATACTGATTTCGTATAGTGGGAGTTTTTGGGTAAGTATACCGCTTAGCACTTTGGTCATATAATAAGTCACTAAAAAACATAATAAAATTTTTTACTATGTGTTTTGGGTGAAAAGCTAAAGTACAATTGGTAAAAACTAATACAAAAAAAAAAAAATTACCAGTGGCACCAGACCACCTTGTAATTTCACTAAGGCTAATAAAAATTTATGTGTATATGTATTGAGCTAAAAGAGCTAAATAACAAATAGGGATAAACTTTTAATATAAAAATACAAATTAAAATGGCACTTTCAGTTGCACTAGGGTCTGATATAGGTTGTTAACAAGATCAAGAGTATAACTGATTTAAACGACAAAAAAAAATTCACAATTAAAGTACCAAAAGAATAATAATAAAAAATAACAAAGGCAAGTCTTTTGGTTTAATATGAATAAGATGGTAGACGGGACAAAAAGGGCACAGGTCGTGGACACGGGGCAAAAGACACTGGAACAGGGACAAAGGGTAATAAAAGGTTTTTAGTTGAAAATACAAACTTGAAAATTTGGGAACAAAAAAGTTTTGGGGAAATATAAAATAATGATTAAATTTCAAAAGAAAAAATTTACGGTAGAAATAGGTGTTTAATAAATTTTTGTAATAATAAGATTTCAAAAAAGGGAAAAAATAAAAGTTTTTTTCATTCAAATTTGGGCTGGTAGTTATACAGAGGTTATTTGGGAGTACAAGGGAAAAAAAGTACTCTAAATTTTAAAAATTTTATTAAAACAGGGTTTTGTAATTTGACAAGTAATGGGAATTAAATAATTCAAAAATGTTAAGAGAAATTGTACGAAGTAAAAATGGTAATTAATTATTTTAATTTTTTAAATAATATCAATTAACGTATTTAAAAAAAAAGAGGTAGTAAATGGACAAAAAAAGTACAAATTTGCTAAATTTAACAAAAAAATAGGAAATAAGAAAATTGCTAAGGTGACTTATGCTTACTATAAAACACATAATGAGGTATATTGATATTTTAATACAAGAGATTTTACTTTGAAATTTGAACAATAATGGAGCAAAACATTCACTACACACTAGCTTTAGGGTTGGGACATTTTTTAGTTATTCTCGTAAAATTAGTACCCCGAGAAATCGTGATAGTCATTTTCGTTTGGATTGTTACAGTTACCTACATTTTTTTTTCCCAAATAAATTTCCATCCCGTTAAGCATTGATGTTTGTGTCTTATTCCCCCCGCTTAATTTTGAATCTTTAAAAATTTTGAAAAGTTTTTGGTTAAACACGTTTATGTATACCTCTTTCTTTTTTCTTTTAAAAATGCAAAATAAGTCTTTTTTCCCCGTCATTGGGGGAATCTAAGCATAACACTTTTTCCCCACCAGGACCTATAACCCCGGCTTCTTTGTTCTTATCGGGGACTGTTAAATTTTTTGGTCCTTTATGTTGCAGATAATTTCTTTACGTTCGTTTGGTTCATATCATGGGAAAAAATGGATGTTTTTAAATATTACGCATTTCCTAGTTTTTTTCTTGTTTTAGTTTTAAAATTCTTGGGGAGCAAAGTAGTCACTGAATGGTTTCTAAGTTGTTCTTCCATTCTTTTTCGCTTCTTTAACCTTTGTATTTAAAAGTTATTTGTTTTGGTAGGCTATCATGACGTCGGGTCTTTTTCACAGTTTGTCATTCCTGTGTTGATAACTTTTGTTCAAGACGAGGATTTTGTTCTAGGGTTGTGTCATCCTGGTGTCTTGTTTTGTTAGCATCTCTTGAAGATTCATATTTTCAATAACTAAGGTGGAGATGCATGACTTTAGGGTATGTGGATCGTTGTTCATACCTGAGAAAACTGCTTGGTAGGTTGAATCTGGGGAAGAGAGAGGTGGTTGGGGTGGAGGCAGCCATGTTTGTTGTTATTGTTGTGGTGTCGTCTTGAGCAGTGGTGAGAGGGGTGGTAGCTGGGCCGGCGTCCTCCTGGATACACTTGTTGAATAGTTGATTTTTTGGTGTTTTCTTGCTGGCCTTGGTGCTGTTTCCTCTGAGATTGCGCCTCATAATACTACAGGAATTGTTGAAGTTAAGAAGAAGTTGTAGTTATACAAAGCTTAGGGTTACGTTGTTCGGCTGGCAGCGGGGTGTTGCTTTGGGTTTGAGGGCAGTCTTCCTTTGATTTCTATTATTTTCGATTTGTAGGTTTCACTGTTGGTAATCTTGGGTCATTCTGAGTGCTACATTTGGTAGTGCAGTTTTGCTTGTAACTAGGTCATCATAGGAGCATTGGTGGCTCTGATAGTTGGAGAAAAGTACGGAGCTTGGAGGTCGCTGCTGTTGCTGCCGCTGCCAGATGCCAGAGTGCAATGCAACAATAGATTCCACAACTGGCATAAGCTCCTCAGGGTCAGCCCAAAACCCTTCAAAATCCCTCTCTTGTACACATTCTGGCCACAATTTCCTCCAAGCAGAGTTCAAAGTCCTGCAAGTCACTCCTTCCCAAGCCTTACCTATAAGGTTTATGCAACTGAGGATACAGAAGTGATCTTTCCAAAACTCTCTTAGGGTCAATTCAGGTTACTTCCAAGCACTTTTGATACACTGCTTTGGTGTGCAGTTTTTTGAAATTTGAAATGACTTGCTGGTCCATGGGTTGGAGGAGAGGTGTTAGGAGGCAAAAACTTGACTTTTATGAAACTAAACTCCAGCACCATTTGCTCTTCCAACTCTGGAGGATGAGCAGGAGCATTGTCTAATATCAGGAGGTACTTGAGTTCCAATTTATTTTCCAGGAGGTATTTTTTCACAGTGGAGCCAAACACATCATGGAACCAATCATAGAATATGTCCCTCATGCCCCATGCCCTACTGTTTGCTCTCCACATCACACACAATTTACTCTTCATGACAGTATTTCTTGAGCACTCTGGAAGTTTCAGACTGATACACCAGTAAATGCTTCACTTTGCAACCCTCACTAGCATTACTACAAAACATGAGAGTCAGCAGGTCTTTCATAGGCTTGTGTCCTGGCAGTGCCTTTTCCTCCTGAGTAATGTAGGTCCTCTTTGGCATTTTCTTACAAAACAGGCCTGCTTTGTCACAATTGAACACTTGTTGGGGTTTTAATTGTTCAGCCTCTATGAACCCCTTAAATTCCTGCACATATTTTTCAGCCGTATTTTTGTCAGAACTGGCAGCTTCTGACAAAAACTGTGTATGCCACTACGATTCTTAACTCTCTCTAACCAGCCTTTGCTGGCCTTAAATTCATCAATATCAGCACTAGTTTCAGGCATTTTCTTAATGAGATCATTATGCAACTGCCTTGCCTTTTCACATATACAGTGGACCCTCGTTTTTCATAAGGATCAAAAGTCGTAATTTTTGGAAATCGCAAATCGTTGTTTGACTGGCAAATGGTTGTTTGTCTCGGACACGTACCAACGGCCCCGAGCCACCTCACCCCTCCTTCCAAGCCAGTGTGCCACTGTTTACCAGTGATTAACCGTCCCCTCACGTGTTCATACCAAATACAGTGGACCCCCGCTTTACGATCAGCTCCCAATGCGACCAATTATATAAGTGTATTTATGTAAGTGCGTTTGTACATGTATGTTTGGGGGTCTGAAATGGACTAATCTAATTCACAAGTGGAGTGGTATTCGGGGGCAAGAACTTTACTGTGATGAACCCAAACTCCTTCAGAATTAGGTCATCCAAGTTTGGAGGATGAGCAGGTGCATTGTCCATTACTAGGAGGCACTTGAGATCCAATTTCTTTTCCAGGAGGTAATTCTTCACACTAGGGCCAAACACTTCATTGAACCACTCGATGAAAATGTCCCTTGTGACCCATGCCTTATTATTAGATCTCCAAAACACACAATTTACTCTTCATAACATTGTTTTTCTTAACCCCTTCAGGGTCCAAGGCCAAAATCTGAAGTGGTGCTCCAGTGTCCAAGAAATTTTGAAAAAAAACAAAAATTATTTTTTCTTACAGAATTAAAGAGCATATTTTTGTGAAGGTAATAAAACAAAAAAAAAATTCTGATCAGTACTTACCGAGATACAGTGCCAAGAAGTTTGTCAAAAATGATGTGGTGGCAGCAACATCGGCGAATTCCACATACGCGCATTATATTATTTTGCGGTTTTTATTGTTTTTTCTTTTCTTTTCCTAATTTTTTTCTATTCCTACTAACATTTGGGGTCTGAGAGACCAATACTGTATATAATGTAATATATAAACTCACTGTATTGAACACAATACCGCACTAAAGTTATTATCATATTATTGTTTACCCACTGTTGTTTATTACAATAAACATGCACAAATCTTGTATAATACTAATGTTCTATCATATATTTACATATTTACAATCACTGGACATGGTTTTTAGAACTGCTGGAGCTTGTGGAACTCCTTGAAACAAGGCACCATGCACAGAGGCACCTTACATTCTCACACATAAACCGAGTGTCTTGGCGTCTTTGTTGCCGCCGTTTTGTTTGTGCACATACGATGCATCTCTTCTGAGCAAATTTCTTCTGAGTTGAAGGAAGTTGTATTATGAAATGATCACCTTCCCTCCTCAAATGCTTGGGTATATCCTGAGGAATTCGAGGACCATGTTGTATAGCAGGTGTTCTAACCTGGTACTTCATTATGAGTTGTCTGACAACAGACAAACAAAATTCACCATACGGTGGTCTGTTGCCAGTCTTTATTTGGTACATATTATATGCATTGAGCATTGAAATGTCCATGAGATGGAAGAAAAGTTTCATGTACCACTTGTAACTCTTACGAACACAGTCAACAAAACCAATCTGCATGTCACATTTGTCACCAAGCGCATGTTTTGTGTATAATCAAACACTGTCACTGGTTTTCGAATACGTTCATTAGTCACTCGATCAACTTTGCCACTGTCTTGCATTTCACTACGGTGTGAATGGTTGTCAACAATGTGACATCTCGTTTGTCATGCCACCGTAATACCATGATGTCATTGGCAGTAAACACCTGCACATCATCACCACGAGCACCTGCGTTGAGCCTGGGCATATGTTTATGATTAGAACGCACTGTGCCACACACATCTGTCTTGTTCACTCGCATGAATCACTGAGTATGGGCTTGTGTACAGTTATCGGTATATAATGTATGCCCCTTACCAAGATAAGGTGCACTCATGTTTCTCACTACGTCACTGAGATACCCAATAACATCTTGGTATCTTTCAGTGTTTTACTAACCGTGTATACAACAATATCCAACACCAGGCCACTGTCACAATCACAGAGTACAAACAGTTTTTACCAAGTGTTTCCTCTTGCTCGGTATATACTGCTTGAATGACATGTCTACCTTGAACAAATCAAGACTCGTCAATTACAAGATTCTTGAATGGATAAAAGTATATGGTGAACTTTTGTTTAAGATACATGAAAACATTTCTAATCTTGTATAACCTGTCACTTCTGTCAGGCCTGGTTTTGTCAGAGAAGTGCAACATACGTAAAGTAAGATAAACCTGTTCACTGGTAGATTTCACTGAAGACCGGGGTAGAAATTAGCTGATCTGTGGACCAATATGCTTTTATTTATGCTTATAGACGTGAGGCATAAGCATTATTGTTGCAAAAAGCAAATACATTTCTGCAACAGTCGTCTCTTTCCACCTGTGTAGTCTTGACTGTGGTGATAAGATCGTATTTGCCATGGTGTACTCAAAATACTTATTACTTTCCCTGACAATAGTTTCCATCAATGGCTGGTCAAAGAATAATTCAAAGAATTCCAGTTCATTGGCCATGGTTCCAAGGGGACAAGTAGGTAGAATTCCACTTTGAGAGTCATCAAAGTGGTGAGGCTTGGGAACAAAATTGGGATTTTGCTGCCAATCCAACATACGGTTTGCTGGTGGATACTGGACATCATAGGCTGGTTGTGCGGGTGGTTGTGGTTGTGGTGGGCTGGTGGCTGGTGCTCCGCTTTGTCCTTGAACTGACGAGTCAGCAGCGTGGGTCCCAGTGTGGGCTGGTGAGTCACGCATGACAGTGCCACTACCATCACCAATAACACGATCCACTGATGCCTGTGGTCTATCCATGCCAAGTGTAAAACTGGTGTTGGGCCACGGGATGTACTCCGTGATGTACTCCGGGATGTACTCCGTCCCCTGGGCACAGCATAGGGTACACTACCTGAGCGCATGCGGTGGCGAACATACCGATGCTTCACTGGTGAATATGATTCCTCACTATCACTACTCGAATGATCGTCGAGCGCAATAAAATCACAGTCCACATCACTATCATCATCATTACTGAAGTCAGAGGCCTGGCCATGCGAAAATATTAGTTTTCTCTTGCGATGAGGAACAACCGACCGTGAGTCACGAGTGCCCACACCAGAGGTAGAAGGTTGAGGATCGTCAGGGTTTTCTGCACTATTATCGATATCCTGGTCATTCTTTTCGGTCACTAACTGATCAAAGCCGTAGAATTCGTCTTCATTTCCACTTCCATCAGTGTCAGAACTATCAGATAGGAAGAGGAGAGTCCCAATTTTCCGGGGAGTGAGAGCTGACTTGCGACGAGGCATGGTGAACAAGGGTAACTGAGCCGGCGTTCCCACAATGCTATGCGGGCGCCTAGATTTTTTGTTTATGGCGCACACCCACCATGCAGACCCGTTCTCTCACATGTAGGCCTATGAGCGTTTTCGCGCTAAATTTGATGGCGCTAGAATTTTGGCGTAGATCTACGGTTTGGACACTCAACGTGAAACTGTAGATCTACGGGATGGACCCTGAAAGGGTTAAACACACTGGGATTTTCAGAATGGTACACTAGTAACAGCTTCACTTTGAAATCCCCACTAGCATTAGCACAGAACACGAGTGTCAGCCTGTCTTTCATAGGCTTGTGTCCTGGCAGTGCCTTTTCTTCCTGAGTAATGCAGGTCCTCTTTGGCATTTTCTTCCAAAAGAGGCCTGTTTCATTACAACTGAACACTTGTTTAGGTTTCAGTCCTTCACTGTTTATGTACTCCTTGTATTTATGCACATGTTTTTCAGCCGCCTTGTGGTCCAAGCTGGCAGCCTCACCATGCCTTACCACACTGTGTATGCCAGTACGTTTCTTAAATCTTTCAAACCAGCCTTTGCTGGCCTTAAATTCACTCACATCACCACTAGTTGCAGGCAATTTCTTTACCAAATCGTCATGCAACTGCCTAGCCTTTTCACAAATAAGCAACGTCATAAGACTATCTCCTGCTAATTGTTTCTCATTTATCCACACCAATAATAACTTCTCAACATCTTTGAGTACTGGTGATCTCATTTTTGTCAGCATATTTACCCCCTTTGCAACAAACGCATCCTTGATTTCCTTTTTCTTGGCTATGATGCAAGATATGGTTGTACGGGATTTGTTATACATCCTGGAGAGTTCGCCCACACATACGCCACTATCATATTGTTCAATGATGTTTTTCTTAAATTCAATCGTATTTCTCACCTTCTTTACCAAAGGCTTGGCACTAGGAGCTTTCTTTGGAGCCATGGTAGCTTATTTAGCACTTAAATAACTTGCAAGCACTAAAATAAATGGAATATTACGAAATATTTCGCTGGAGCACGTGAGGGGACCATCGCTCACAGGTAAAAAAATGGCATATGGCGGGGGAAAAAAAAGGGCCCGAGGCGGCTCAAGCTTGAGTACCGCCCGGGGACGAAGGCTATTAGCAAAAGTTACCGGCCTTTTGCGACCCAAAATTTTGAGGGAAAAAAAAAAAAAAAAAAAAAAAAAAAGGCTTTTTCCCAAAAAAGGGACAATTTTTCAGGGCCCCCCCCCCCCCCCAATTGAGGGCCCCCATGTACGTATTCCATTGTTTTTTGTGCTTTTTAACGGGTTAAAATTAAGTACCATGGCCCCAAAGAAAACTATTTAGTCCCACGCCATTGGTCCTTTTTTTCCAAAGAAAATTTCTTCCCGCTCTGAGCCCCCCTGGGCCCCTTTTCTTCCCGGGTCGTGTGCCATTTTTTACCGGGTGAGCGAGGGGTCCCCTCACGTGCTTCCACCCGAAATTTTTTCAAAAAATTTTTTTTCCATTTTTTTTAGTGTTTTGAAGGGTTATTTAAGTGCTAAAAAAAAGCTACCTTTGGCCCCAAAAGGAAAGCTTTGGTAAATAAGGTGGGGAAATAAAATTTGGGTTTTAAAGGGGAAAGCATCTTAAAACAGTATGAAAGTGGCGTAGTGTGGCACAACGGGCCCAAAAATGTATAAAAAACTCCATACAACCATAGTTTTCCATCGTGGCCAAGAAAAAAAAGGAAATCAAGGAAGTGTTTTTTGAAAAAGGGGGGTAAATATGCTGACAAAAATGGGGACCCCCCCAGTACTTGAAGATTTTGGAGAAAGGTTATTTTTTGGTGTGGATAAAACGGGGAAACAATTGCGGAGTTTGGTTTATTGCAGTGTTTTATTTGTGAAAAGGTTAGGCAGTTGCATGACGTTCTCTTTAAAAGGAATTGCTTGAAACTTTTTACATACTGTATTTGTAAAAATTTAAGGCCAAAAAAGGGTTTTTGGTTTGGGAAAGATTTAAAAAACCTAGGGCTTTCACAGTGGGGGTTTAAGGCATGGCGAGGTTGCCAGTTCTCCCCAATTAATGCAGTCCCAAAATTTCGTAATTTTGGAATTCAAAGGGGTACATACAGACTGAAAAATTTTAAAACCCCAACAAGTTTTTCAAATGTGCCCAAAAAACAGGCCTTTTTTTGGAAGAAAATCCCAAAGAAAAACCTTTTTTTCCCTCAGGAGGAAAAAGGCAGGGGGCCGGGGCCCAAAAGGGCTATGAAAGACTGCGGGACTTCATGTTTTTTTGTTAAAGTAGTAAAGGATTAAAAAGTGAAGGCTTTAAATAGTGTCCCCAATTCGGGGAAAAAACCCCAAAATTTAAAGGGAAAAAAAAAGGTCATAAAAGAAGTAAATTGTGGTTGTTTTGGGAAAAAGCTAATTTTAAGGCATGGGTCACGGGGGAAAACTTTTTTTAAAGGGGTTTTCAATGAATTTGTTTGGTCCCCATTTGTGAAAAAAAAATTACCTCCGGGAAAAAAGAAACTGGATCTAAAAGGCCCTCAGCTAAAGGACAAACACCTGCTCTCCTAAAAAACTTGGATGCCCAAATTTTGGAGGAGTTTTGGGTTCATCACCATAAATTTTCTTGTCCTCTAATAGCACTCCTCTCCTCCAGCCCATGGCCCAGAGGTTTTTTTTTTAAATTTTTTTTAAAAAACTTTACCCAAAAAGCAATTTTGGAAAAAAAATCGCTTTTCAGTTATCCTCCATCCCAAAAACCCTTTAAATAGGTAAGGTTTGGGGAAAAGGGAGGATTAATTTGGGAATTTTTGAACCTGCATGGAAAAAAATTGTGGCCGATTGTGCCCAAAAGGGGTTTTTAAAGGGGCCCTGATTTGTAATGACCCTTGGCATTTTTTGGAATCTTTTGGGGCCCAGGGGGGGTTTTCCATTTGGTTGGATATGATTTTGGGGAGTGGAAGGTTGGGGGAGGCCAAAACAAAGGGGTAATCTGAGAGCTGCAAGAGCTTCAGCGGGAAAACCCCGCAAGAGGACCCCCCCAGCTCAAAATATTTTTTCAGGGGGGAAGGGGAGATGGAAAAAGGGTTCCTTCTTTAGAAATTAAGTTTTTTTAAAATTTTGGAAAGTAGGATGGGAATGATTTAGGGGAAAAAACCCATCACCTGCAAAGTTTTGGGGCCTTTTTTAAGAGAAGTTTTTTTAAAGAGATGCAGAAAAACAGAGCTCTTTTGGGGAAAAGGAAGTTTTTAAAATTGCCCCCAGGTTTTTACAGTGCTCTAAAACGGGTCCTTGTGGCAGAAAAAAAACAAAAAAAGGGGAAAGAAAACCCCGGGAAAAAGCCTTGGTCCCTGAAGTCTTAAGGGAAAGGGGGGGTTTTCCCCTTTTAAAAACAGTAAAAAAACCCTCCAGTTTTCCCCATACATAAGAAAAAAGCCCAAAAAAGGGTTTTAAGTTTTAGGGCTTTTTTTGTTCCATTATTTGTCCCACGTTTGGTCCATTTTCATTTTAAAAAAAATTTTTTGTTTTTTTATTTCTGGGGGGTAGGAACAGTTTTAAACGTATTTACATTATTTTTTAAAGGGGAAAAAATGGGCTCAAAAATCATCAATTTCAAAAATTATCAATTTCTGGAAAAAAATTTTAAATTAAAAAAAGGTGTGGGTCCCATTTTAAATTGCTGAAAAACCCTACTTCCCGTTTAATTGTTCCTCTTTGGGACCCAACACCAAAAAACAGTTTTCTCTACATCTTGGGGAGTATTTGGGGATTCTGTTTTGAAAAGCTTATTTTCCCCCTTTTGCAAAAACCCAGTTTCCCTTTATTCCTTTTTTTTTGGCGAAGATAGTAGCGATGGTTTAGGGGGTTTTTTGGTTATACCCCCTTGGCCAGTTGGGGGAACCACCCCCCCCCCTTTGTATTTTCCCAATGATCTCTTTCTTAAATTTCCAAAAAGTATTTTTTCCCCCTTTCCTTTTACCCGGGTGGTACTAGAAGCTTTTTTTTGGGGCCCCCCATGGTGGCTTTTTTAGCAGTTAAAAGCACAAAAAAAAATTTGGGGAATAAAAATGTATCGCATGTACACGGGGAAATTTGGGTTTCGCTGTTGGTAAAAAAATTTGGAAACACGGGCCCTGTACTTTGGAAAATGGCCCGGGGCCCAAACTCGGGCCCCCGGCAGACACGTTCGGGAGTATGATTTTAAACCCAAATTTTCCTTTGTTTTAAACCGACCCCAATATTTTGAGGGAAAAACTTTACTTAATCTAAAATTTTTATGTAACCCGATGCGTCTTTAATGGGGGGGTTCCACGTTTTTTGTATCTTGAAAAAACATCCAAAACCAATTAAACTTATTTCCCATTTTCTGAAATTTCCCCCCATAATTTACACCTCACCCCCCTGAAATGTTTTTGTAAATAAAACAATTCCTATTTTGGGTTTTTTGCCTACCTTACTTAAGTTAGTCCTATTAAATTTAAGATTAATTTTTTTTTTAAAACCCCCCCAAAAATTTTTTTAAAAAAAAATTGGGGAAAAATTGAAAACCCTTTAAAAAACCCTTTTAAAAAAAATTTTTTTTTTTTTTTTTTTTTTAAATTTTTTTAAAAAGGGGGAAAAATTAAACCAAAAGTTAAATTTAAAAATTTTTCCCCTTTTAAAGGGGTTTTTTAAAAAAAAAAGGGGAAAATTTCCCCTAATTTTGCTGGGTTTCCCCCAAAAAGGGAAAAAACCCCTGTTAAAAGTTGTCCCGGGTTTTTTAAAAAAAAAAAAGTGTTTAAACCCCTTTTTTTTTTTTTCCCCTTTTTTTTAAAATTTTTTAAAAAAAAGGGTTAGGGTTTTTTTAAAAAAAGGGGGGGGAAACATTTTTTTTTCCCCGGAATTTTTAAAAAAGGGGGGGGCAAAAAAAAATTTTTTTTTTTTGGGGGGGTTTTTTTTTTGGGGAAGAAAATTTTAAAAAATTTTTTTCCCCGGGTTTTTGGGGTTGGGGGAAAAATTTTAAAATTTGGGGTTTTTTGGGGGAAAAAAAAAGGGGGCTTTAAAAAAAGGGTTTTTTTTTTTAAAAAAACCCCCCCTTTTTTTTTTTAAAAAAATTTTTTTTTTCCCTTTGGCCCCTTAAAAAATTTTTTCTGTTTTTTTAAAAGGGGGAAAAAAGGGGGAAATTTTTAAAAAAAAAAAAAAGGTTTTAAAATTTTTCCCCCCCTTTTATAAAAAGGGGGGGGAATTTTCCTTTTTTTTTTTTATTTTTTTAAATTTTTTTTTGGGGAAAAAATTTTTTTTAATTTTTTTAAAAAATTTTTGGGGGGCCAAATTTTTTAAAAACCCTTTTTAAAAAGGGGGAAAAAATTTTTTGGGGGGGTTTTTTTTTAAAAAAAAATTTTTTTTAAAAAAAAATTTTGGGGGGAAATTTGGGGGGGGGGGGGAAAAAATTTTTGGGTTTGGTTTTTTTTCCTAACCAAAATTTTTTTTGGGGGGGGTTTTTTTTTAAAAATTTTTTTTTTTTTCCCCTTTTTTAAAATTTTTTTTTTTGCTTTTTTTTTTTTTTTTTTTTTTAAAAAAAAAATTTTTTTTAAAAAAAAGGGGGGGTTTTTTTTAAAAAAAATTTTTTAAAAAAAACCTTTTTAAAACCCCCAATTTTTTTTTTAAATTTCCCCCCAAAAAACCCTTTTTTTTTTTTAAAACCCCCCCCCCCCAAAACCCTTTTTTTTTTAAATTTTTTTTAAAAATTTTTAAAAACCCCCCTTTTTTTTTAAAAAAATTTTTTTTTTTTTTCCTTTTTTTTTAAAATTTTTTAAAAAAAAAACCAAATTTTTTAAAATTTTTTTAAAAAATTTTTTAAAAATTTTTTTTTTGGTTTTTAATTTTTTCCCTTTTTGGGGGGCCCCTGGGAAAATTTTTTTTTAAAAAAAACCCCCCCTTTTTTTAAAATTAAACCCCAAAATTTTTATTAAACCCAAACCCTTTTTTTTTGGGTTTTTTTTTAAAAAATTTTTTTTTTTTTTCCCCCCAAAAAATCTTTTTTTTTAAAAAAATTTTAAAAAAAAAATTTTTTTTTTAAAAAATTTCCCCCCCCTTTTCCCTTTTTTTTTTTTTTTTTTTCCTTTTTCCCCCAAAAAATTTCCCGAAAAAAAAAAAAATTTTTTTTTCCCCAAAATTTTAAAAAATTTTTTTTTTTTTTTAAATTTTTTTTTTTTTTTTTGGGCCCCCCCTTTTTTTTTAAAAAAGGAAAAAGGGTTTTTTCCCTTTTTTAAAAATTTTTTTCCCCCGGGGGTTTTAAAAAACATTTTTCCCCCCCCTTAAAACCCCCCCGGGGGGGAAAACCCCCCAAAAAAAATTTTTCCCCCCCCCTTTTTTTTTTCCCCCCCCGTTTTTTTTTTTCCCCCAAATTAAATTTTAAAAAATTTTTTTCCCCCCCTTTTTTAAAATTTAAACCCCCCCCCCCCCCAAAAAAAACCCCCCCCCCCAAAAAAAAATTTTCCCCCCCCTTTTCCCCCCCACCGCCCCAAAAATTTATTTTTCCCCCCCCCCCCAAAATTTCCCCCCCCCCAACAAAAACCCCGGGAAAAAAAATTTTTAAAACCCCCCCTCCTAAAAATTTTTCCCCCCTTTAAGTCCCCCACCCCTTTTTTTAAAAAAATTTTTCCCCCCAAACCTTACCCCCCAAAACAAACCCCCAAAAAAAAAATTTTTTTTAAAATTTTTTTTAAAAATTTTTTTTTTTTCCCCCCCAAAAATTTTTTTTTCCCCCCCAAAACCCCCAATTTCCCCCCCCCCTTTTTTTTTTTTTTCCCCCCCCAAAAAAAAACCCCCCCCCTTTTAAAAAAAAAATTTTTTTTCCCCCAAAAATTTAAAAAAACCCCTTTTTTAATTTTTTTTTTTTTAAACCCCCCCCCCCCCTTTTTACCCCCTTTTCCCCCCTTTTTTTTTAAAACCCCAAAAACCCCCCCTTTTTTAAACCCCTTTTTTTAAAAACCCCCTTTTTTTTCCCCAAAATTTCCCAAAAGGGGTTTTTTCTTTTTCCCCTTTTTAAAAGGGTTTTTAAAAAAAATTTTTGGGGTTTTTAAAATTTTTTTTTCCAAAATTTTTTTTTTAAAGGGGGGGGAAAAATTTTAAAGGGGGGTTAAACCCCCTTTTTAAAATTTTTTGGGTTTTTTTTTTTTTTTTTAAAAAAAAATTTTAAGGGAAAAAAATTTTTTTTTTTCCCTTTTTTTTTAAAAAAAGGGGAAAATTTTTTTGAAAATTTTTAAACCCCCCAAATTTTTTTAAAATTTTTTTTTAAAAACCCCCTTTTTAAAAAAAAAATTTTTTTTCAAAGGGGGGGTTTTTTTTTAAAAAAATTTTTTCCCCCCCCCCCCTTTTAAAGGGTTTTTTTTGGGGTTTTTTTTCCTTAAAAAAAGGGGCCCCCCTTTTTTTTTTTTTTTATTTTCCCCCCTTTTTTTTCCCTTTAAAAAATGGGGTTTTTTTTTTTTTAAAAAAATTTTTTTCCCAAAATTTTTTTTAAAAAAGGGGGGAAAAAAAAAAAAAATTTTTTTTTTTTTCCCCCAAAATTTTTTTTAAATATTTTTGGGGGAAAAAACCCTTTAAAAATTTTTTAAAAAAAATTTTTTTCTTTTTCCAAAAAAAAAATTTTTTTTTTTAAAATTTTTTAAAAAAAAAGGGAAAAAATTTTTAAAACCCCCCCCCTTTTTTTTTTAAAAAAATTTTGGGGGTTTTTTTAAAAAAAAAGGCCCCGGGGGAAAAAATTTTTCCCCCCGGGGTTTTTTTTTTTATCCCTTTTTTTTTGGGGGGGAAAAGGGGGGGGGGAAAAAAAGGGGGCCCCAAAAGGGGGTTTTTTTAAAAAAAAATTTTTTTTAAAAAAGGGGGGAAAAACCCCCTTTTTTTAAAAAATTTTTTTAAAAATTTTTTTTTTTAATTTTAAAAAAAAAAAAAAAAACCCCCCCTTTTTTAAAATTTTTTTAAAAAAAAAAACCCCTTTAAAAAAAAAAAGGGGGGGGTTAAAAATTTTTGGGGGTTTTGGGGGGGAAAATTTTTTTAAAAAAAATTTTTTTTGGGGGGGCCCCCCCCCGGGGGGCCCCTTTCCCCCCCCCCTTTTTTTTTTTTTTAAATTTTTTCCCTTTAAAAAACCCAAAATTTTTTTCCCCCCCCGGGAAAAAAATTTGGGGGGGGAATTTTTTTTTTTTTTTTTTTAAAAATTAAAAATTTTTTGGGGGGCCGGGGGAAAAATTTTTTTTTTAAAATTTTTGTTTCGTAACAAAAATTCCCCAAAAACCCCTTTTTTTAAATTTTTTTCCCTTTTTTTTAAACCTTTAAAAAAATTTTTTTTTTGGGGGGGGTTTTGGGGGGGGACTATAAAAAATTGGGAAAAAAGGGGAAAAGAAATTTCCCCAAAATTTTTTTCCCCTTTTTTTAAAAAAGGGAAAAAAAATTTTTTTTTTTTTTTTTTCCCAACCCCCTTTTTTTAACCCTTTTTTTTTTCCCAAAATTTTTTTAAAAAATTTTTTTTTTTGGGGTTTTTTTGGTTTTTTAAAAAAAAGTTTTTTTTTAAAAAATTTTTTAAAAATTTTCCCCAAAAAGAAAGGGGGGGGGGGGGTTTAAAAAAAAACAAAAAACCCCAAATTTTTTTTTGGGAAACCCCCAAAAAAATTCCCCCGGTGCAATGAGGATCTGTGAAGACAAAGAACATTATCCATAAAGTAAAAAAAGGAAAATTTTGCATGAGAGTTTAGTGGTACTAACGTCCTGTATAGGTTGGAAAGAGGTGGTGAATTTTTTGCAGAAGGAGGGGGTTTGGGAAAGGTTTGGAGATGTATGTCTGGGGCAATGTGTGGGGGGGGAAATATATGGGTTTTTATGTATGAAGTTGGGAGGTGTGGGGTTACAAAAAGCTTTTTCCCAGGAGCTGAAGGGGGGTTTTTGTTGGGGTTTGGTTCAAAATTTAGAGGGTTTGAAACAAAATGGGATGACTGAGAGGGTGTAAAATTTTTTGTAGGGGAGGGAAAAAGGAAAAGGTAGGGATCATATAGGAATGGTTGGGGGGGGGTTTAAAGAAAATTTTGAAAGGGGCTTTTTGCCCAAGTGTGTGTGAGTTTTTTAGATGGGGGAAAGTGGATTTTATGTTTTGGCTGTTGTTGAAGTGTAAAAACAAGGCAACTTTAAAAAAAGATTAAAAGAAACCAGTTAGGGGGGACTGGTCCTGGGGGCGGGGGGGGGAAGTAAGTGGCTGCACTTGAAGGGGGGGGTGGGGGGGATATCTGCAGTTTTGAACTGTGTATCCGGGGCAAAACTGTGATGGGTGGTGATGGTAAAAATTTTTCTTTTTTTCGGTCCCCCTACCTGTGGGAGTGGCTGTTTTTTTAAAAAAAAAAATGTTGTTTGGGGGAAAAAAATGTTTGTGTGAGCTGGGCAAAAGAAATTTTATTTAATGTTCCTTAAAAAATTGATGGCAAAGGAAAGTATCAAGGCTGGAACTTACCTTTTCACATTAAATGAGTGAACATACCCAAGTATGAAAATTAGCTTCCCATCCTCAATGGTTGTGGGTGAAACTTTGTGTCAGTGGAGCCGAGTGTGTGTGTTTGTGGTCAGTGGCCCAGCAGGGGGATGGTCAAGAGTTGCTTGGTCAGTGGCCCGCAGTGGAAGGGACGGATGTTCCCTTGTGGTCAGTGGCCAGCAGTGGCATAAAAGGTGTTACCTGTGGTAGTGGGACTGCCCAAAGTTGTTGCCTGTGGTCGTGGGACCAGGAGGATGTTGTTGTGGTTGGTAATCAGTGGACACTGGTTGTAAATTCCCCTGTTTTTGGATAAAAATTTTTAAATTGTATTTAAATACAAAAAATTATTATTTTAAATAAAAAAAATTTTTATTTTTTTATGAAGCCAAAAATTTTTCCTGCTGAAGCAACTGAAATGTTCCTTTTTTTCACCCCCCAAAATATTTTTCTTTGTTTATGATTCTGCCTGTTGAATATAAATAATAATTACAGCACTACAGTGAGGTATGTGATAATGAATAGTTTTACAACAAATTTTTTCATAACTTTAAAAACCCCCCTTTGCCTCCTGTCCTGCGTCAACAACACTAAACTAAAAAATTTGGGTTTGGGTTTACGACATAGTAAAGTAAAAGGAAAAGACAACAAATGTATTTTTATTGTGGCAAGTTTCGCTCTCCAGGGCTTTATAAGCCATTATAAAGCTCCTGGAGAAAAAAAACGTTGCCCAAATAAAGCCCAAATTAGTTGCACTTGTGTCTTTTTTTTTTTAAAACTACTAAAATAAAAATACAAAATTTTTTTTTATTTTTGAACTAATTTATTTTTTTTAAAAGTTTAATGATATTTTTTTTTTTTTCTGGGTTTTTTAAATGATATTTATGCATTTTTAAAATTTTTATTTAATTTTTATTAATTTGTATTTGTGGGGTTAAAAAGGATTATCTGTTAAGGATGGGTTCTAAAACAATTGATTCATTTAGCATACCCCATTTAAATAAAATAAAAGAACAAACAGAATTTATATCAAGTTTAAAATTTTTAAATTTGGGTTTTAAATTTGAGTGAAAACGCAGTTTCAAGGGTTTTTTTTTATCTCAAGTAAAATATGTTATTTTATTTTGTGAATTTTCTCAAGTAAGGTGAAAATCAAGAACAGGGGTCTCAAAAATACTAGGGATGAGGGAAAAATGTTCAAGTGAAGGGGTAGAAAAAATCAAGAACAAGGTCATACGATGTGGAATGAGGGAAAGTTAAAGTGAAGGAGATAATCAAGAAATGGTCTACAGAAGAAAGGATGAGGGAATTATAAATGAAGGTAGAAAATCAAACATGGTCATACGGGATAGTAGGATGGGGGAAAAAATTATAAAGTGAGGTAGATAATCAAGAAAATGGTTTTACGAAGCAGGTGAGGGGGAAGGGGTTTCGGGGGGGGGAAAATAAAGAAATGGTTAAGATATTTGGGTTTGAGGGGAAAATGTTGTGGGTGTTTTTAAGCATTTTTATACGATACTGGGAATGGGGAAATGTTCAGTGGGTAGATTAAACATGGTCTACAGTAGTAGGAATGGGGGAAATGTTCAAGGGGGTGAAAATAAAGAACATGGTCATACAGTAGCAAGGATGAGGGAATGTATCAAGTGAAGGTAGAAAATAAAGAACTGGTCATACGATAGTAGGGATGAGGGGAAAATGTATCAAGGGGAAGGTGTAAATCAAGAACATGGTCAACAGATATGGGAATGAGGGAAAATGTATAAAGTAAGGTGTAATAAAAACATGGTCAACAGAAAAAGGAAATGAGGGAAATGTATAAAGTGAAGGTAGAAAATCAAAAACATGGTCATAAGATACTGGGAAATGAGGGAAATGTATCAATGAAGGTGAAAATCAAAAAATGGTCATACGTAGTGGGGGAATGGGGGAAATGTATCAAGTGAAGGTAGGTTTAATAAAGGGAAAGGGTTTCTACAGATATAGGAATGAGGGAAATGTATAATGGATAGATAATCAAGAACAGGGTATACAGATGTGGGGAATGAGGGAAATTATCAAGTGAAGGTGAAAATCAAAACATGGTTCAGTAAAGGAATGGGGGGGAAATGTTCAAGTGAAGGGATAATCAAGAACATGGTCATCAGATAACGGAATGAGGGAAATGTATAAGGGAAAGGTAGATAATCAAGAACATGGTCATACAGAACTAGGAAGGGGGGGAAAATGTTAAAGTGAAAGGTAGAGAAAAAATCAAGAACATGGTCATACAGTAGTAGGAATGAGGGAAAAATGTATAAAGTAAGGTAGAAAATCAAGAACATGGTCATACAGATATAGGAAGAGGGGGAAAGTTAAAGTGAAGGAGAAAAAAATCAAGAAACATGGTCTAAAATAGTGGGAATGGGGGAAATGTAAAAAGGAAGGTAGAAAATCAAGAACTGGTCATACGATAGTAGGAATGAAAAAAGTATCAAGGAAAGGTAAAAAATCAAGAATGGTCATCAGTACTAGGTTTGAGGGAAATGTACAAGTAAAGGTAGAAATCAAAACATGGTCTACAGATAGTGGATGGGGGGAAATGTTCAAGTGAAGGTTAAAAATCAAAAACATGGTCATACGATAGTGGGAATGAGGGAAATGTATCAAGTGAAGGTAGAAATAAAGAACATGGCATACGATATGGAATGGGGAAATGTATCAAGTGAAGGTGGGAAAAAATCAAGAACTGATACAGAAGTGGGGGATGGGGAAATGTATCAAGGGAAAGATGAAATCAAAAAACATGGTCTACAGATAGAAAGATGGGGGAAAAATGTATAAGTAAAGGTAGAAAATCAAAAAACATGGTATACAGTGCAGGAATGGGGAAATGTATAGTGAAGGTAGAAAATCAAGAACATGGTATACAGATGTGGGAAAAGGGGGGGAAAAAAGATCAAGTGAAGGTGATAATCAAAACTGGTCATACAGATAGTAGGAATGGGGAAATGTATAAGTAAAGGTAGAAAAACAAGAACTGGTCATACAGATAGTAGGAATGAGGGAAATGTATAAGTAAAAGGTAGGAAAACAAGAACATGATCTTAAGATAGCAAGGATGAGGAACAGTATCAAGTGAAGGAAGAAAATCAAGAACATGGTCATACGATAGAAAGGATGAGGGAAATGTATCAAGTAAAGGGAAAGAAAATCAAGAAACTGATATACAGATGCAAGGATGGGGGAAAAAATATATCAAGTGAAGGTAGAAAAAGTAGTGGTACTTTCCTTTCATGGGTCCTGGCCTCCTTTATTGAAAAAATTAATGTGAGAAATACTTATTCGTAAATGTCATTTAATGGACCTCCTAAAGCAGATGACTAAAAAGGACAAAAAAAAGGCCGGGAAAAAGGTCAACTGTTGTTTTAAGGGTTCTGATTAAAAAAAACCTGAAGTGGACAAAATTTCCCTTTCAATTTAATATCCATTCGTCGCACATTCGATAAAAATAAACCAAACCTTTCAAACAAGTTTGTCTTTCGAAGTTTTATCCTGGACATTCATTCCCTTGTTCCTTATAAAAGACCTTGGGTACCGCATTTTAGTTTGTTTTTGTCTTCTCAGTATCACACTACCCCATTTTAATTTCCCAAATTTTTCCTGGCTTTGTGTTTTTTTCAGTTTATTTTAAAATAATGTGAAATCCTGGTTATCAGATTGAGTGACGGAAACTGCGAGAAGCTGCTGGGACCCCATGATAAAAACAATTGTGTTTAAGGTCTTGAGGTCCCAGACGAAGTGTGGGACCCCCACTGATAAAAAAAAATAGTGATGAAGAGTCTATGAGGTCACCGACGAAGCTTGGGGACCCACACTGATAAAAAACAAAAGTATGAAGAGTCATAGGGCACCAGACAAGCTGTGGTATCCCAAAATGATAAAAACAATAGTGATGAAGTCTATGAGGTCACCGCCCAAGCTGTGGATCCACTGATAAAAAAAAATAGTGATGAAGAGTCTATGAGGTACCGACGAAGCTGCTGGTACCCCCCTGATAAAAACAATAGTGATGAAAAAGTCTTTTGGTCACCAGACGAAGCTGTGGTATCCCCACTGTAAAAAAATAGTGAGAAGGTTATGAGGTCACCAAAATTTTTTCAAAGATGGGTGGACTCATGTTATCTCATATACAGTGGACCCCCCCATAACGATTACTGAATGGACCAAAATTTTGTAATGTTTTATGTAAGTGCGTTTGTACGTGTATTTTGGGGGTTTAAAAAGGACTAAACTCTTCACAATATTTTATGGGAATAATTTTAGTCAGTCTGGGACTGAACATACTTATGGAGTGAAAAAAAAATCGTTAAAAGGGGGTCCATGTACATGATCTCTCAGACAAAAGAAATGAAGGCCCCCATTATCGTGTGGCATATTTTATTGGGCCTATTATCAGTATAGGATTAAAAGTAGAACTATTTTCAGCCTGGATATGATTAGGCCTATTATCAGTGTTTACATTAGATTAGGCCATTACAGTGTAGGCCTATCGCATAGGCTTTTATCAGTGTGGCCCCTTTCAGTGTGGAAATTTTGTGGCTATTATATGAAGGCCCCTTTTTCAGACTTTGGCACTGTCATAAGGATTAAATTTTTTAAGCCTGTTTCCCTTTCTTAAAAATTCCCAAAACCAAATATGTCTACTCAAATCATTACATCTGCTGAACCTTTTATATTGTGAACCATTCATCTGGAACCTTATATCTGCTGACCCTCTAATTGCTGAACCTCTTATCTGTGCCATCTCATCTGTGAACCCCTTACATCTGATGAACCATCTACATCTGTGAAAAAACCTTATATCTGGAACCTCTATATCTGCTGAACCCTTATTTGCTGAACCTCTAATTTTGAAACCCTCTATATTTTCTGAACCCTTCATCTTGAACCATTTTTACCTTTTTGCTGAACCACTTTTCTGCTGAACACTAAATTTTGAACATCATTCTCTGAAATCACCTTCTGGAAACCATTCATTTTAAAAATTCATCTTGAACCATTATACTCTGAACCAAACTATTCTGTGAACCTTATATTGCCCGCCTCTACATTCGAACCATCTATTTGCGAACCATTACATTGTGAACCATTTCTTGCTGAACCATCTATATCTGGAACCTAAATCTGCTGAACATCTACATTGAGAAAACCCTCTATATTGAGAACCTCTACATCTGCTGAACCCTCTCATCTGCGAACCTCTATATTGCTGAAAAATTACATTGCTTAACCATTAAACTGATGAAACCCTCTAATCTGATGAACCATCAAAACGCTGAACCTTTTACATCTGCGAAATCTATTTGCAAACCATCTACATCTAAGAACCCTCTACATCTGTGAACCTCTAATTGTGAACCATCTACATCTGATGAACCCTTACATGGGTGAACCTTTAATCTGAGAACCCACATTGAGAAACCATCTCATTGATGCCATTAATTGATGAACCATCAAAATTGATGAAACTCTTTGCACATAAAGGGTCCAAAATTTGGAATTCGTTACCAGAAAAATACCAAGTAACCAGTCTGAAAATCAAATTTGGGTTTCCAAAGATTTTTTTGATAAAATTAGTTTTAACTTTGAAAAAATTTTAAATTACCAAATTTAAAATTTAAAGGTAGGAGCCCCGTTAAATTGAAAATTAAAGTAGTTAAATATTTAAAACGTTGTTAAAATTGTAAAAAATTTTAATTAAAAATTTAAGAAATAAAATGTTTTGTTATAATATAAATTTGAAATTATTGTTTGTTGAATTTAAAATGATCATGTTTCATAAAAAGCAGTTTTAAAAAATTAAAAATTTTTTGGTTTATAAATTTTGTTTTTATTTTTGTTTTGTAAACTTATAGAAATTTCTTTGTAAAGTGGCGTAACCTTAAAAAAGTTGCCCCTTGCCTTAGGATGGGTAGGGTTTTGCTGAGGGATTATTGTTTTTGATTCAATGACTAAGGTCCTCCATAAAAAAATCCGGCATCATTGGGCTTGTAGTGTGCGGGGGTTTCTGAGTTTGCGGTTACAGAGTTTTGTTAGGTTAGAATAAAAATTAAACCTTTGGGGCGTCCGTAAATTTGGCTCCACTTTTAGTGTCCCAAAAGTAGTCTTGCCAAAATTCTAGCGCCTAAAAATTTTGCGGGGAAAGCGCTCATGGCCTACATGTGAGAGAAAAGGGTTTTGGTGGTGGGGTGTGGATAAACAAAAAAATTAGGGCCCCCCAAGCATTGTGGGAACGCCGGTCTTTTCCCCTTTTTCCCATGCCCCGTCGCAAGGGCAGTCTCACTCCCCGGAAAAAATTGGGACTCTCTCTTCCTACCCGATAGTTTGACCTGTGAAATGGGGAAAAAGAAGCGATTCACGGTTTTTGATTAAAGTTTAAGTGACCGGAAAGCCTTATTGATAAAATGCAGGAAAACCTGCGTCCCCCCCTTCTTCCCTGGTGTGGGCACTCGTGACTCCGGGTTGGTTGTTCCTCAAAGCAAGAGAAAATAATATTTTGCAATTTGCCGGCCTCGATTCAG
>NC_069492.1:6783482-6836664 GCF_026875155.1 Cherax quadricarinatus | reverse complement strand
GCTTCAATTTTAATATCTTTTTAACACAACAATTTAAATTGCCCTCTGACTACATCGTATTTTCCCCACCTTCCCCGTTGACCCTGTCAGTGTGGAATAATTTATACCCTTGTATTTGACTTCAGGGGCATTCTCTATCTTTCAGATTGAGCCGGGTCCTGTTAAGCAAAAATATTTGTTTCCTGCACTTGCAAAATCTTGCTCATCTATCTTTTTTCTAACACCCCTGTTTTAGTATAGTAAACTTAAAGGGGACTAGCCCCTTTGTGCCCTCTGCTGCCCCTTTGTTTGTGACCTGTTCATTGTCTTTATTTAAAATTTCATGTGAATCCTTTTATAATTTTTGTTTCCAACCCAAATGTTGCAACCTGCTTGTTTCCACCCACCCTACCCTACTTCCACATTTAAAAAATCATAGGTTTCCCAAGGCCCTTTCCCCAACGAGCTGCAAGTGCTACCCCCCCTCCCCCCAAGAGATAAACCCCCACCCCTTGCATACATATCATGTTGCCATAAAAGTTTTCCCAGTTGTCAATAAGGGGAATTGCAAGCCCCTTTGCATATCTGTCTACCCAGCAATTTCCCAATTGCCCTAGACAACCATTCATTTCCTACTCCCCTTCTAGGCAAGATGCTACATATGATTGGGTTTCCCTCCCTTAGACTTAATGAAATTATAGCTGACCTTATTTATCTAGCAGCTCTTCTTCCTCCCCTTTCCCCCAATATCTTTTCCACAGACTGAACAGATAATGGGCTTGCCCATTACCTGACTGAATTATCCAGTCTTTTTACAATGTCCCAACACCACTCCGGGAAGCACACTCATCTCTCATCTTCTTTTTCCCTTTTACAAAAAGCACGTAAACATATCTTACCGGGAAGTCCCAACCACAAAAGCGCTTACTTCATTAGCAGGGCAGTGTACCCTTCCTTCCTGGCCCGAAATCATTTATCCTGGAGAACAAGAAGCGATTTCCTACCCTTTAGATCTTCACTCTTAACTTTCCTTTCTCTGATCGCCTCCCTTAGTGAACAACTCCCCCTTGAGCATGCTGGGGTGCACCTCCTGCTGGGGCCGTTGCTACCTCCCCCTACACCTCCTCACAGTGGAGCGACGCACCTCACTGCTAGAACCCATTCCCCCCATCCCAACCACCCCCACTTCTCCCAGGCCCATTTAGGGGACCTTTAGCCTCCTAATCTCCTCCGGAGAAACAAGACCCCCTCCTTCAACTCTCCAACCCCAGTTTTTAAAACACGCGAAGCAAGCCTGCTTTTTAACCGTCCACCAACCCCCAAAACAGCTCAGGTCTTGACCCCAGTGAATGACCCGAACACTGTTGCATGCATTGTTATAAATTTATAGAAGGAGTATTTGTTAGGTAGTGTATTTAAAAATAATAAAATTAGATTGGGTTTTAGGTTTTAAAATTTTGTGATATAATTGTGAGAAACATTTTAAAAATCAATTTAAAGGGTTTATTATCAGTATTTATTTGGTTTTTGGGTGAGAAGTATCTTTTTAGAAGAGACTTGAATTTTAAACAGGTAGTGTTTCTTTTTTTTTTACAGTAATGAATTTAATTTTGGGCCTTTTTTGTGCATTGAGTTTTTTTCATAGCTGAGATGGACACGAAATATCAAAGGTGTCTTTGCCCTTTTGTTTGGTCATGGTTCTGTTGAGGTTGGCAAGGAGATGTTTGAGGGAGGGTTTAACAAGTTGGTGTTCTATTATGAAATAGGTGAAAATAAAAAGAGGATGTTTTTGATGGTTAGGTTGGTGTATTAAATATTGGTGAGGGGTGCTGCCTGTAGTGAGAATTTGTTATCATTCTAATGCAGCCTTTTTTTGGGAAATTTAGTGTCTGAATGGTTACTTTTTGTTGACCCCATACAAATTCCATAGGTGAGTGGGGGGAAATAGAAGTGATATAGGCCAGGGGGGGTGACTGGGAGCATAGTACCGTATTTCGATAGTATCCTACAGTCTTGGAAAATTTTTTAGAAATTTTTGTATATGTGTATAAATTTTTTAGTCTATTATCAAGGGGGGATTCCTAAAATTTTTCCCCCTCTGTTAGCTTTGGATAGGTGATCCTTTATCATTATGTTAAGGGGGAATCGTAGCTTGTTACCAAACGAATGAAGTGGGTTTTGAAATGTTTTAGTGTAAGTTTGTTAGTACTCATCCCATAGATATTTTCTGTAATTGGGATTACAGTATTGGCTAGCGGAGGGGCTCGGGGGAGAAACGTTTTTGTTATCAGCAAATAGTGGGGGTTTGAGAAATTAAAAGCATTTGTAGGTCTTTTATGTATAGGAGAAAGAAAGAGGCCAAAGGGACATTTCCCCCTGTGGGACACCAACTGTAAGGGTTGTGCAGAAGATTTTCCCCATTTGGTACACATATTGGCTTCTGTTTCTGGGTATGACTTTTAGGGAGTTTGGGGAGTGCCCTCTTTACCAAGTGTGACAAAATTTTACGTGGGGCAAGTCTGGTCAACTGTATCAAAAGCTTTACGTAAGTCAATGAAAAATCCCATGGGGGCTTCTTTTTTTTCTATTGCAGGTATATATTTTTATTGTATAATAGATCATTAGTATTTTTATTAGGCCTGAATCCAAAAATTTGGGAGGGGTTTTAGTATGTTTTGGGAATAAGGTAGGAGTAGATTCGTTTTTGAATTAATTTTTTTGAAGATTTTTTAGAGAGGGGTGTAAAAAATTGGTATTGGGCCCATGTTATTCAACCTGTTTGGGCTCCTCCTTTGTGGATGGGGTGACCCCCTTTCTATTTTGAGTACTGTAGGGAAAGGGGGAGGATTCAATGGAATTGTTAAAGAGTGTTGCAATGATTGGTGATACACTTGTGACATTTTTTTTAAAAAGGGTGGTAGGGATTTAAATCTCCTGCCCTTGTTTTTTAGTGCGTTGATAAAAGGGGGACTTGTAGGGGTTAGTCGGAGCTAGGAAAAGTGTGTTCGGGTAGTTGCCGGTGAGGTAGTCATTGGTGGGGTATCTGAGCTTGGGATTTTATTGGCAAGGTTTTGTCCTATAGTGGAGAAGAAATCATTGAGTCTGTTTGCTGTTTCTGTTGGTGGGATTTGGGGTTCATCTGATTTTGCTAATTTTATTTCGCTATTTCGTGATATCTTTTTTGTTCCCAGAATTTCTGATAGGGTTTTCCAGGTCTTTTTTATATCCCCTCGTAAGTTGGATAATCTGTTCTCATAATACAATTTTTTGCCCTTCTTATCAGGCTGGTTAGGATTGATGAGTAACGTTTTGTTTGGTCTCTGGTTAGTGACCCATTCTGTACTGTTTTTCATATTGGTGTTTTGTATTTATGGATTTGAGAATGCTGGGTGTTAGCCAGGGATGTTTCATTTCTCTTAGCTGTCATCTGCTTAGTTTTTTTAGGGCAGTGCTTGTTATAGAGGTATTGAGTCTTTTTAGAAAAATATTTAATACATTCATCAATATCTGTTTTGATTCTAGCTCATGGGGCCAGTCAATTTTTTGCTACTGCTGTTGTGAAGTTATTAATGGCTGCCTCATTGTGAAGTCTGAAGGTAAATTTTAGTGTGTCTTGGGGTAATTTACCAAGAGTTGTTATGAGGAAAGTAGGGTAGTGGTCTGTGGTATTATCTGTAATTATGCCTGATTTTAAGGGGATATGGTGTTGGTCCAGATGTGGCCCAAGTAGGGAAACACTAGTCTCTGTAACTCTTGTAGGTTTTTGTTACCTGTTGGTAGCAACATACAGTTACTCATTGTGTTTGTGAATTCAGTAACGTGTGGGTCCTGGTCTTGCAGGAGATTTATATTGAAGTCACCTGAGAGTAGTAAGTGATCTTTGTTCATGCGTGCATCACCTCCCAGGTAGTATTATTGAACTAATCCCCTCTATACTTTCTCCCAGGTAGTATTATTGAACAATCCCTGTACTATCACCTCCCAGGTAGTATTATGAACTAATCCCTGTACTATCACCTCCCAGGTAGTATTATTGAACTAATCCCTGTACTATCACCTCCCAGGCAGTATTATTGAACTAATCCCTGTACTTTCACCTCCCAGGTAGTATTATTGAACTAATCCCTGTACTATCACCTCCCAGGTAGTATTATTGAACTAATCCCTGTACTGTCACCTCCCAGGTAGTATTATTGAACTAATCCCTGTACTATCACCTCCCAGGTAGTATTATTGAACTAATCCCTGTACTATCACCTCCAAGGTAGTATTATTGAACTAATCCCTGTACTATCACCTCCCAGGTAGTATTATTGAACTAATCCCTGTACTATCACCTCTCAGGTAGTATTATTGAACTAATCCCTCTACTATCACCTCCCAGGTAGTATTATTGAACTAATCCCTCTTCTATCACCTCCCAGGTAGTATTTTTATTGAACTAATCTTTGTACTATCACCTCCCAGGTAGTATTATTTAACTAATTTATTTATTTATTTAGTAATTTGAGCATACATACAGAGGTACAAAAAAATACAGGTAAGAGCAGCATGCCAAAGCCACTTATATGCATAGCATTACGGGCTGGCTTAAAATTAACTTAAGATTAACTAAGCAATGATAAAATCAGTGATAAGACATTATTGTATACAGATAATTATAAAGCACAAATGAGTATTACAAAGACAGCTCATATGGTTGCTTGCATTGCTGTACATTCAGTCGAATGGAGTATTCTGTTAGGTAGTGTATTTAAAAAAATAACAAAGTTAGATTGGGTCCTAGGTTTAACATTTGTGTGATATAATTGTGAGTAACATTTAGGATATACAAATTATAAGGTTCAGTTATTCAGTATTTATTTGGTTTTGAGTGAGTAAGTGATCTTTGAGAAGAGACTTGAATTTATAAACAGGTAGTGTTTCTTTTATATTTACAGGTAATGAATTCCAGATTTTAGGGCCTTTTATGTGCATTGAGTTTTTGCATAGCGTGAGATGGACACGAGGAACATCAAAGAGTGATCTTGTGCTTGTGTTATGGTCATGTGTTCTGTTGAGGTTGGCAAGGAGATGTTTGAGGGGAGGGTTAATATCAGAGTTAAGTGTTCTATGTATGTAATAGGTGCAATAATAAGTATGGATGTTTTGTATGGTGAGTAGGTTGAGTGTTTTGAATATTGGTGGAGTGTGCTGCCTGTAGTGAGAATTTGTTATCATTCTAACTGCAGCCTTTTGTTTGGGTAATTAGTGGTCTGAAAATGGTTAATTGTTGTTGAGCCCCATGCACAAATTCCATAGGTGAGATAGGGGTAAATAAGAGAGTGATAAAGGGACAGGAGGGCTGACTGTGGAACATAGTACCGTATCTTCAATAGTATGCGCTTGAGGTTTCTAAACCTGTATTCCCTGGAACGCAGGAGGGAGAGATACATGATTATATACACCTGGAAAATCCTAGAGGGACTAGTACCGAACTTTCACACGAAAATCACTCACTACGAAAGCAAAAGACTTGGCAGACGATGCACCATCCCCCCAATGAAAAGCAGGGGTGTCACTAGCACGTTAAGAGACCATACAATAAGTGTCAGGGGCCGAGACTGTTCAACTGCCCCCCAGCACACGTAAGGGGGATTACCAACAGACCCCTGGCAGTGTTCAAGCTGGCACTGGACAGCACCTAAAGTCAGTTCCGATCAGCCGGGCTGTGCCTCGTACGTTGGTTTGCGTGCAGCACACAACAGCCTGGTTGATCAGGCGCTGATCCCCAGGAGGCCTGGTCACAGACCGGGCTTTCGGGGGCGTTGACCCCCGAAAATTTTCTCCAGGTAAACTCCAGGTATATGTGTATGAAATTTGAGTCTATTATCAAGGTGGATTCCTAAGAATTTTCCCTCTGTTAGCTTTGTGATAGGTGATCTGTTTATCGTTATGTTAAGAGGTACATCTGTAGCTCGGTTACCAACTGATGAAAGTTTTGTCAATGTTAGGTTTTAATTTTGTTAGTCCCATCCAGTGAATTTTCTGTAATTCGTGTTACAGATTGGTAGCGTGACGGCTCGGCGAAGAGAAGACGTATGTAGTGTCATTCTGCAAAAGTGGGGTGAGAAATTTTGCACGCATTTGGTAGGCATTTATGTATAGGAGAAAAAAAGAGGCAAGGACACTTCCCTGTGGACACCAACAGTAATTGGTTGTGCGGAAGACTTGCCCCATTTGCATACACAATTGGCTTCTGTTTGGGGTATGCCCTTGAGGTAATGAGGAATTGCCCTCTAATACCATTGTGTGACAATTTACGAGCAAGTCAGGGTAAACTGTACAAAAGCTTTTACATAAGTCAATGAAATCCCCAGTGGGAATTATTTTTCTGTATTGCAGTGTAATATGTTCTACATGTTATAATAGATCATAGTATTTTTAATTAGCCTAAAATCCAAATTGGCAGGGGTTGAAAATTTTTTGGAGATGAGGTAGGATAGATTCGTTTATGAATTTTTTTCGAAGATTTTTAAAGGGGAGGTGTAAATTGGATATTGGCCAAATAGTATTCACTCTGTTTGGTCACCTCCTTTATGATCGGGGTGACCCTTCTATTGGAACTTAGGAAGGTGGAGGACTCAATGATTTGTTAAAGAGTGTTGCAATGATTGGTGATAGTACTTTAAACACTTTTTTGTATATGAAGGGTGGTAAGGTATTTAAATCTCCTGCCTTGTTTTTTAGTGCATTGATAATAAGGGAGACTTCATATGGGTTAGTCGGAGCTAGGAACAGTGTGTTGGGGTACTTGCCAGTTGGGGTACTTGTCATTTGGTGGGGTATCTGAGCTTGGGATTTTATTGGCAAGGTTTTGTCCTATATGGAGAAGAATCATTGAGTCTTTTTGCTGTTTCTGTTGGTGGAAGTTGGGGTTCATCTGATCTTGCTAATTTTATTTCGTGATATCTTTTTTGTTCCCAGAATTTCTGATAGGGTCTTCCAGGTCTTTTTTATATCACCTCGTAAGTTGGATAATCTGTTCTCATAATACAATTTTTTTGCCCTTCTTATCAGGCTGGTTAGGATTGACGAGTAACGTTTTGTTTGGTCTCTGGTTATGTGACCCATTCTGTACTGTTTTTCATATCGGTGTTTTGTATTTATGGATTTGAGAATGCTGGGTGTTAGCCAGGGACTGTTCAGTCTCTTAGCTGTCATCTGTTTATTTTTTTAGGGCAGTGCTTGTTATAGAGGTATTGGGTCTTTTTTAGAAAATTATTAAAACATTCGTCAATATCTGTATAGATTTTCTAGCTCATGTGCCAGTCAATTTTTATTACTGCTGTTGTGAAGTTATTAAGGCTGCCTCATTGTGAAGTCTGAAGGTGACTTTAGTAGTGTCTTGGGGTATTTACCAAGAGTGTTATGAGGAAAGTAGGGTAGTGGTCTGTGGTTTTATCTGTAATTATGCCTGATTTTAAAGGGGATATGGTGTTGGTCCCAAGATGGGTCAAGTAGGGGAAACGCTAGTCTCCGTAACTCTTGTAGGTTTTGTTACTGTTGGTAGCAACATGCAGTTACTCATTGTGTTTTGTGAATTCAGTAACGGGTGGGTCCGGGTCTTGCAGAGATTTATATTGAAGTCACCTGAGAGTAGTAAGTGATCTTTGTTCATGCGTGCATCAGTTATCATACTTCCTAGGTTTGACTAAATTGGCTAATGTTTGATTGTGGAACTCTGTAATGTTTATCACTGTGAGAGGTTTTTTCAGGTATTTGGATTTGAATTTAGCTATTATATTTTTCCCCCCAGTTCATCCCTTGTGCAAGTATTAGTGATCCCATTCTAGTTGGTCGGGAGTAATATAGCTGTGCCACCCCTTTTTTGGGTTTCTGGCCTACAGTTGTGTATGGCTGTGTAACCAGGAATGGCATAGACATCTGTAGTATCAGGTTTTTAGCCGGGTTTTCCCAGTTAGTGTAATGATGGACATTTTGGCATGCAAGGAATTTAGTAATGCTAGGAGGTCATTGCAATGCTTGCTTAAAGATCTGATATTGTAGTTAGACAGTTATGTTGTTGTTGGCTCTGAGAAGTGCCTTTGATTGTTCTGCTGTGTAGTAATTACAGTTACTGTTTGATTCATTTAAGTCATTAAATAAGAGGTTGGGAAAAGGATCAGTGCTTGTTATCATAAGATTTGTAGTGAATCTATAGTTAGAATTAAGTATAAAACAAAGTAAATATTCTAAAGCTAAAAAATAGCACCTGAATTATTTAACAAAAGTAAAAATAATGAGCTAAGGGAGTTTTTTTAAAGCTAAAATAAAGGAGACAATATAAAGGGACTAAAATAATTTGTGGTGAACAAATAAAGTGATGATCAAATAATGGAGCTTGTGAATATGATAGTAGGTAGTACTTTAAAGGTAATTCTTTAAAATTAGAATTAGGGAAAACAATATGAAAGGAAAATAATATAAGTTGTGGTGAACAATAAGTGGTAATCAAATAAATGAGTTTTGGAATATAATTTGGGAAAATTTTGAACTTATTACACTTTAGCACCTGAGAATAGCACCTTGATTATTTTATCACTTATGAATATATGAACTAAGGTAGTTATATAAAGCTAAAATAAAGGAGAAAATATATAAGGGACTAAATTAAGTAATGGTAAACAAAGTTAAATGGGCAGATGGTCACTATGAAATAATATTGGTTAGGAGTAAAATCTGATTTGTAATATTAAATAAGTTGAGCAGTTTATTGCTCAATAAAAAGTAAAAAAACTATGAGGTAGTTGGTTAAACTAGCAAAGATAGTTTTGGGACTTGCAAAAAAGTAATTGGAATATACACTAATTGCACACACAATAAAAGGTGGCTAAAACAAGTAGTGGTAAACAAAATTAAATGGACAGGTAAACAATGAATAATATTAATTTGGAGTAAGAATTTGACTTGTAACATAAAATTATGACAATTAATAGCAGTAAGAAAGAAGTATAAAGTATTGGGGTAGTTGGCATTACTAGTAATGAAAAATAAAAAAGTAATAATGCACAATGTAATAGTAACGTACACTATATGCACCACACGAAAAAAATAGTATTAAGGGCACTTAAACTAATCTGTTACAGAAAAGTCAGCTTTTCTAAGGGAAAGGGAGAGAAATCATGTTCGTTGAGATGGTATATTGTTGTCTTGTTGATGTTTTCCTTACTAGTATTTTCCCATCTCGTGTGAAAAATGGATGTATTTTTTTTTCCTGTTTAAGTTTTCTCAACCTGAACAGAAGGTTTTGACGTTTTCTTGTTAGATGCTCATTTATGTACCTCCATTTTTTTATTGTAATTGCTGATTTAATTAGGTCCTTTTATTTTATCGTATGAATGAAAGTCGGATCATTATACTGTGTTACTTCCTGGTTTTCTAGCAAACGTGTTTCTTTGATTTCATTGTTTTGCACATACTTGTACATGGTCCTGTATTATCCTGATAGCAGTTTCTTTGCACTGTGCTTGTGTTATGTCACTTGGAATGTGTGGACTGTTTATTTAATTGCATCAGACAACTTATCTTGTTCAGTTTTGTCATCTTGGAAACAAGGTATTATTATATAGAGTGTGCATGTTCTGATTCCAGTCCTTGATTGCTTCTTCAACCCTTTATATTTATTGTTGTTATTTGTTCAGTGTGACTGGCTATAGCTGCTTTCAGAGTATTTTCTGTGTCAACTCTTCCCCATGTAATCTTCTCTTCAAGGTTTTGGATCTTGTTCTCGAGGTTTGGGTTTTCTTGGATTCTCGTCGCTCGAGTGTTGCTTTGATATCTTTGATTTCGTTTTCTAGAGCAACGATGTAGTCCTTGATATTGTCAGGAATAATCACACCTGAGTTATCATGGGTGAATCCTTTGAAGGGAGTGAGTTGGAGGGGTAGTCAACCATGTTTTGTTTGCTGTTGTTCCCTGGGTGGGGTGGTGAGGGGGTTGATGGTACACCGGTGTCCTGCTGGGTAGACCCAAATTGAGTTCTATGGCCTTGCTGTTATTCATTTATTACGATGTTGTTTCTTCTGCGATATCCTTTCATAGTATCACTGAAGTAGATACTGTGTAGCAATGAAGGAGAAGGCTTGTTTTCTCGGAGCTTGGGTTAAGTGGCTGTCTGGCAGCGGAGGCAGTGTTTGGGTTAGCAGGGCTGTCTTCCTTAGATCTTCTAATTTTTTCAAGATTTGGGTTACATTCTTAGTTTTCTTGGGTCATTTTGTGGTCTACGTGGGTTCATGTAGTTGTACTTTCACTTAGGCCATCACAAGTTTTGATGAGCGATGTTTTTTTGAGGAAGAAGAGCTGGTAGGATGCTGCTGCTGCCGCTGTCCGAGAAACAAGTGTCTGTACCATAATTGTACCATAATTGTACCAGGACCACTAACTTTGTATCTGCATAATTGTGCCAGGACCACTAACTTTGTATCTGCATAATTGTACCAGGACCACTAACTTTGTATTTGCATAATTGTGCCAGGACCACTATTACAACCCAGGCTTCCAAATGGCCTGTTACCCCGGGTGTAATGGGAGCAAATAAACCAGAAAGAAAAGTTAACTTATATTATCCTCACTCAGTTTAGAACGCAATATGTACACTATGTACAGTGATAAGTATAGTGCACTCCACGGTAAGCAAAGCAGAAATAGAAGCCACAAGATAGCAGACCGTGCTTCAACCAGCTCTAGAATGGGAATGACAAGGGCAGACAGGAGAGCGGTACCCACATAACCTCTGCGATTGCCAAAACCATCTTCTTATTGGCTAGAACCTGGTCACTAGTTGAACGACGGGGCCCCATCATCAACTCTTAGCAACCTGGTTCGCTGGTTGGGGGAGATAGCCTGTAAATGAGGGTGTGTACATGCGCCGAATAAAGGATACGTACTCTTTGCATGCCACAACCACTAACTTTGTATCTACATAATTGTGACAGGACCACTAACTTTGTATCTACATAATTGTGACAGGACCACTAACTTTGTATCTACATAATTGTGCCAGGACCGCTAACTTTGTATCCACATAATTGTGACAGGACCACTAACTTTGTATCTACATAATTGTGACAGGACCACTAACTTTGTATCTACATTCTCTGCTATTCTCAGATGCTAAAGTGTAATAAGTTCACTATTTTGCTATTATATTCCAAAGTTCATTTTTTGATTACCACGTTATTGTTCACCACAACTTATATTAGTCCCTTTTATATTATAATTTTATATTATAATTCTAACTTTAAAGAATTACCTTTAAAGTACTACCTACTATCATATTCCCAAGCTCCATTATTTGATCATCACTTTATTTGTTCACCACAAATTATTTTAGTCCCTTTTATATTGTCTCCTTTATTTTAGCTTTAAAAAACTACCTTAGCTCATTATTTTTACATTTGTTAAATAATTCAGGTGTTATTTTTTAGCTTTAGAATATTTGCTTTGTTTTATACTTAATTCTAACTATAGATTCACTACAAATCTTATGATAACAAGCATTGATCCTGATACCAACCTCTTATTTAATGACTTAAATGAATCAAACAGTTACTGTAATTACTACACAGCAGAACAATCAAAGGCACTTCTCAGAGCCAACAACAACATAACTGTCTAACTACAATATCAGATCTTTAAGCAAGCATTGCAATGACCTCACAGCATTACTAAATTCCTTGCATGCCAATATGTCCATCATTACACTAACTGAAACCTGGCTAAAGCCTGATACTACAGATGTCTATGCCATTCCTGGTTACACAGCCATACACAACTGTAGGACAGATCAACAATGGGGTGGCACAGCTATATACTACACAGACCAACTAGAATGTATCACTAATACTTGCACAAGGGATGAACATGGGGAATATATAATAGCTAAATTCAAATCCAAATACCTACAAAAACCTCTCACATTGATAAACATCTACAGAGTTCCACAGTCAAACATTAGCCAATTTAGTCAAAACCTAGGAAGTATGATAACTGATGCACGCATGAACAAAGATCACTTACTACTCTCAGGTGACTTCAGTATAAATCTCCTGCAAGAAACCCGGACCCACACGCTACTGAATTCACAAACACAATGAGTAACTGCATGTTGCTACCAACAGTAACAAAACCTACAAGAGTTACGGAGACTAGTGTTTCCCTACTTGACCACATCTGGACCAACACCATATCCCCTTTAAAATCAGGCATAATTACAGATAATACCACAGACCACTTACCCTACTTTCCTCATAACAACTCTTGGGAAATTACCCCCAAAACACTACTAAAGTCACCTTCAGACTTCACAATGAGGCAGCCATTAATAACTTCACAACAGCAGTAACAAACATTGACTGGCACACTGAGCTAGAAATCTATACAGATATTGACGAATGTTTTAATAATTTTCTAAAAAAGACCCAATACCTCTATAACAAGTACTGCCCTAAAAAAACTAAACAGATTTACAGCTAAGAGACTGAACAGTCCCTGGCTAACACCCAGCATTCTCAAATCCAAAATACAAAACACCGATGTGAAAAACAGTACAGAATGGGTCACATAACCAGAGACCAAACAAAACGTTACTCGTCAATCCTAACCAGCCTGATAAGAAGGGCAAAAAAATTGTATTATGAGAACAGATTATCCAACTTACGAGGTGATATAAAAAAGACCTGGAAAACCCTATCAGAAATTCTGGAACAAAAAAGATATCATGAAATAGTGAAATAAATTAGCAAAATCAGATGAACCCCAACTCCCACCAACAGAAACAGCAAGCAGACTCAATGATTTCTTCTCCACTATTGGACAAAACCTTTTCAATAAAATCACAAGCTCAGATACCCCACCAAATGACTACCTCACTGACAACTACCCGAACACACTTTTTCCTAGCTCCGACTAAACCCATACGAAGTCTCCCTTTTTTATCAACGCACTAAAAAACAAGACAGGAGATTTAAATACCTTACCACCCTTTATATACAAAAAAGTGTCACAAGTGCTATCACCAACATTGCAACACTCTTTAACAAATCCATTGAATCCTCCATTTTCCCCTACATTTCTCAAAATAGCAAGGGTCACCCCGATCCATAAAGGAGGAGACCAAACGAGTTGAATAACTATAGGCCACTATCCAATTTACACCCTTTCCAAAAATCTCGAAAAATTAATTCATAAACGAATCTACTCCTACCTCATCTCCCAAAACATACTCAACCACTGCCAAATTTTTGGATTCGGGCCCCTAATAAAAATACTAATGATGCAAATTATACACTTGCTAAAACATATAACACTGCAAAATAGAAAAAAAAAAGTCCCATGAGGATCTTCATTGACTTACATAAAGCTTTTGATACAGATACCATGACTTGCCCCACGAAAATTGTCACACTATGGTATAAGAGGGCACTCCCTCAACTACCTCAAGCCATACCTCAGCAACAGAAGCCAATATGTGTACGCAAATGGGGCAAGCTCTTCCGCACAACCAATTACAGTTGGTTGTCCCCACAGGGAAGTTCCTTGGCCCTCTTCTCTTTCTCCTATACATAAATGACCTCCCAAATGCTTCGCAATTACTCAAACCCACACTATTTACAGATGACACTACATACGTCTTTCTAAACCCGAGCCCAGTCACGCTAGCCAATACTGTAAATACCGAATTACAGAAATTTTCTACCCGGATGGGGGACTAACAAACTTACACTAAACATTGACAAAACCTACTTCATTCAGTTTGGTAACAGAGCTACAGATGTCCTTCTTAACATAATGATAAATGGATCACCTATCACAAAACTAACAGAAGGAAAATTCTTAGGAATCCACCTTGATAATAGACTCAAATTCATACACATATACAACAAATTTCTAAGAAAATTTCCAAGAGTGTATGCATAAATAATCGAAGATACGGTACTATGCCCACAGTCAGGCCTCCTGCCCTATATCACTCTCTTATTTACCCCTATCTCACCTATGGAATTTGTGCATGGGCTCAACAACAATTAACCATCTCAGACCCCTAATTACCCAACAAAAGGCTGCAGTTAGAATGATAACAAATTTTCACTACAGGCAGCACACTCCACCAATATTCAAAACACTCAACCTACTCACCATACAAAACATCCATACTTATTATTCACCTATTACATACATAGAACACTTAACTCTGATATTAACCCTCCCCTCAAACATCTCTTACCAACCTCAACAGAACACATGACCAAACACAAGGCACCCGATCACCTTTGATGTTCCTCGTGTCCATCTCACGGGTAATGCAAAAAACTCAATGCACATAAAAGGCCCTAAAATCGGAATTTTATTACCTGTAAATATAAAAGAAACACTACCTGTTTATAAATTCAAGTCTCTCTCAAAGATCACTTACTCACCCAAAACCAAATAAAATACTGAATAACTGAACCTTATAAATTGTATACTTAAATGTTTCTCACAATTATATCACATAAATGTTTTAAAACCCAAAACCCAATCTAACAGAATACTCCATTCGACTGAATGAACAGCAATGCATGCAACCATATGACCTGTCTTTGTAATACTCATTTGTGCTTTATAGTTATCTTTTTACAATAATGTCTTATCACTGATTTCTCATTTGCCTTAGTTAATCTTAAGTTAATTTTAAGCCAGCCCGTAATGCTATGCATATAAGTGGCTTTGGCATGCTGCTCTTACCTGTATTTTTTTGTACCTCTGTATGTATGCTCAAATTAGTAAATAAATAAATAAATAAATAAATACATAATTGTGCCAAGACCACTAACTTTGTATCTACATAATTGTGCCAAGACCACTAACTTTGTATCTACATAATTGTGCCATGACCACTAACTTTGTATCTTCATAATTGTGCCAGGACCACTAACTTTGTATCTACATAATTGTGCCAGGACCACTAACTTTGTATCTACATAATTGTGCCTGGTCCACTAACTTTGTATCTACATAATTGTACCAGGACCACTAACTTTGTATTTACATAATTCCGAAAGTTTTCCATCAAATTTCCTATTTTTGGTGTCATTACCTTCAGAAAAAATTCTCTTCCAATTCGTAAAATTTTTTCTTAAAAAAAATAAAAAAATGTGGACACTGAGAGCAATTTTTTTTTTTTTTTTTTTTTGGGGGGGAGGGGAGGGGAGGTTACAGTGAAAGGTTTAAAAGTACAGTACAGTACAATACAGTAGAGTACAATATAATACAGTACAGTACACTACTGTACAATACAGTGCAGTACAGTACAGTACAGTAGAGTACAGTACAATACAGTAGAGTACAGTGCAATACAGTAGAGTACAGTATGGTACAATACAGTAGAATACAATACAGTACAATACAGTAGAGTACAGCACAGTACAATGGATCCCTCGGGTAACAATGACATCGGCTAGCGATAAAATTGGATAGCAGTGCGTTTTAGCGTAAAAATATTGGCTCGGCCAATGATGAAAAACCAGGTTAAGGACAATTGTCTCGAACGTGTCCGCCTGTCCATCCAGCCTGATCGCGCCTCAGCTGCCTTGCCTTCAGCTAATGTGCCATTGTTTACAAGCCACTGCAGATGGTTCCACACATACATTCCATACATTTTGTATTATTCCATTGTTTATAGTGATTTTTATTTTTTTTTTTTTTTATTATCACACTGGCCAATTCCCACCAAGGCAGGGTGGCCCGAAAAAGAAAAATTTTCACCATCATTCACTCCATCACTGTCTTGCCAGAAGGGTGCTTTACACTACAGTTTTTAAACTGCAACATTAACACCCCTCCTTCAGAGTGCAGGCACTGTACTTCCCATCTCCAGGACTCAAGTCCGGCCTGCCGGTTTCCCTGAATCCCTTCATAAATGTTACTTTGCTCACACTCCAACAGCACGTCAAGTATTAAAAACCATTTGTCTCCATTCACTCCTAATAAGCCACCAAGGGCCCCAAGAAAGCTTCTAGTGCCAACCCTGTGGTAAAAAGGGTGAGGTGTACAATCGAATTGAAGAAAAAGATAATTGCAAAGTATGAAAGTGGAGTGTGTGGCTCTGAGCTGGCTTGGTTGTACAACGAACCCCAATCAACCATTGCTACTATCTTGGCCAACAGAGTCAATCAAGGAAGCTATTGTTGCAAAAGGTGCAAGTATGCTTACAAAAGAGTGATCGCAAATACTCAAAGATGTGGAGAGACTGTTATTGGTGTGGATCAATGACAATTATCAGGAGATAGTGTTTCACAGTCAATTATATGTGAAAAGGCAAGGCAGTTGCATGACAATTTAATTCAAAAAATGCCTGGAACTAGTGGTGATGTTAGTGAATTTAAGGCCAGTAAAGGTTGGTTTGAGAGATTTAAGAATCATAGTGGCATACACAGTGTCATAAGGCATGGTGAGGCTGCCAGTTGTGACCAAAAAGCGGCTGAAAAATATGTGCAGGAATTCAAGGAGTACATAGACACTGAAAAATTAAAACCCCAACAAGTGTTTAACCCCTTGACTGTCACAACCCAAATCCTGAGGTGTCTCCTGGTGTCGCAAAATTTAACCCTTTCAGGGTCCGTCCCGTAGATCTACGGCTTTACGGTGAGTGTCCAAGCCGTAGATCTACGCCAAGAGCTCAGCTCACTCTAATAAACTGTGAGTGTACATTTGGGCCTATGGGAATATGAGAGAATACATCTATGTTGTATGTGTGCACCACATAAAACAGATCCTGCATGCACACCTGTGTATAAGAAGAAAAAAACTGAAATCCATGATTTTTCGATAAAACAACAACTTTGCAGTGTTTTTTCGTATGTTTTTTATAGTTGATATTTACGATTTTCTTGGACTCAATATGATAGAATGAAGTACAATATTACAGAATAGAGATGATATTGATTGGTTTTAACACTGTCAAATGGCCTTGACAACTGCAGGCGAGAGACTCAAAGTACGCGACCATCAACATTTAAATTTTTTTGCTCGATATTCAAGAGTAAAACAACGACCTCACACATCTATACACTTCAGTCTGGTGGGTCTAATATACATTCACAAATATGGTGATGATATTTTATACAATTATTACAGTATTTGCATAACAGTAAAATCCTCTATTTTTGGTGTGAAAAAAAATTCATTATGTGAAAAAAAATCAAAATGGGAATTTATTTTGTAAAGCCTCAAAACATAACTAATGAACAAGGAAATTTAGTTTAGTGCCAGGAATGCCTAACATTGTTTATTCTGGACCCTATTTGAAATTGGAATATATTGAACTTGTGTTAAATTGGCCAAATTAACAATTTCCATCACTTTATTTTGTAGTTGAAACACAGTTGAACTTTTGGCATTTCTTGTGCTCAATCGATAGAAAGAAGAAATACTAGTGAAATAGCTATGAAATTTGGTGAATGTAATAATTAATTGGCCTAAAAAGGAGTCAAAAGTCGGCAAAATCGCCGATTCGTAAATATCGCAGACACAACCAAAATTTGCGAGAGCATAATTTTCGTCAAATTTTCCACCAAATTTCGTACTTTTTGTTTTATTACCTTCACAAAAAGATTCTCTACGATTTCATAAGAAAAAATAAAATTTTTTTTTTTGAAATTCTGGACACTGGGGCGTGACTCCAATTCTGGGGCCTTGGACCCTGAAAGGGTTAAAAAAAAAAAAAATTTTCTTTATGAAATGATGGAGAATCTTTTCCGATTGTAATGACACCAAAAAAAAAAACAAAATTTGATGGAAAACTGATGTAATTATGCTCTTCGCTCGCATAAAGTAGCGAACCTTGGGTTCTGGAACAGATTAATTGATTTCCATTATTTCTTATGGGAAAAAATTAATTTTCGGCTAAACGATAAAATGGTTAGAAGGACAAGACCCTTGGAATGGATTAAAATTGTTACACTGAGGGTCCACTGCACAATACAGTAGAGCACATACAATACAGTAGAGTAAGGTACAGCAATTTTAATTTTTTTCTGGTGGAGAATTAAGTTACAGATGTCTACATTACAGTCTAAATGTATTGGGTGTGGTTAGTATATGTAGAATACTTGTTGTGACCTCAGAGGAACTTTATTGTTACATTGTAATGGTGTGGCAACACAGGTAGATGGTATCATCAGATGTAGATTATTGGCAGACACAGGTAGATTGTTCATCAGGTGTAGCTGGGTGTGGTAGACACAGTAGATGGTTCATCAGATGTAGATGGTGTGGCAGGTCATCAGGTAGATGTTTCATCAGATGTTGATGGTGTGGCAAGACACAGTAGATTGTTCTCATCAGAGTAAATGGGTGCAGAGCATGGGTAGGATGGATCATCATATGTTTGATGGTGTGGCAGACACTAGAGATGGTTCATCAGATTGTAGATGGTGTGGTAGATCCACAGATAGATGTTTCAATCAGATGTAGATGGTTGTTGCAGAACAACAGGTAGATGTTCATCCGAGATGTAGAGGGTCTGGCAGACACAGGTAGATGGTTCATCAGATGGCAGATGGGTGGCAGATACAGGTAGATGGTTCACAGATGTAGATGGTGTTGCAGACACAATAGTCCAAAAGTCAGTCAAAATTTTATTTAATTGCAAGTACATGGAGTGCCGCCATCAGACAAATCGCGGCAATCATTATTCGGTTCCCTATCATTTATCGGCACTAAATCTGCTAGCATAATTTCAAATTTCCAGGTCGCCACACCACCTGCTGGTACTGTTTGGTGGTGCTGCTTTGCTGCATAAGTCTTTCCAAATTCTTTTTCTCCATTTATTTAAACCTGCTTTACTTTTGGAGCGGAGGGCTGGGTTTGATTGTGTTGGGGGGTGCGGAGTTTGTTTCTTGAGTAGCTTTAGTAGATTCGTTTTTGAATAAGGACCAGCCTCGTAATGGGCCAGTAGGCCTTCTGCAGTGGTCCTACATCTTATGTTTCTTAGTTTCTCTTAAGTCTTTTAGCCTTAGCCAGGGTTCCAATGATTAAAAGAAATGCTTTCTCATTATGTAAAGCACCGACACAGTACATTATCCATTAAAGATAAGGTGGCTTGAAGCCACTGTTGTGCCATGAGCTCAGTCTCTGAAGCAGGAGAATAATGCTTTATTATTTAACGCATAGTATCCACACTACAGCTTATTTGCCCTATCATAATTGATCTAATATGACAATAATCAACAATATAAAATATCATAAAACTATGTTAAATACACCAACTAAATAATATTTGGCATAACAACAACCGAGCAGTTCGACGAGGTATGAGAGGATATAGGTATACAAATACCATTCTCCTACCCTTCATGGGGCTTAAATTAGAGAAAACGAGTATAGCACAGGCTAACTGTGATATACACTCGTACTGCACCATAAAACCTGAAACAAAAAAGTTATTTTCTCTATATAGATTATCTCACACAGCAGATATGTGTAGAGAACCTAGGAAAACCCAAAAAATCAATGTGCTTTATTTTTTGTACCTCTGGCCTTGGGTTAGCCATATATGAGTTTTGGTAAATATTCCGATTCCCAGCTAGGGAGAAACATTAGCGTGTTTCCTTTAAAAAAACAACCCCTGCTGTCTATGTTAACCCATCAGTAAATGGTTACCTTGGGTGTTAGCCGACTATGTTGGGTTTTATCCTGGACACTGACCTAATTTCTTGAAATACACAGCATAAACAAGCGGCTTACTGATTACAGTAGTAGTCACTGATGTCAGCTAGCCTGTATAACTTAGTACATTACATGTATAAATAAAGATATTAATATTAAATTTTATTATTATATTAGTATTATTATTATATTATTAGAATTATTAATTATTATTATTATTATTATTATTATTATATTATTTTTTTTTTTTCTCAGTTGTTTGTTGGGTATCTTATTCCAAACTTGACATGTGTGATGGAAAGAAAACTACTTACGTACACCAAAAATTGACAGATTCAGAACCATAAATAGCAAAGTTCACTTCTCTCAGCCATTAGCGGCCGCTTTAGCGTGTATTTTTGTGTTTTTTATGGTTAATTCTCTCTTTTTATCAGTCTCATTTGATAGAATGAAATATATATTTAACAGAAATAGATACGATTTTGATTGCTTTCATGACGAAAAGTACCGTTGAAATTTGCCTCACAGTAGCAAAAATGTTCTGTTCTTAGCGAAGCTCAAGAGTAAACAAATGATGTATCCGTCCCAATACCTGTCTGCCTGCCAGTCCAAATTCCAATACAGTTTTTTGGGGTTGACATTACAGTGGACCCCCCGGTTCGCGATGCCATCGGTATCGATAAATACCGGTATGCGATACATTCCCTAACGCAAAAATTTGCCTCGATTCCCCTTAAAAAACCCCCGGTATCAATTCGTACAAGACATGTCCATGTGTGTGCCAGTGTTCCAGCCAAGTTTGTTTTTTTTCTAGTGTGCTTCTACATCTAAGGAACATTCAGTACAATTCCCATATTATCACAGTGTTTTTGGTGCTTGTTACTGCAAAATAATCACCCAGGGCCCCAAGAAAGCTTCTAGTGCCAACCCTTCGAAAAAAGGGTACTAATGAATGAAGAAGAGAAATTGCAAAGTTCGAAAGTGGAGTGCGAGTGTTGGAGCTGGCTAGGTTGTATACAAAACCCCAATCAACCATCTCTTACTATAGTGACCAGGAAAATTGCAATCAAGGAGCTGTTGTTGCAAAAGGTGCAACTGTGATTAAGGAAAAGCGACCGCAGTTTAGAAGATATTGAGAGAACTGTTATTGGTGTGGATAAATGAAAAACAATAGCAGGAGATAGCTTCTCTCAAAGGCGATCATTTGTGAAAAGGCTAGGCCAGTGCATGACGATTTTGGTGAAGAAATTGCCTGCGAACTAGTGGTTAAGTGAGTGAATTTAAGGCCAGCAAAGTGGTTTGAAAGATTAAGAATCGTAGTGGCATACATATGTCTGGATTAGGTAGGTGAGGCTGCCAGTGTCTCTCAAGCTGAGTCCTAGTGGCATTAAAAGAAGGGAAGTAACCCCATAAAAGGACTTGCTACCTCAAGTCCAATTGTAAGTGGATTCCCTTTCTAAATCGTTTAACAAACTTTCGACCTCTCCCCCTCCTCTCATCCCATCATCATCACCAATCTACATAAAGGTAAGTGTCATGTATTCAGTGTTAGTAAGAGGTACATACTACTAACTTTGCCATGTCTTCTTCAAGTTTGTGTCATTAAACTTATATTCATGTGGTAAAAGTTTTTTTTTTCATACTTTTGGTGTGTCTTGCATGGATTAATTTGAAATTTCCATTATTTCTTATGGGGAAAAATGAGGAGGGGGGAGTGTGGCGGTATCGATGAGCTCTCAGGAAGCAGATTAATATCAATACCGGGGTCCACTGTACTGAAATTGTATAAATTCATGACCCCCGGTCGCGATATTAATCCGTTCCTGAGAGCTCATCCGATAAACCACAAATATCGGAAATGTGAATGAATTTTCCCATAAGAAATCATGGAAATCAAATAATCCGTGCAAGACACCCAAAGTAATGGAAAAAAAAACTTTACCACATGAATATTAAGTTTAATGAACTCAAACTGAAGAAGACATGCACATTAGTAGTAATGTTACACTACAACACTAGAATACATGACACTTACCTTTAATGAAGATCTGGTGATGACTGATGGGAATGGGAGGAGGAGAGAGTCCGAAGTTGTTAACGTTTAGAAAGGGAATCCCCTTCAATAGGACTTGAGGTCGCAAGTCCTTTTTATGGGGTACTTCCCTTCATTAATGCCACTAGACCAGCTTGAGAGCCACTGGCAGCCTCACCATACCTAATCACACTATGGTAATGCCACTACGATACTTAAATCTTCAAACAACCTTTGCTGGCCTTAAATTCACTCACTATCACCACTAGTTGCAGGCAATTTTCTTTAACCAAATCGTCATCAACTGCCTAGCCTTTTCACAAATGATCGCTGAGAGATGCTATCTCCTGCTATCTGTTTTCATTTTATCCACAACCAATAACGTCTCTCAACATCTTCTAACACTTGCGGTCGCTGTTTTCCTAATGTCACCAGTGCACCTTTTGCAACAACAGCTCTTGAATGCCATTTTCGTGGTCACTATAGTAGAGATGGTTGATGGGTTTTGTATACAAACTACACTCCAACACACGCACTCCACTTTCGTACTTTTGCAATTATCTCTTTCTTCTTTCATTAGTACCCTTTTTCTCGAAGGTGGCACTAGAAGCTTTCTTGGGCCCATGGTGACTTTTGCAGAAACAAGCACCAAAAACACTGTGATAATATGGAATGTACTGAATGTACCTTAGATGTTAGCACACTAGCTGCTTTAAACACTGGCACACACCATGGACATGTCTTGGACGAAATGTATACCGGGTTTTTAATGGGAACCGAGCAAAATTTTTGCGTTAGAATGTATCGCTACCGATTTATCAGATACCGCTGGCATCGCGAACCGGGGACCACTGTAATTCAACCCAAACTACGTAATTGGAAATTTGGACTGGCAGGCAGACAGGTATTGGACGGATACATCATTTGTTTACTCTTGAGCATTCGCTTAAGAACAGGAACATTTTTTGCTACTGTGAGAGCAATTTCAAGGTACTATCGTCAGAAAGCAATCAAAAATCGTATCTATTTCTGTAATATATATTTCATTCAATCAAATGAGACTGAAAAAATGAGAATATAACCATAAAAACACAAAAATACACCGCAAAGCGGCCGCAATGGCTGAGAAGTGAACTCTGCTTATTTATGGTCCTGAATTCTTCATTTTTGGTGTACGTTAAGAAGTATCTTCCATCACACATTGTCCAAGTTTGAATAAGATATCCCAACAAACAACAGAGAAAATAATATAATAATAATAATAAAAATCTAATAATAATAATAATAATAATATAAAATAATAATAAAAATTATAATAATAATAATAATATCTTTATTCTTACTACATGTACAAGTACAAGGTATACAGGCATACTACATCAGTGACATACTACTGTATAGAAAACCGCTTGTTATGCTGAGTATTCAAGAAAATTAGGTCAGTGGTCCCAGATAACACCCACACTTCGGCTAACACCCAGGTAACCATTTACTGATGGGTAATCATAGACAGCAGGTGAAAAAACACGCCTAATGTTTTCTACCCTAGCAGGGAACGAATATACCAAAAAATCATATATGCTAACCCAAGCCAGGACAAAAAATAAGCCACATTGGACTTTTTTTGATTATCCTAGGTTTCTCTACACAATGCTGCTTGTGTGGAATAATCTATATAAGAAAATAACATTATTTGTTTCAGTAATGAGCAGTACGAGTGTATATCACAGTTACCCTGTGCAAACTCCGTTTTCTCTAAAATAAGCCCCCAAGACAGGGAATATGGAGACTGGTTATTTGTATACCATATTAACCTCTTCATACCTTCTTCGAACTGCCTCGTGTTATGCCAAATATTATTTAGTCTGAGTATTAACATGTTTTATGTTATTTATATTGTTTATTATGTCCCATATTAGATCAATTATGAATAGCAAATAAGCTGTAGTTTGATACTAGCGTAATAATAAAGCATAATCTCCTGCTTCAGAGACTGAGCTCATGCAACCAACCAGTGACTTTCAAGCCACCCTTATCTTTAATGGATATTGTTACTGTGTCAGTGCTTTACATAATAGAAGCAATTCTTTTATTCATTGAAACCATTGCTAAGGCTAAAAGAACATAAAACATAAGACAAAGAATTAGGAACACTGCAGGAAGGCCAACTGCCCATACGAGCAGGTCCTTATCAAAACGACATCTACCTAAAGCTACTCACGAAACACTCCTCGCACCCCCCAATCACCAATCCAAACCCAGCCCCTCCCGCTCACAAAAGTTAGCAGGCTAAAACCATAAATGGAGATAAAAAATTGGAATGACTTATGCAGCAAGCATCACCAACCAAACAAACCAGCAGGTTGGTGTGGCGACCCTGGAAATTTGAAATATCTAGCCCAAATAGAGCCGAATAAATGAAGGAACCGAATAACTGATTGCCGGATTTGTGATGGCGGACCTGTACTTGCAAAGAAATAAAATTTAACTGACTTTGACTACTGTGGTCTGCACACCATCCTACATCTGATAACCATCTACCTGTATTGCCACACCACAGTCATCTGATGACCATCTACCTGTGTCTGCCAGACATCTACATCTGATGAACCATCTACGCTTGGTCTGCCACACCATTACATCTGATGAAACCATCTATCTGTGTCTACCACACCATCTACATCTGATGAAGCATCTACCTTTGTCGCCACACCATCAACACTGATGAACCATCTACCCATTCTGCACACCATCTACATCTGATGAACAATCTACCTGTGTCTGCCAACCACACCATCTGATGAACCAGCTACCTGTGCCTGCACACCATCTACATCGATGAACCATCTCCCTGTGTCTACCACACCATCTACACCTTGATGAACACTCTACTGTGTCTGCACATATCTTCATCTGATGAACCATCTAACGGTGTCCACCACACCATCTACAATGTTACAAATAAAGTTCCTCTGAGTCACAACAATTTTATTCTACATCACTACTAAACCACACACCAATACTTTACTGTAATGTACATCTGTAACTTAATTCATCCACCAGAAAAAATAAAATTGCTGTACCATACTCTACTGTATTGTACTGTACTCTACTGTATTGTGCAGTGGACCCTCAGGTAACAATTTTAATCCATTCCAAGGGTCTTGTCCTTAACCGATTTTATCATTAGCCGAATTAATTTTTCCCATAAGAAATAATAGAAATCCAATTAATCTGTTCCAGACACCCAAGGTCGCTAACTTCGCGAGAGCATAATTACATCAGTTTTCCATCAAATTTTGTTTTTTGGTGTCATTACAATCGGGAAAAGATTCTCCATCATTTCATAAGAAATTTTTTTTTTTTTTTTTTTTTAAATTTTGCGACACGAGGAGACACCTCAGGATTGGGGTTGTGACAGTCAAGGGGTTAAACACTTGTTGGGGTATTAATTTTTCAGTGTCTATGTACTCCTTGAATTCCTGCACATATTTTTCAGCCGCTTTTTGGTCACAACTGGCAACCTCACCATGCCTTATGACACTGTGTATGCCACTATGATTCTTAAATCTCTCAAACCAACCTTTGCTGGCCTTAAATTCACTAACATCACCACTAGTTCCAGGCATTTTTTGAATTAAATTGTCATGCAACTGCCTTGCCTTTTCACATATAATTGACTGTGAAACACTATCTCCTGATAATTGTCATTGATCCACACCAATAACAGTCTCTCCACATCTTTGAGTATTTGCGATCACTCTTTTGTAAGCATACTTGCACCTTTTGCAACAATAGCTTCCTTGATTGACTCTCTGTTGGCCAAGATAGTAGCAATGGTTGATTGGGATTCGTTGTACAACCAAGCCAGCTCAGAGCCACGCACTCCACTTTCATACTTTGCAATTATCTTTTTCTTCAATTCGATTGTACACCTCACCCTTTTTACCACAGGGTTGGCACTAGAAGCTTTCTTGGGGCCCTTGGTGGCTTATTAGGAGTGAATGGAGACAAATGGTTTTTAATACTTGACGTGCTGTTGGAGTGTGAGCAAAGTAACATTTATGAAGGGGTTCAGGGAAACCGGCAGGCCGGACTTGAGTCCTGGAGATGGGAAGTACAGTGCCTGCACTCTGAAGGAGGGGTGTTAATGTTGCAGTTTAAAAACTGTAGTGTAAAGCACCCTTCTGGCAAGACAGTGATGGAGTGAATGATGGTGAAAGTTTTTCTTTTTCGGGCCACCCTGCCTTGGTGGGAATCGGCCAGTGTGATAATAAAAAAAAAAAAATAAAAAGCACTAAAAACAATGGAATAATACAAAATGTATGGAATGTATGTGTGGAACCATCTGCAGTGGCTTGTAAACAATGGCACATTAGCTGAAGGCAGGGCAGCTGAGGCGCGATCAGGCTGGATGGACAGGCGGACACGTTCGAGACAATTGTCCTTAACCTGGTTTTTCATCATTGGCCGAGCCAATATTTTTACGCTAAAACGCACTGCTATCCAATTTTATCGCTAGCCGATGTCATTGTTACCCGAGGGATCCATTGTACTGTGCTGTACTCTACTGTATTGTACTGTACTGTATGCTACTGTACTGTACTTCACTCTACTGTATTGTACTGTACTGTACTCTACTGTATTGTACTGTATTGTATTCTACTGTATTGTACCATACTGTACTCTACTGTATTGCACTGTACTCTACTGTATTGTACTGTACTCTACTGTACTGTACTGTACTGCACTGTATTGTACAGTAGTGTACTGTACTGTATTATATTGTACTCTACTGTATTGTACTGTACTGTACTTTTAAACCTTTCACTGTAACCTCCCCTCCCCTCCCCCCCAAAAAAAATAAATTGCTCTCATCGTGTCCATCCTTTTTTTTATTTTTATTTTCAAAGAAAAAATTTATACGAATTGTGAAGAAAATTTTTTCTGATAGGTAATGACACCAAAAAATAGGAAATTTGATGGAAAAACTTTCGGAATTATGTAAATACAAAGTTATGTGGACCAGGCACAATATGTAGATACAAAGTTAGTGGTCCTGGCAACAAATAGTAGATACAAAGTTAGTGGTCCTGGCACAATTATGTAGATACAAAGTTTAGTGGGTCCTGGCACAATTATGAAGATACAAAGTTAGTGGTCACGGCACAATTATGAAGATACAAAGTTAGTGGTCCTGGCACAATTATGTAGATACAAAGTTAGTGGTCCTGGCACAATTATGAAGATACAAAGTTAGTGGTCTGGCACAATTATGTAGATACAAAGTTAGTGGTTCCTGGCACAATTATGTAGATACAAAGTTAGTGGTCATGGCACAATTATGAAGATACAAAGTTAGTGGTCCTGGCACAATTATGAAGATACAAAGTTAGTGGTCTTGGCACAATTATGTATTATTTATTATTTATTTATTTTTTAGTAATTTGAGCAACATACAGAGGTACAAAAAAATACAGGTAAGAGCAGCATGCCAAAGCCACTTATATGCATAGCATTAACGGCTGGCTTAAAATTAACTTAAGATTAACTAAGCAATGATGAAATCAGTGATAAGACATTATTGAAAACAGATAACTATAAAACACAAATGAGTATTACAAAGACAGGTCATAAAGGTTGCATGCATTGCTGTACATTCAGTCGAATGGAGTATTCTGTTAGATTTGGGTTTTAGGTTTAACATTTATGTGATATAATTGTGAGAAACATTTAAGATATACAATTTATAAGGTTCAGTTATTCAGTATTTATTTTGGTTTGGGTGAGTAAGTGATCTTTGAGAAGAGACTTGAATTTATAAACAGGTAGTGTTTCTTTTTTATTTACAGGTAATGAATTCCAGATTTTAGGGCCTTTTATGTGCTTGAGTTTTGCATAGGCGGAGATGGACACGGGGAAACTCAAAATGATCTGTGCCTTGTTTTTCATTGTTCTTTTGAGGGTTGGAAAGGAGATGTTTAGGGGGGGGTTAATATCAGAGTAAAATGTTCTATTTATGAATGGGTGCAATAAAAGTAGGATTTTTTTGTAGGGAGTGGGTTTAGTTTTTGAATAGGTGGAGTGTGTGCCTGTAATAAAATTTTGAATAAATCTAAGCCCCTTTTGTTGGGTAATTAGTGGTCTGAGAGGGTTAATTGTTGTTAGCCCCATGCAAAAATTTCCCAAGGTAGATAGGGGAAAATAAAGATGATATGGGCCAGGGGGCCCTGACTGTGGAGCATGTACCGATTTCGAAGAGCATACCCCTTTTGGAAATTTTCTTAGAAATTTGTTGATATGTGTATGAAATTTGAGTCTTTATAAAGGTGGATTCCTAAGTTTTTTTCCTTCTATAGCTTTGGTGGGGGATCCGTTTATCATTATTTAAAAAAGGACTCTGACTCTGTTACCAAACTGAATGAAGTGGGGTTTGTCTTTTTTTAGGTAAGTTTGTTAGTCCCATCCGGGTAGATATTTTCTGTAATTCGGTTTTTTCAGATTGGCTACGTGACGACCCGGTGGAGAAGACTTGTATGTCATCTGCAAATAGTGTGGGTTTGAGAAATTTGGGGCAAGCATTTGGTAGGTATTTATGTATGGGAGAAAAAAAAGGGGCCAAGGACACTTCCTGTGGGACACCAACTGTTTTTTTTTTTTGGAAGAGCTTCCCCCATTTTGCGTACACATATTGGTTCTTTGTGAGGTAGGGTTGAGGTAGTTGAGGGAGTGCCCTTTTAAACCCCATTTTGAAAATTTTTTCGTGGAGCAAGTCATGGTAACGTATCAAAAGCTTTATGTAAGTCAATTTGAAGATCCCCAGTGGGACTTCTTTTTCTTTTTGCAGTGTTTTAATGTTCTACTTGTAAAAAAGCATCATTAGTATTTTTATTAGCCTGAATAAAATTTGGCAGGGGTTGAGTATGTTTTGGGATGGGGTAGGAGTAGATTTGTTATGAAAAAAATTTATCGAAGATTTTTGGGAAAAGGGGGTTAAATTGGATTTGGCCTATTTTTATTCAATCTTTTGGTCTCCCTTAGGATCGGGTGACCTTTCCTTTTGAGAACTGTAGGGAAGGGGGGGATTCAATGGATTTTTTAAAGAGGTTGCAAGATTGGGGTTTGCACTTGTGAACTTTTTTGTAATAAAGGGTGGTAAGTATTTTTTAAAACTCCTGTTTTGTTTTTTTGTGCGTTGAAATAAAGGGGACTTGTTGGGGGGTTTGGAGCTAGGAACAGGTTTCGGGGAGTTGTCAGTGAGGTGTCATTGGTGGGGTATCTGAGCTTGGATTTTATTGACAAGGTTTTGTCCTATAGTGGGGAAAAAATCATTGGTCTGTTTTCGTTTTGTGGTGGAGTTGGGGGTTCTTGATTTTGCTAATTTTATTTTAATTTTATGATATCTTTTTTGTCCCAGAATTTCTGATAGGGTTTTTCCAGGTCTTTTTTATATCACCTCGTAAGTTGGGTAAACTGTTCTCATAATACAATTTTTTTGCCCTTCTTATCAGGCTGGTTAGGATTGACGAGTAACGTTTTGTTTGGTCTCTGGTTATGTGACCCATTCTGTACTGTTTTTCATATCAGTGTTTTGTATTTATGGATTTGAGAATTGGTGGGTGTTAGCCAGGGACTGTTCAGTCTCTTAGCTGTCATCTGTTTAGTTTTTTTAGGGCAGTACTTGTTATAGAGGTATTGGGTCTTTTTTAGAAAATTATTAAAACATTCGTCAATATCTGTATAGATTTCTAGCTCAGTGTGCCAGTCAATGTTTGTTACTGCTGTTGTAAAGTTATTAATGGCTGCCTCATTGTGAAGTCTGAGGTGACTTTAGTAGTGTCTTGGGGTAATTTACCAAGAGTTGTTTATGAGGAAAGTAGGGTAATGGTCTGTGGTATTATCTGTAATTATGCCTGATTTTAAAGGGGATATGGTGTTGGTCCAGATGTGGTCAAGTAGGGAAACACTAGTCTCCGTAACTCTTGTAGGTTTTGTTACTGTTGGTAGCAACATGCAGTTACTCATTGTGTTGTGAATTCAGTAACGTGTGGGTCCTGGTCTTGCAGGAGATTTATATTGAAGTCACCTGAGAGTAGTAAGTGATCTTTCTTCATGCGTGCATCAGTTATCATACTTCCTAGGTTTTCACTAAATTGGCTATGTTTTGACTGTGTGAACTCTGTAGATGTTGTCAATGTGAGAGGTTTTTGTAGGTATTTGGATTTGAATTTAGCTATTATATATTCCCCATGTTCATCCCTTGTGCAAGTATTAGTGATACATTCTAGTTGGTCTGAGTAGTATATAGCTGTGCCACCCCCTTGTTGATCTGTCCTACAGTTGTGTATGGCTGTGTAACCAGGAATGGCATAGACATCTGTAGTATCAGGCTTTAGCCAGGTTTCAGTTAGTGTAATGATGGACATATTGGCATGCAAGGAATTTAGTAATGCTATGAGGTCATCGTAATGCTTGCTTAAAGATCTGATATTGTAGTTAAAGACAGTTATGTTTTTGTTTGCTATGAGAAGTGCCTTTGATTGTTCTGCTGTGTAGTAATTACAGTAACTGTTTGATTCATTAAGAGGTTGGTATCAGAGGTTGGTATTCAATAAGAGGTTGGTATCAGGATCAATGCTTGTTATCATAAGATTTGTAGTGAATCTATAGTTAGAATTAAGTATAAAACAAAGTAAATATTCTAAAGCTAAAAAATAACACCTGAATTATTTAACAAATGTAAAAATAATGAGCTAAGGTAGTTTTTTAAAGCTAAAATAAAGGAGACAATATAAAAGGGACTAAAATAATTTTTGTGGTGAACAAATATAATGTATGATCAATAATGGAGCTTGGGAATATGATAGTGGGGTAGTACTTTAAAGGTAATTCTTTAAATTTTAAAATTTATAATAAAAAAATTATAATAAAAAAAGGGACTAATATAAGTTGTGGTGAACAATAACGTGGTAATAAAAAAAATGAGCTTTGGAATTAATAGCAAAAAGTGAACTTATTACACTTTAGCATCTTAGAATAGCAGAGAATGTAGATACAAAGTTAGTGGTCCTGGCACAATTATGTAGATACAAAGTTAGTGGTCCTGTCACAATTATGTGGATACAAAGTTAGCAGTCCTGGCAAAATTTATGTAGATACAAAGTTAGTGGTCCTGTCACAATTATGTAGATACAAAGTTAGTGGTCCTGTCACAATTATGTAGATACAAAGTTAGTGGTCCTGGCACAATTATGCAAATACAAAGTTAGTGGTCCTGGTACAATTATGCAGATACAAAGTTAGTGGTCCTGGCACAATTATGCAGATACAAAGTTAGTGATCCTGGTACAATTATGGTACAATTATGGTACAGACACTTGTTTCTCGGACAGCGGCAGCAGCAGCATCCTACCAGCTCTTCTTCCTCAAAAAAACATCGCTCATCAAAATTGTGATGGCCTAAGTGAAAGTAACTCCCATGAACCCCACGTAGACCACAAAATGACCCAAGAAAAACTAAGAATGTAACCCAAATCTTGACAAAATTAGAAGATCTAAGGAAGACAGCCCTGCTAACCCAAACACTGCCTCCGCTGCCAGACAGCCACTTAACCCAAGCTCCGAGAAAACAAGCCTTCTTCTTCATTGTACACAGTATCTACTTCAGTGTTACTTGAAAGGATATCGCAGAAGAAAACACATCAGTAATAAATGAATAACAGCAAGGACCCTAGAACTCAATTTGTCTACCCGCAGGACATGGTGTCCATCAACCCCCCTCACCACCGCCACCAGGGAACAACAGCAACAAACATGGTTGACCCCCCTCCAACTACTCCCTTCAAAGGATTCACCCATGATAACTCAGGTGTGATTATTCCTGACAATATCAAGGACTACATCGTTGCTCTAGAAAACGAAATCAAAGATATCAAAGCACACTCGAGCGACGAGAATCCAAGATAACCAAACCTCGAGAACAAGATCCAAAACCTTAAAGAGAAGATTACATCGGGAAGAGTTGACACAGAAAATACTCTTAAAGCAGCTTATAGCCAGTCACACTGAAAAATAACAGAAATAAATATGAAGGTTGAAGAAGCAATCAAGGACTGGAATCAGAACATGCACACTCGACTAAATGAATACCTTGATTTCCAAGATGACAAAACTGAACAAGATAAGTTGTCTGATGCAGTTATAATAAACAGCCCACAATTCCTAGTGACATAACCCAAGCACAGTGCAAAGAAATGCTATCAGGATAATACGGGACCATGTACAAGTCTTTGTGCAAAACAATGAAATCAAAGAAACACGTTTGCTGGGAAACCAGGAAGTAAACACAGTATAATGATCCGACTTCATTCATACGATAAAAGAAGGACCTAATTAAATCAGAAATTTACAATGAAAAATGGAGTGTACATAAATGAGCGTCTCAAAAAGGGAAACGTCAAAACCTTCTGTTCAGGTTGAGAAAACTTAAAAGGGAAAACAAAATACATCCATGTTTCACACGAGATGGGAAAATACTAGTAAGGAAACATCAACAAGACAACAATATACCATCTCAAACGAACATGATTTCTCTCCCTTTCCCTTAGAAAAGCTGACTTTTCTGTAACAGATTAGATAAGTGCCCTTAATACATATATACGTGTGGTGCATATAGTGTACGTTACTATTACATTGTGCATTATTACTTTTTTATTTTTCATCACTAGCTAATGCCAACTACCTCCAATACTTTATACTTCTTTCTTACTGCTTTTAAATTGCTCATAATTTTATGTTACAAGTCAAATCTTACTCCAAATTAATATTATTCATTGTTCTTACCTGTCCATTTAATTTTGTTTACCACTACTTGTTTTAGCCACCTTTTATTGTGTGTGCAATTAGTGTATATTCCAATTACTTTTTTGCAAGTCCCAAAACTATCTTTTGCTAGCTAGTAACCAACTACCTTCATATTTTTTTTACTTTTTATGAGCAATTAAACTGTCAACTTATTTAATATTACAAATCAGATCTTAATCCTAAACCAATATTATTTCATAGTGACTATCTGTCCATTTAACTTTGTTTACCATTACTTAATTTAGTCCCTTATATATTTTCTCCTTTATATAACTTTATATAACTACCTTAGTTCATATATTCATAATTGATAAAATAATCAAGGTGCTATTCTCAGGTGCTAAAGTGTAATAAGTTCACAATTTTGCCATTATATTCCAAAACTCATTTATTTGATTACCACTTTATTGTTCACCACAACTTATATTAGTTCCTTTTATATTGTTTTCCCTAATTCTAACTTTAAAGAATTACCTTTAAAGTACTACCTACTATCATATTCCCAAGCTCCATTATTTGATCATCACTTTATTTGTTCACCACAAATTATTTTAGTCCCTTTATATTGTCTCCTTTATTTTAGCTTTAAAAAACTACCTTAGCTCATTATTTTTACATTTGTTAAATAATTCAGGTGCTATTTTTTAGCTTTAGAATATTTACTTTGTTTAATACTTAATTCTAACTATAGATTCACTACAAATCTTATGATAACAAGCACTGATCCTTATACCAACCTCTTATTTAATGACTTAAATGAATCAAAACAGTTACTGTAATTACTACACAGCAGAACAATCCCAAAACACTTCCAGTACCAAAAACAACATAACTACTTTAACTACAATTATCAGATCTTTAAGCAAGCATTACGATGACCCCATAGCATTACTAAATTCCTTGCATGCCAAAATGTTCCATCAATTACACTAACTGAAACCTGGCTTAAAAACTGATACTAAAAGATGTCTATGCCATTCCTGGTTACACAGCCATACACAACTGTAGGCCAGACCAACAAAGGGGTGCACGCTAAATACTACTCGACCAACTAGAATGTATCACTAAATATTGCACAAGGGATGAACATGGGGAATATATAATAGCTAAATTCAAATCAAATACCTCAAAAAACCCCTCACAGTGATAAACTCTACAGAGTTCCACAATCAAACATTAGCCAATTTAGTCAAAAAACCCAGGAAGTATGATAACTGATGCACGCATGAAACAAAGATCACTTATTTCTCTAGGTGACTTCAATATAAATCTCCTGCAAGACCAGGACCCACACATTACTGAATTCCAAACACAATGAGTAACTGCATGTTGCTACCCAAAAGTAACAAAACCCCTAAAGAGTTACGGAGACTAGTGTTTCCCTACTTGACCACACTGGACCCAAAACCATATCCCCCTTTAAAATCAGGCATATTACAGATAATACCACAGACCACTACCCTACTTTCCTCATAAAAAACTCTTGGTAAAATACTCCAAGACACTACTAAAGTCACCTTCAGACTTCACAATGAGGAGCCATTTAAAAACTTCACAACAGCAGTAACACATTGACTGGGACACTGAGCTAGAAATCTATACAGATATGACGAATGTTTTATAATTTTCTAAAAAGACCCAATACCTCTATAAAAGCACTGCCCCAAAAAAAACTAAACAGATGACAGCTAAGAGACTGAACAGTCCCTGGCTAACACCAGCATTCTCAAATCCATAAATACAAAACACCGTATGAAAAAACAGTACAGAATGGGTCACATAACCAGAGACCAAACAGAACGTTTCTCGTCAATCCCATCCAGCCTGATAAGAAAGGGCAAAAAAAATTGTATTATGACAACAGATTATCCAACTTACGAGGTGATATAAAAAAGACCTGGAAGACCCTATCAGAAATTCTGGGAACAAAAAAAGATATCACGAAATAGCGAAATAAAATTAGCAAAATAGATTGAACCCAAAAATTTCCCCCAACAGAAACAGCAAACAGACTCAATGATTTCTTCTCCCAAAAAGGGACAAAACCTTGCCAATAAAATCCCAAGCTCAGATACCCCACCCCAAAAGACTACCTCACTGGCAACTACCCAACACACTGTTCCTAGCTCCGACTAACCCATACGAAGTCTCCTTATTACAATGCACAAAAAAAACAAGGCGAAGAAAATCCCTTACCACCCTTCATATAAAAAAAAAGTGTCACAAGTACACACCAATCATTGAAAACACTCTTAACCCTTGGGGTTTTCGCAACTAGTACTCTTACGCGTAGGGTTTTTGACTACAGTACCCAAAATTTAGGGGCCTCAAACTAGGGGGAAAAGCAGTGGCCCTTCATATGAAAGAATGGGTCTATGTGGTCGTGTCACATCTAAAAAAAATCCTGCAGCACACGTGCATAATGGAAAAAAAAAACTTTGACCATTTTTTTTTAAAAATCAGCGACTTTGCAGTGTATTTCGTATGTATTTAATTGTTGTATTTACTAGTTTTCTTGGGGTCTCATTTTAAGAATGGAAGACTATTAAAAAATGAGATGTTTTTTGACTTTTTAAAACAAAAAAAAGGTGCCTTGAAATTGACCCTCAAAGAGCAAAAGGGTTTCGTTTTTTACCAAACTTCAAAAGTAAAAAAATCGTGCCAAGCGGCAATACATGTCAACGGTGAGTCTAATATTTTTTCACAAGTGCACCAAAATATTTTTACATTTTTTACATAAGCAGTATCTGCAAACAGTAAAACTTATAATTTTTGGAAAAAAAAAATTTAAAGTGGAAAGAAAAAAAATAAGGGGGCCCTTTAGACATGACTAAAGACTAAGGGAAAATTTATTTTTGTGCCAGGAATGTTTTCTTGTTTATTCGGACCCTATTCGGAAATTGGCATCTTTTGAAATTTTTGTGAAAATTTGGGAAAATTGTAAAAACTGCCCTGTTTCTGGATAGTTGAATTTTATAAATGAGTGGTTTCTTTCACCCATTCAAGAAAAAAGGGAGTTTAGCGAAAAATTCTGTTTTTTTTGATAGTACAATGAAATTGGCCGAAAATGGGGGCCCAAATGGGGAAATCGCCGAGCTAAACACGCCGAACCCCTAACTTTTTCGAGAGCATAATTCCCTAAGTTTTTTTATCAAATTTCAAACTTTTGGTTCTTTATGATCGCGAAAAGATTTTCTATCTTTTCATAAGAGAAAAATTTTTTTTTTTTTTAAATTTGGCCGACCCTGAAACGAGTTTCAAAGGCCCGTCGACCCCAAAAGGGGGAAAATCCATTTAAAACCTCCACCTTCCCAAGTTCTCAAAAAAGCAAGGGGCACCCCGATCCATAAAGGAGAGACCAAACAGATTTTGAATAACTATAGGCCAATATCCAATTTAACCCCCTTTCTCAAAAATCTTCGAAAAATTAATTCATAAACGAATCTACTCCTACCTCATCTCCCAAAACATTCTCAACCCCTGCCAAATTGGATTCAGGCCTAATAAAAATACTAATGATGCTATTATACACATGCTAGAACATATATACACTGCAATAGAAAAAAAAGAATCCCATGGGGATCTCATTGACTTACGTAAAGCTTTTGATACAGTTGACCATGACTTGCTCCACGTAAAATTGTCACACTATGGTATTAGAGGGCACTCCCTCAACTAACTCAAGTCATACCTCAGCAACAGAAGCCAATATGTGTACGCAAATGGGGCAAGCTCTTCCGCACAACCAATTACTGTTGGTGTCCCACAGGGAAGTGTCCTTGGCCCTCTTCTCTTTCTCCTATACATAAATGACCTACCAAATGCTTCGCAATTACTCAAACCCACACTTTTTGCAGATGACACTACATACGTCTTCTCTCGCCTGAGCCCAGTCACGCTAGCCAATACTGTAAACACCGAATTACAGAAAATATCTACCTCGATGAGGACTAACAAACTTACACTAAACATTGACAAAACCTACTTCATTCAGTTTGGTAACCGAGCTACAGATGTACCTCTTAACATAACGATAAACAGATCACCTATCACAAAGCTAACAGAGGGAAAATTCTTAGGAATCCACCTTGATAATAGACTCAAATTTCATACACATATACAACAAAGTTCTAAGAATATTTCCAAGACTGTAGGCATAATATTGAAGATACGGTACTATGTTCCACAGTCAGCCCTCCTGTCCTTTATCACTCTCTTATTTACCCCTATATCACCTATGGAATTTGTGCATGGGGCTCAACAACAATTAACCATCTCAGACCACTAATTACCCAACAAAAGGCTGCAGAAAGAATGAAAATTTCCTCAGGCAGCACACTCACAATTTTAAAAACATAAAACCATCACCATACAAAACATCCAACTTATTTTTTGCACCTATTACATACATAGAACATTAATTGATATTAACCCTCCCTAAAAACTCTCCTTGCCACCTCAACAGAACAATGACCAAACAAAGGAAAAGATCACTCTTGTGTCCTGTTCCATCCACCTAGCAAAAACTAAAACCCAAAAAAAAGGGCCCTAAAACTGGAATTTTTACCTGTAATATAAAAGAAAACACCTTTTAAAAATTAAGTCTCTTCTAAAAGTAATTCCACAAAAACCAAAAAATACTAAATAACTGAACCTTAAAATTTGATTCCAAATGTTACTAAAAATTATACACAAAAAATGTTAAACCTAGGCCCAAATTAACTTGTTTTTTTTTTTAAATACAAACCTAACAGAAATCCATTCGACTGAATGTAAAAACAATGCATGCAACCCATTTTTGACCTGTCTTTGTAATTTCATTTTTGCTTTATAGTTATTTGTTTCAATAATGCTTATCACGATTTATCATTTCTTAGGTAAATTTAAAAAAATTTTTTAAACCAGCCCGTAAAGCTATGCATATTTGTGGCTTTGCAGTGCTCTTCCCGTATTTTTTGTACCCCTGTTTTTATTTAAAAATTTCAAATAAATAAAATTTGTTTAAAAAATATTTCCTGGGGGTGATAGGAAAAGGGTTAGTTTTAAAACACTACCCGGGGGCGTAGTCAGGATTAGTTCAATAATACTACCTGGAGGTGATAGAAGAGGGGTTAGTTAAAATACTACCCGGGGGGTGATTGGGGATTAGTTATTTTACTCCGGGGGGGGATAGTAAGGGATTATTCAATAATACTATGGGGGGCGATAGTACGGATTAGTTCAATAAAACTACCTGGGAGGGATAGTACAGGGGTTAGTTCAATAAACAACTGGGGGGTGATAGTACAGGGATTAGTTTTAAAAAAATACCCGGAGGTGATAGACAGGGGTTTGTTCAATAATACTACCCGGGAGGTGATAGTACAAGGGAAAAAGTTCAAAAAAATCCCGGGAGGTGATAGTACAGGAAATTTTTTTCAATAAACACATGGGGGGGGGGATGTCAGGGTTAGTTCAATAAACTAACGGGAGGGGTAGTACAGGGGTTAGTTCAATAATCTACCTGGGAGGGGATAGTACAGGGTTAGTTCAATATACTACCTGGGAGGGGATAGTAAGGGTTAGCTCAATAATATGCCCGGGAGGGGATATACAGGGATTAGTTTTAATAATACTACGGGGAAGGTGATTTGTACAAGGGGTTTGCTCAAAAATACTACCTGGGAGGTGAAGTCGGGGTTAGTTCAATTAACCTGGGGGGGTGTAGTACAGGGATTAGTTTAATAATACTACCTGGGGGGTACAGTAAGGGATTAGTTCAATAAAACAACCCGGGGGGGTGATAGTAAAAGGTTAGTTCAATAATACTACCTGGGGGTGCTCAGGGGTTAGTTCAATAACATACCCGGGGGGTGATAGTACAGGGGTTAGTTCAATTAAAACCGGGAGGGGGATAGTACAGGGGTTAGTTCAAAAATATACCTGGGGGGTGTAGAGAGGGGGTTAGTTTAATAATACTCCTGGGGGGTGATAGTAAGGGAAATTTGTTAATATAACCTGGGAGGGGTAGTACAGGGATTTGTTCAATAATACACCAGGGGGGTGTAGTACAGGGGTTTTTTCAATAATACTACATGGGGGGATGTGCAGGGATTAGTTAAAAATACTACCTGGGAGGGGTTAGACAGGGATTAGTTAATAATACTAGGGGTTTTTACGGAGGAGTTTGTGGGTAAACCCCCCGCGGCCCGGTCTGTGCCCGGGGCCCCGGGTGGACAGCGCCTGATAAACCAGGTTTTTGCTGCTGGCTGCACGCAAACCAACGTACGAGCCACAGCCCGGCTGATCAGGAACGACTTTAGGTGTTGTCCGTCCCCGCTTAAGACTCCCGGGGTTTTTTGGGGAAATCCCCTTAGTGTGGGGGGAGGCAGTTAAACGTCTCGGGCCCTGACCTTATTGTTGGTCTCTTAACGTGCTGTGAAACCCTGCTTTTTTTGGGGGGGGTTGGTGCTTTGTCTGCCAAGTCTTTTGTTTTCTTTAGTGAGTGATTTTCGTGTGCAAGTTCGGTACTAGCCCCGTAGGTTTTTCCAGGTGTTATAAATCATGTATCTCTCCCCCCGCTTCCAGGGTTTACGGTTTTAAAAACTCAAGCGCTCCCAGTAATTGAGGTGTTTTTTTCCTTTATGCGCGCCGTGAAAGTTTCCCTGTACATTTTCAGGTCGGAAATTTTTCCCCGTTTAAGGATGGGTATGGGGTGCATAATAAACATTTTTTAAATTTGAAAGTGTGTTAGAGTGCAGCAATATTCCGCTAGATAAAAAACAAGTGACCTGAGAGTGTCATCATGGGCTTGGCCCCCCTATTTTTTGAAGGTTTCTTATCCATCTGTCATTTTTAGCAGTGCGTTTGATAAATTTTATGGCCCTTGAAGGTGAGATCCCCGACATAATCACCCAGGCTTTGAGTTGGTTTTTTCGCTCTTTTTGTGGCCAGAATTTGTTTTGTACTTGATGAAGATTTATTTCCTCATTTTTTCCAATCTGAGTAATTTGAATTTTATCGTTGAATTCTATGTTTTCGCAGCCACTGAAAGTTTTGGGTTTTGATTCCGCCTGGAGCCTTCAGTGTCTGCAATGGAAGCACTGTCATGCGGTTCGGGTGATTGCAAAGGAAGACACGGTGCTGTGGTGACACCCTTGTCTATGTCGGATATGGGTGAGGAAAAAGAGGGAGCTAATGTGTTTTGGTGGAACAGGGCTTTTCACCGTGGCCTCGGACTTTACTTTTTGACGATACCTCTGTGTTCTGTTGTGAGGAAATTATGATCCATCGACCGCTTTTCCTTTTTTCCCTTTAGCGGCATTGTTAGGGGCTATAGGACCCCAACATGTTTTATAAGTAACGGTTACTCTGGAATCCCAAATTATTTTGAATTTGAGGGGGGACTTTGCTCAAAATGTCAAAAAGGGAATGATCACCTTATGATGAGGGAGCTGGGTCAAAACCTATTTTTTAAATATAATAGGTTATACTATAGACAAAAAAAACCCCCAAAAATTTAAATAAGTTTTTTAAAAATTGTATTTTTTTTGTAAAAGAAAAATTTAAAGGTGGGGTAGAATTGGGGGTAACTGGAGAAGTGTGCTTGGCAACATCTTTTTTTTTGGGGGGGGAGCTTAGGTAGGCTTCTCTCTCTCTCCCTCCTCGGGACTCCCCTTCTCTGTGGCGCCCTTAAACCCTGGCGGTTTGGGCCTTCTCCTATCTTTTGGGGCATATGTGTGCTCCGGGGTGAGTTTTTAAAATTTATTTTTGGCCACCATACCCAGGGTGCCCCTAAAGGGTCAAAACACTGGTTAGCCCAGGTTATGTCAAGGAGGGGGAAAAGGAAGAGTGTTGGAACACACCATGGGAGCCAGGATGGGTGTGTAATTTTTTTTAAAAAAATGGGGCTGTGTTGTATTTTCTGTACTTATCTTTGAGAATCAGTTATATTTTTATAGTAGTAGTTTACAAAACTGTGAAGAGGGCTGGGAAAAGGTTTTCAGAAACTCAAGATGATCACCCATGATGTAAGATTACCCTAGACAAATAAGGCCATTAAGTAAAAGCTACCCCAATAGAACATGTAGTGGAACCTTAAATAAAAGTAAAAAGGGAAAAAAACCAAGTAACATGGGAGCTTGACCGGGAGATTTTTTGACTGTAAAATAACTCAAAACATTCTTTGAACTATATGTGCTGGATGGGGTAATAACAGTTGCATGTTTTGGTAGAAGTTTTACCAGGTGGGTCGGGGGAAGGTTGTTTTCTTTATTAGTTTACAGGTTGTTTTTCCCCTAAGGGGGGGGAGAAAGGTTGAGTAACACTTTTTTTGTTGTGGGTTATGGTTCTAGTGCATTTTGTTTACATTCAATTTGTGTTTTTTTATGTCCCTGTGGGAAAACTTTGTCCTGATACTGTAAGGGGGGAAGCAAGTTTTTTAAAGATAAAACTATTCAAAAGATGAGTCTTCAGATTTTTTAGGTTCGGGGAAGAGGTAATAATTATCAGTAAAACCCTGTTAACAGTAAACATGGGGAATCACCTACTCCAGGTGTAGGGAAATGGAGAGAATGAGATAAAAATTAGCGTATAGAGGCTGAAATAAAAATTAATGAAAGTAAGGGGAAGAACGTAAAGATGGGGTTTCGAACAAGAGCGAGCATTTACTTTAACATAATAAAGCTGCAAATTTTGTCCCTAAGTTTACAGAGAGTGACCCAGTAGTTATTTTTTTTTTTTTGAGAAGGGGATGCTTTGGGAAGGAGGGCCAAACAGAAGTGGGCTCCCCTAGTTCGAAACCCAACTTGTAGGAAAAGGATTCCAAAGGTAGAGATCTGGAGGGAAAGGGGATTTTTTGATTTGAAAAGATTAAAGGGGAAAGTATTGTTTCCCTACCAAATGATCCCTGAGAAATATAGAAAAAGTTAGAAAAAAAAAAATTTGGGGATGGCAGACTTTAACTGAGTTTGGGAATAAAAAAAAAGGGGTTTCCCTTTTTTAAGGGAAATGGGTTTTTTTCCCAAAAGGAGTTAATAAAGACTTAAACAAATTAGTAGATCTGATGGTTCTGGGAAAATTGTACATAAAACCCCGTTGCCCCAGAGAGTTTTTTGGAGGACAAAAACCAAAAAAATCTTTCAGAAACTGGTCTAGGTGACCGTTCTTGGCTCGCGGGAAAATTGGAAGTAAAACAGTCATGCTGTTTCTGAAAATTTCCCTGTTCTAAACCTTATTCCAAAAGCCCTATGGTCAAAAAGGTAAGTGGGACAAAAATTTTTCAGGAACAAATGAAGGTGAGGTCCCCTTAAATGAAGGAAAAGGTAAGTCAGTGGGTTCAAATTTACCTAGACAATCAGAAAATGTTTCAGGTTCAGGTAAAAAGTACCAGTCCTACCCCCAAATGGAAAAAAATCCCTTTTAAAGGTTTTATTGTTATTACTGAAAACAAAATGGACACACTAAAAAGTTTTGTGGCAAGGCGGCGAGATCAGGAAAGGGAGGAAAACCCCCAGAGGACTCTAACTGCAGAGATACACCCGTTCCCTGCATTGGGTTTCAAGGCAAGGTGAGGGGGAAAATTTGGATTGACCCAGGTGTGTATATTTTTAGAGGCCCGCAGTTTGGTTTGAAAAAAGGATGTGGCAGATTGAACCCATCCCCCCCCCTTGAGAGTGGAATGTAGCCCCTACTCTTTGTAGTGTGGGTGCTCCAGTGTTAAGGATACCTTTACTGGGGTTAGTTATTGTTGAAGGGTTTTTTAGGGTTCAACCATAAGGACCCCTGTAAAAAAATTATGGGGAAATCTGCATCCAAGTTGGCTTTCCCTGTGGATCTCCGATAAAATTTTCCCTTCGAAGGGGTGACCTCTTATTAGGGAATTTATGTTAGGGGTCGGGTTAGACAGTGGGAACAATTTTTTTGGGGGGGGAAAACCCAACCAAAAAATGTTGGGAGGAAAATGGCTAGGAAAACCTCCCAGCCCTTCCCCCTGATGGTTCCCCCTGAAAAGTATGGCTCAGATCTGCCCCCAACAGTCTTCATGATATTTTCATGAGGATGGTGGGGCTTAATTTTGGTAACTCTGCTTTCTGATGTTGAATGCGTCAACTGAAGAAAGGATGTTCCGCCAGAGCTGAGGCATGTTGGGATGGATCATTTAAAAATAGTGTGAAGAGGTGACTGTAGGGTGAAATTTAAATTTTCTGTGGGGAAAAAAAGGTTTGTGAGGAAGAGATTTTCAGTTAAAAAAGTGTTTTATTTCAGGGAGGAAACTCTTACAAAAAATTCACCTCTGTTTGCGTATGATGGAAGGAGAAAAAGGGGTTTTGCCCCCAGATGGTGATGCCCAAAGGTTTTCCCAGGCATTTCTTCGGTTCCAGCTGTGGGAGATGTCAGAGAGTTTTTGAGCCCTATATGTCTTTCAATTTATAGGGAAACCTGTCAAAGTTTTTTAAACCCCTGTTCCCCTAGTCTATTTCAGCCAGGTGGAACCCTTCAAAAAACTGGTGTAGATGTACTTGGTCCATTCCCCAAAGGGCCAAAACTGGAAATGATTTTTTATTTACAAAAATTTGCTCCACTACCAGGTACCTGGAAAACGTCCCTCTGCATAAGAAATGCTATGTGTTTGGTTTTTTTGAAATTCTTTTTTTTGTTTTTTTTCTCAACCCGTTTTCCCAAAAAGACCCAAAGGGGCCCAAATTTACCTCTAAATCTTTAGAAATGTTTTTTAAGGGACTAAAAGTAGGGCCTCAGTGTTTAAATGTGTATCATTCCATCTAAAGGGGAAAAAGAGAAATTTCATCAAACCCTCAAGACAATGATGCAAGCCCATGGGATAGCAATCTAACAATGGGGTGAGATGATCCTTTTTTGATTTGCGAGTGGGGAAGCACTCTGGATCTTGAGTATTTGGGTTGGGGAAAGATGGTTTTTGGGTGCTCCCCCCCGGGGCTTTTTTTCGTTTCAGATATGTTTGGCTGTTTTGGGGTGGTGGTACCAGTGAAAGTGCCCCTCAACCGACCAGGGTATGTGGGACCCCAATATGGACCATGATTCTCGGAGGCTGGGGAGGAAATGTGATACTGGAGCCAATTCATGTGAAAATCTGTTTTTGCAAGTTGCTGTGAGCTGAAAAATGTTGTGGGGGGGTTCCAGGGGGTTTGATAAAAAACCCACCCCCAAGCAAAAAAAGAAGAGTAAGTGTACCAAAAAACGGTTTAAAGGGTTAAGTTATTTCAAAAATTCAGAGAGCCAATGTTTTAAAGGGGAAAGTAAAGGGCTGCAAAACAATAAACTGTATGAAAAATTGGAGAGGAGGAAGAAAATGAAATTCTTCCAACGCCAGTTTGTAGTGCTTAGGAGAGTCAGTGGGCATTCCCATCTTCATGGTTCCCAAATTTGATGGCCCCTGGGCATAAACTGACTACCACAAAACTTTAACAAAAGGTTTACAGGGTTAGAAAAAAGATTGATACTTTGCACTAAAAGATGCAAACATTTTAAATAAGCTAAAAAATGGAAAATGTGATTTCCAGGTTGTGTTCCGTACCATTTTAAAGTGTTTTTAATGCAAAAAATTTTGTTTTGGGCTTTAAAAATTTTTGTGTGAGGGGAAAATGATGGTGTTTTTGAAAATTGTGTATCCAACCTGGGTGCAAGAATTCTTTGGTGTTTTTTTGTTGCCTGCGAGGGTTGCAAAAATGTTATGTCTTGACAACCTTTAAGTTTAAATGTCAAATTTACCACAGGAAAAAAATTTTCATTTTGGGGTGGCTATTCAGCATTTGTACATGTCTCAGGTTTTATCCTGTTTTCCCGGTTAGTGACTAAAAACAGCTCTTAAATGGGGTTTGTTTTCCTTTTCCCTTTTTTTAAATTTTAAAAATTAAATATTAAAAACTCAGAGAATGTGGTTGCTGATGCTCTTCTAGATGTTTTGTAGATGCATGGGGTCTTTGTAATGTGTTTTTTCATGTGCTGACCTTGGTTTTTTTTCAGTGGGTGAAATCTCGGCGAGCCCGAGTTTTCTCTACCGCCCTCTGACTGTAAAGGGGCGAGTCAGAGCCAAAAGTTGGAGAGGGTAGGGTGTACGAAAAATGTGAGTTAGGCAGTGGTTGACCCTTCGGTAACATGAGACGTTCAGGAAGGTATGGGTGTTGGTCTTGGGGTGCTCTATATACAAAACGGCCCGACAGTTTGCCTTTGTGGTCCCCCGGACCCCCCCTATTCTATGTGTCTCCTTTCTTTAAATTTGGAGGGTCTGTGTGGGTGGTACCCCGGAAAATGGGCTTTGGGGCCTGACCATGTTAAGGATCGTGAGTCTTTACTGGAAGTCTCACTGTTTGGTTCGGCCACCAAGTGAGGAACACCTTGAAAGTTTTTTGAGTTTCCCGCCCGGTGTACACCTGATGCTCTGGGTTTGGCTTATCTGTTCCTGTTCAGGGGGAAAATGACCCGGGGGTACCAGTTGCTTGTGGATTACCTAGCGAGGCACAGGCCCGTTGGTGGGGGGCTTCCAGGGGCTTTTTGGGGTTTCAATTTTTTTCATTGTAATGTGTATTTTTTTAAAAAGCCCCTTTTGTAAATATTAACCCTTGAGTATATGGGTTTTTGGTTAAAATGCTTTTCTAAAAAATTCTGCAATCTGTTGTAAAAAACGTAAGTGAAGATATTTGGTTTCAGGAAAAAAATGTAGCATTTCTGTAGTCTTGTTTACCGCCTTCAGACTTAAGCATATACTTTTTCTAGCCGAAACCCGAGGCCGGCTGCTTTTTTGAGGGCTTCGTCGGAGGTGGGGGTGTTATGGGGCTATAGGGCCCCCAAATGTTTTTTAAGTAACAGTTCCTGGATACTAAATTTATTATTTTATGGGGACTTTTTCTCTAAATGTCGAAAGGACTGTTTAACCTTATGACTGAGAGGCGCTGGGTCAAACCCATTTTTCAATTTTAATAGGTTATACATAGACACATAAACAAACAATTTAAATAAGTGTTTTATAAAGTTTTATTTTTTTTGTAAAAATAAAATTAAGGTGTGGTAGAATTGTGGTAACGGGGAATGGCTTTTGGCAACGTCTTTTGTTTTGGTGGGAGGGCTTGGTGGCTTTTTCTCTCTCTCCCCTCCTGACTCTTCTCTGTGGCTGACCTTCAACCTGGCAGGATTCGGGTCCTTTCCTTCTTTTGGGGGGATCTGTGTGCTCCAGGGGTGAGTTTTTTTAATTTAAGTTTTGGCCACCATACCCGGGGACTAAGTGTTCAAAAAAACTGGTTAGCCCAGAGTTTGTCAAGGGAGGAAAGGAAGAGTGTTGGAACACACCTGGGAGCACAGGATGGAGTGTGTGTTTTTTTTGAAAATGGAGGCTTTTTGATTTTTTATTTGTACAATCTATTGGAATACAGTTATATTTTTTAGTGTTGTTTAATAAACTGTGAAGAGGGGGTGGGAAAAAGGGGAAAGGGCCCTAAAGGGGTTCAGCCCTGAGTAAGATTTCCCCCCGACAAATAAGGCCCTTAAGTAAAAGCTACCCCCAAACCCAGAAATGTAGTGAGAACCTTTTTCAATCAAAGTAATAAGGGGCAAACCCAAGTTTAAAACGCATTTTGTGGCTATTCGCCATGGTCACACTTGCGAAAGGGTTTTGCAAAAATTGTATATATTCTCTGCATTTTTTTTTGTCTTTTTTAGTGCATTTAGGACTTGGTAGTGATCCCTAGTTGAGACAGACGGAGCGACCCGGTTCTAAACCCATGTTGCCCCGGGTTGTTGTAAAAGGTGGGTTTCTAGTGGGTGGTGATTTTCTTCTTAGGACCCTTTCAAAGATTTTTTGATATGGGTGTTAGTGCTTTGGTCTGTAGTTCTTTGCTGGCTTTATGCCCCCTTTGTGGAGTGGGGGTATGTCTGTTGTTTTTAGTAACTGAGGGACGACCCCCCTGCCATGTCCCTTCCATAGGATGGAAAAGGCTCGTGATAGGGGTTCTTCAGTTTTGATGAAACCCCGAGTTCCATGAGTTGGCCCTGGGGGGAGGCATGGGCATGTATTTATCGCCTGTTCGAAGTCATTTGGCGTCAGGATAACATCGGATAGGCTTGTGTTCATCAAATTTTGTGGCTCTCTCATAAAAAATTCATTTTGATCTTCGACTCTCAGTCTGGTTAGCGGCTTGCAAAAAACTGAGTCATATTGGGACTTGAGTAGCTCACTCATTTCCTTGCTGTCATCTGTGTTAGGACCCATCTTGTTTAAGTAGGGGCCCAATACTGGACGTTGTTCTCGATTTTGATTTGGCTAGGAGAAGAAATACTTTGGGTTTCTTTCGATTTCATTTATGACTTTTAGTTCTTCCCGCGATTCCTGACTCCTAAAGGATTCTTTTAGCTTAAGTTCGATGCTTGCTATTTCTCTGACCAGTGTCTCCCTGCGCATTTCAGATATATTGACCTCTTTTAGCCGCTCTGTTATTCTTTTCCGTCGCCTGTAAAGGGAGCGCCTGTCTCTTTCTATTTTACATCTACTCCTCCTTTTTCTTAAGAGGAATAAGCCTTGTGCATACATCGAGTGCCACCGAGTTAATCTGTTCTAGGCATAAGTTTGGGTCTGTGTTGCTTAGTATATCTTCCCAGCTTATATCGGTTAGGACTTGGTTTACTTGGTCCCACTTTATGTTTTTGTTATTGAAGTTGAATTTGGTGAATGCTCCCTCGTGACTTAGTCTCATTTTGTCGGTCTGGGGCTCCACGCATACATGTCTGAACCTCAATTATGTTGTGATCTGAGTATATTGTTTTTGATATGGTGACATTTCTTATCAGATCATCATTGTTAGTGAAGATGAGGTCTAGTGTATTCTCCAGTCTAGTAGGCTCTATTATTTGCTGGTTTAAATTGAATTTTGTGCAGAGATTTAAAAGCTCGTGTGAGTGTGAGTTTTCATCAGAGCTGCCTCCTGGTGTTATTACTGCAACAATATTATTTGCTATATTCCTCCATTTTAGGTGCCTTAAGTTGAAATCCCCCAGGAGCAAGATGTTGGGTGCAGGAGCTGGAAGATTTTCAGACAGTGGTCAATTTTTAACAGCTGTTCCTGGAAATTGCTGGGATGTTGCATCCGGAGGCTTGTAGACTACCACAATGACTAGGTTTTGGTTCTCGACCTTTACTGCTAAAAACTTCCACTTACGTCATTTGAGGCATTAAGCAGTTCTGTGCAAACAAGTGACTCTGCAATGTACAGGCCAACCCCCCCCTTTTGCCTGTTCACTCTGTCACATCTGTATAGGTTGTAACCTGGGATCCATATTTCGTTGTCCAAGTGATCCTTTATGTGGGTCTCAGTGAAAGCCGCGAAACACTGCCTTTGCCTCTGCAAGCAGTCCACGGATGAAAGGTATTTTGTTGTTTGTTGCTGGCTTTAGACCCTGTATATTTGCAAAGAAGAATGTTATCGGACCGTGGTATTGTTGGTACTGGGGGGGGGATATTTTTTTTCCGGCATTAGTATCTGTATCTGTTGGTTTGGAGTGGAGGCCATCGACTGTGGTTCCACTCCAGGAATGACTGGATTTGGTGTACGATTTCTGCCATTTCCTGCCAGTTTTTTTTCCTTCCTGGCACTAAAAAACCTCCCTCTTGAGTGGCTGTGGCTACCCAGGTTTTCCCATGGCCTGGTGTTTTGTATCTTTTTGTCCCCTTTAGATGGTATGCTGGCAATTTAAGTTATAGCACAGTCTTTCCTGTACTGAAGAGGTACACATTTCAGGGTGAAAAAGCTTACAGGAAGGGAGTTTGCATTTTCCTGTTGTCATATGGGCATGGCATTTTCTAGGGTGGTCATAGTTGCATGTCCCATCTGTTTTTCCAGATTTCCCATGCCAGCAGATACCAAGTGCATAGTATGTGCACAGGCTTGGTTTCTGTTTGCCTTGGGTTTCTGTGACTGTATTCCCTGTTGGTGCATGTTTCCCTGTCTTATTCCTATCCTCCCTAGCACCAACAATGGAGCTCCCACCAGTTGTTTTTGGTAATTTATCCTCACTATTGTTATTGGAGTCCTCTTGTTTGCTATTTCCTGCGGTATTTCTAGTTTGCAATACTGGTTTTATCTTATCTTTGACTACACTTGTTTTCCTACTATGGCTCCTGTCCCCTATGAGGTCATTTATATGTATTCCTTCCTGCGTATAATTCCCGACTACCTGGACAAAATCTCCAGCTTCACCATTTACTGTCTCCCAGGACAGTATCTCCAGCTTCACCATTTCTGTCTCCCAGGACAGCACCTCCAGCTTCACCATTACTGTCTCCAGGACAGCACTATCAACCCCACATTTACTGACTACCAGGACATCACCTCCAGCCTTACAGTTTGTGACTACATGGCCAGTATCAAGGGCAGTACCATTCAGCCCAGACTTTTTATGTTCCCATCTGTTGTAGAAAGCTTCCAGGTTTTCTATGAAAGCAGCTTTGATGTTATCCTCTTTAATACCCTTGTGATTTTAGTCCACAGATTTTCCTCATTTGGGCATACCCAAAAACACTTCTCTGTTTTAATACTGCTTGTAGCTGTTCTGGGATATCTGCACAAGGAGCGTGACACCAATTTCCACAAAAATGACAATTTATCCATGTGGAAGCCCGTTTGTTTGACTGACCACAGACTACACACAGCTTCATAATGATTTGAATGGTTGATTTACTGCAATTCTACTAGCAACCTTTTTGAATATTATATTAATAACCTTAAATGAAGCTCTAGCTATTTGTATTTCTGTTTCTAACTCTTTTTGTATATTGGACAGCTTACCGTCACGTTCCTGATTTTTAATGTTTGTGTTTATAAGGGCGCCTACAACCCCATCCGTTTACAGTCTGCTTTATTGTCCAACGAAACTGTTTGAAACCAGTCCCGGGTTCGGACCAGGGAGGTGATAGTAGAGGGATTTGTTCAATAATACTACCTGGAGGTGATAGTACAGGGATTAGTTCAATAATACTACCTGGGAGGTGATAGTACAGGGATTAGTTCAATAATACTATATGGGAGGTGATAGTACAGGGATTAGTTCAGATACCCCACCAAATGACTACCTCACTGGCAACTACCCGAACACACTGTTCCTAGCTCCGACTAACCCATACGAAGTCTCCCTTATTATCAACACGCTAAAAAACAAGGCAGGAGATTTAAATACCTTACCACCCTTTATATACAAAAAAGTGTCACAAGTGCTATCACCAATCATTGCAACACTCTTTAACAAATCCATTGAATCCTCCACCTTCCCTACAGTACTCAAAATAGCAAGGGTCACCCCGATCCACAAAGGAGGAGACCAAACAGAGTTGAATAACTATAGGCCAATATCCAACTTACACCTCTCTCAAAAATCTTCGAAAAATTAATTCATAAATGAATCTACTCCTACCTTATCTCCCAAAACATACTCAACCCCTGCCAATTTGGATTCAGGCCAAATAAAAATACTAACGATGCTATTATACACATGCTAGAACATTATACACTGCAATAGAGAAAAAAGAAGTCCACTGGGGATCTTCATTGACTTACGTAAAGCTTTTGATACAGTTAACCATGACTTGCTCCACGTAAAATTGTCACACTATGGTACAAGAGGGCACTCCCTCAACTACCTCAAGTCATACCTCAGCAACAGAAGCCAATATGTGTATGCAAATGGGGCAAACTCTTCTGCACAACCAATTACAGTTGGTGTCCCAAGGGAAGTGTCCTTGGCCCTCTTCTCTTTCTCCTATACATAAATGACCTTCCAAATGCTTCGCAATTACTCAAACCCACACTATTTGCAGATGACACTACATACGTCTTCTCCCACCCAAGCCCAGTCACGCTAGCCATACTGTAAATACCGAATTACAGAAAATTATCTACCTGGATGAGGACTAACAAACTTACACTAAACATTGACAAAACCTACTTCATTCAGTTTGGTAACAGAGCTACAGATGTCCCTCTTAACATAATGATAAACGGATCACCTATCACAAAGCTAACAGAGGGAAATTCTTAGGAATCCACCTTGATAATAGACTCAAATTTCATACACATTATACAACAAATTTCTAAGAAAATTTCCAAGGACTGTAGGCATACTATCGAAGATACGGTACTATGCTCCACAGTCAGCCTCCTGGCCTATATCACTCTTATTTACCCTATCTCACCTATGGAATTTGTGCATGGGGCTCAACAACAAGTAACCATCTCAGACCACTAATTACCCAACAAAAGGCTGCAGTTAGAATGATAACAAATTCTCACTATAGGCAGCACACTCCACCAATATTCAATACACTAAACTATTCACCATACAAAACATTCATACTTATTACTGCACCTATTACATACATAGAACACTTAACTCTGATATTAACCCTCCCCTCAAACATCTCCTTGCCAACCTCAACAGAACACATGACCATAAACACAAGGCATAGATCACTCTTTGATGTTCCTCGTGTCCATCTCACACTATGCAAAAACTCAATGCACATAAAAGGCCCTAAAATCTGGAATTCATTACCTGTAAATTATAAAAGAAACACTACCTGTTTATAAATTCAAGTCTCTTCTCAAAGATCACTTACTCACCAAAACCAAATAAATACTGAATAACTGAACCTTATAAATTGTATATCTTAAATGTTTCTCACAATTATATCACATAAATGTTAAACCTAAAACCCAATCTAACTTTATTATTTTTTAAATACACTACCTAACAGAATACTCCATTCTACTGAATGTACAACAATGCATACAACCATATGACCTGTCTTTGTAATACTCACTTGTGCTTTATAGTAATCTGTTTACATTAAAGTTTTATCACTGATGTCATCATTGCTTAGTTCATCTTAAGTTAATTTTAAGCCAGCCCGTAATGCTATGCATAGTATAAGTGGCTTTGGCATGCTGCTCTTATCTGTATTTTTTGTACCTCTGTATGTGTGCTCAAATTTTTAAATAAATAAATAAATAAATAAATAGTACAGGGATTAGTTCAATAATACTACCTGGGATGTGATAGTAGAGGGATTAGTTCAATAATACTACCTGGGAGGTGATAGTACAGGGATTAGTTCAATAATACTACCTGGGAGGTGATAGTACAGTGATTAGTTCAATAATACTACCTGGGAGGTGATAGTACAGGGATTAGCTCAATAATACTACCTGGGAGGTGATAGTACAGGGATTAGTTCAATAATACTACCTGTGAGGTGATAGTACAGGGATTAGTTCAATAATACTACCTGGGAGGTGATAGTACAGGGATTAGTTCAATAATACTAACTGGGAGGTGATAGTACAGGGATTAGTTCAATAATATTACCTGGGAGGTGATAGTACAGGGATTAGTTCAATAATACTACCTGGGAGGTGATAGTACAGGGATTAGCTCAATAATACTGCCTGGGAGGTGATAGTACAGGGATTAGTTCAATAATACTACCTGGGAGGTGATAGTACAGGGATTAGCTCAATAATACTACCTGGGAGGTGATAGTACAGGGATTAGTTCAATAATACTACCTGGGAGGTGATAGTACAGGGATTAGTTCAATAATACTACCTGGGAGGTGACAGTACAGGGATTAGTTCAATTTAAAACTACCTGGGAGGTGATAGTACAGGGATTAGTTCAATAATACTACCTGGGAGGTGATAGTACAGGGATTAGTTCAATAATACTACCTGGGAGGTGATAGTACAGGGATTAGTTCAATAATACTAACTGGGAGGTGATAGTACTGGGATTAGTTCAATAATACTACCTGGGAGGTGATAGTAAGAGGGATTAGTTCAATAATACTACCTGGGAGGTGATAGTACAGGGATTAGTTCAATAATACTACCTGGGAGGTGACAGTACAGGGATTAGTTCAATAATACTACCTGGAGGTGATAGTACAGGGATTAGTTCAATAATACTACCTGGGAGGTGATAGTACAGGGATTAGTTCAATAATACTACCTGGGAGGTGATAGTACAGGGATTAGTTCAATAATACTACATGGGAGGTGATAGTACAGGGATTAGTTCAATAATACTACATGGGAGGTGATAGTACAGGGATTAGTTCAATAATACTAACTGGGAGGTGATAGTACAGGGATTAGTTCAATAATACTACCTGGGAGGTGATAGTACAGGGATTAGTTCAATAATACTACCTGGGAGGTGATAGTACAGGGATTAGTTCAATAATACTACCTGGGAGGTGACAGTACAGGGATTAGTTCAATAATACTACCTGGGAGGTGACAGTACAGGGATTAGTTCAATAATACTACCTGGGAGGTGATAGTACAGGGATTAGTTCAATAATACTAACTGGGAGGTGATAGTACAGGGATTAGTTCAATAATACTACCTGGGAGGTGATAGTAAGAGGGATTAGTTCAATAATACTACATGGGAGGTGATAGTAGAGGGATTAGTTCAATAATACTACATGGGAGGTGATAGTACAGGGATTAGTTCAATAATACTACCTGGGAGGTGATAAGTACAGGATTAGTTTAATAATACTACCTGGGAAGGTATAGTACAATATGGTATAATAATTTACACGAAAAATAATATCCG
>NC_069492.1:6755502-6782982 GCF_026875155.1 Cherax quadricarinatus | reverse complement strand
TGACAATGCCCCCAAACACCATTTCCGGGGAACACACCTATCTCTAAATTTTCTTTTTCCCTATTAAAAAAAGGGCAGGGCCCCAACAAAACTTACCTAGAGCCCACCAACCACAAAAATTGCGCTTACCTTCATTAGCGGGGGCCGTAAAAACCCTTTTAACCTTCACGGCCACAAAAGTACATTCATATCCGGGAAAACAGAAAAAGCGATTTCCTCCCTTAAAGATCTTCACTCTTAATTTTCCTTACCTGATGCCCCTTTCCCCCCAATTACTGTAACAACTCGCCACTTGTAGCAGGTGCGGGGCCCCCCCCAACTGCGGTAGCCGTTGCTCCCTCCCCACCTACAGCCTCCTCACAGGGGAAGCCCAGACGCCCCTCACTGTTTAAAGCCTCATTCCCCACATCTCCAACCACCTCACACTTTTCCCCCACCCCCTTTGAGGTGGCCCTTTCACCCTCCTAATCTCCCCTTTGGAGAAGAAAGACCTCCCCTTTAAAACTCTCCAACCTCAGTTTTTTTAAAACCACTGCAGAACAAGCCATGCTTTGAACCGTCCCCCCGCTAATCCCCAAAGCAGCTCAGGGTCTGTGCCCCTAAACGTGACGACAACCACTAAACACGGGGTTTTCCCATGAAATTGTTAAAATTTTTCAGTAAAAAGGGAAGTATTCTGTTAGGTATTTTATTTAAAAAATAAAAAAGGGTTAGATTTTTTTTTTTAAGGTTTAACATTTATGTGATATAATTTTGAGAAAAAATTTGGATATACAATTTAAAAGGTTCGGGTTATTCATATTTTTTTGGGTTTTGGGTGAGTAAGTGATCTTTGAGAAGAGATTTGGAATTTAAAAACCAGGTAGTGTTTTTTTTAATATTTACAGGTAATAAATTTCCCCGATTTTGGGGCCCTTTTTATGTGAAATTGAGTTTTTGCATAGCGTGAGATGGACACGGGGAATATCAAAGATGTTCCCTGTGCCTTGTGTTTTTGGTCATGTTTTCTTTTGGGGTTGGGCAAGGGATTTTTGGGGGGGGGTTAATTTCAGATTTAAGTTTTTCTATGTATGTAATATTTCAGTAAAAATTAGGGAAATGTTTTTATGGTGATTTAGGTTGAGTGTATTGAATTTTGGGGTGGAGTGGGCTCCCCTTAGTGAAAAATTTGTTTATAAATTCTAACTGCCCTTTTTTTTGGGGTAATTTAGTGGCCTGAGGGGTTACTTTTTTGTTGAGCCCCATGCACAAATTCCATGGGGGAGATGGGTAAATAAGAGGTGAAAAGGGGCCCGGGAGGGCTGACTTGGAGCAAAGAACCGAATTTTCCCGATAGTATGCCAACGGGTCAGGGAAAATTTTTCTTAGAAATTTGTTGAAATATGTTTAAAAAAATTTTGAGCCCAAAATTATAAAGGGTGGTTTCCCCTAAAAATTTTTTCCCTCTGTTAGCTTTGTGAAAGGTAAACCTTTTATCTTAGGGTTAAAGGGACATCTGAAAGCTCTTTTTTCCCAAACTGAATGAAGTAGGTTTTGTCAATTTTTTAGGGTAATTTTGGGTTAAATTTCATCCAGGTGAAAATTTTCGTAATTCGGTTTTTACAGTATTGGCTAGCGTAAACGGGCCGGGGGGGAGAAGACGTATGTTTTTGTCTCGCAAATAGTTTTGGTTTGAGAAATTGGGAAAGCTTTTGGTAGGCCCTTTTTATGTTAGGAGAAAAGAAGAGGGCCAAGGACATTTCCCCCGGGGGACCCAATTTGAAATTTTGGGTTTGCAGAAGAGTTTCCCCCCTTTTGGGCGTACACTTTTTGGGTTTCCGTTGCTGGGGTTAAGATTTGGGGTATTTTGAGGGAGTGCCCCCCTTATACCTTTAGTGTGAAAAATTTTTTAATGGAGCAAGCCCCAGGGCCCCAAACTGTATAAAAAGTTTTAAACCCGAAAGCCCAATGAAGTTTCCCCGGGGGGATTTCTTTTTTCTATTGCAGGTATATAGTTCAAGCATGTGTATAATAGCATCATTATTATTTTTATTAGGCCGAATCCAAATTGGCAGGGGTTGAGTATTTTTTGGGGAGAAAAGGGTGGAGTAGATTCGTTATAATTAATTTTTCAAAGTTTTTTTGAGAGAGGTGTAATTTTGGATTTTTGGCCTATTTTTATTCAACTCTTTTTGGGTCTCCCCTTTGTGGACCCGGGGTGCCCTTTTTGCAATTTTATTACTGTAGGGAAGGTGGAGGATTCAATGGATTTGTAAAAGAGTTTTTGCAATTTTGGGTGATAGCACTTGTGACTTTTTTTTTGTAAAAAAAGGGGGGAAAAGGAAATTTAAATCTCCTGCCTTTTTTTTTGGGTGCGTTGATAAAAAGGGAGACTTCGTGGGGGTTTTATTTCGGAGCTAGGAACATGTGTTTCGGGTTTGCCGGTGGGGTATCATTTGGGGGGTATCTGAGCTTGGGATTTTTTGGAAAGGGGTTTTTTGTCCTATAGTGGAGAAGAAATCATTGATTTTGTTTTGGCTGTTTCTGTTGGGGATTTGGGGGGTTTCACCCTGTTGGGGGTTTAATTTTTTTTCCGCTATTTCGTGATATCTTTTTTTTTCCCCAAATTTCTGATAGGGTTTTCCCGGGTTTTTTTTTAAAAATCACCTCTAATTTGGGAAAAACTGTTCTCAAAATAAAATTTTTTTTTTTGCCCTTAAAAATCAGGCGGGTTTTAGATTGTTTGGAAAAACGTTTTTTTTTTTGGTCTCGGGGTTTATGTGCCCTTTTTCCCTGTCCCTGTTTTTCAATTGGTGTTTTGTATTTAGGGAAATTTGAGAATGCGGGTGTTAGCCGGGGACTTTTTCAGCCCTTTTACTGTCATCTGCTTATTTTTTTAGGGCAGTGCTTGTTAAAGGGAAAGAGCCCTTTTTTTAAAATTATTAATACATTAAAATCAATATCTTTTTGGGATTTCTACCCCCAGTGTGCCAGTCAAGTTTGCTACTGCGGGTTTGTGAATTTAAATTAATTTTCCCTCTTTGTGAAGTCTAAAGGGTACTTTAGTAGTGTCTTGGGGAAATTTTAAACCAAGAGTTAAAAATGAGAAAGTAGGGTAGGGGTCTGGGAAATTATCTGTAATTAGGGCCTTTAATTTTAAAGGGGAAAAATGGTTGGTCCAGATGTGGTAAAGTGGGGAAAAACACAAGCCCTCTGTAATTTTGTGGGTTTTTGGAAACTTTTGTAGCAACATACAGTTACCCCCATTGTTTTTGTGAATTCAGTAACTTTGGGGGGCCCTTTGGTTTTTGCAGGAGTTTTTATATTGAAGTCACCTGAGAGTATAAATTTTTTTTTGGAATTTTTTCCCCATGCTTGCTCCCCTTTCCCAGGTAAAAATATTGAACTAATCCCTCTACAAACACCTCCCAGGTATTATTATTGAACAAAACCCTGTACAATCACCCCCCCCGGGTGGTATTTTTTGGGAAAAAAATTTCCCTGTACTTTTCACCTCCCAGGTAGAAATTATTAAACCCAAACCCCTGAACAACCCACCTCCCAGGCAGTATTATTAAACCCTAATCCCTGTATTTCACCTCCCAGGTAGTATTATTGAACTTCCCTGTACTATCACCTCCCGGGTTAGTATTTTTGAACAAAACCCTTTTATTTGCACCTCCCGGGAAAGTATTTTTGGGAAACAAATTTTTTAAACAATCACCCCCCCAGGTAGTTTTTATTAAACAAATTTCCCTGTACTACACCCCCAAAGGGTAGTTTTTTTAAACTAATCCCAAAACTTTTCACCCTCCCGGGTAGTATATTGAACTAATCCCTGTACTTTTCACCTCTCGGGAAAGAATTATTGAACTAATCCCTCTATTTATCACCTCCCAGGTATTTATTGAACTAATCCCTCTTCTATCACCTCCCGGGTAGTATTTTTATTAAACTAATTTTTGTACTATCACCCCCCCAGGTAGAAATTATTTAACTAATTTTTTTTATTTTTTAGAAAATTGGGCCTACATACAGAGGTACAAAAAAAACAGGTAAGACCCGCATGCCAAAGCCACTTATATGCATAGCATTACGGGCTGGCTTAAAATTAACTTAAGATTAACAAGGGCAATGAAAAAAATCATGATAAGACATTTATTGTATACGATAATTAAAAGCACAAAAAGTATTACAAAGACAGTTTCATAGGGTTTGTTTGCATTGTTTAATTCAGTCGAAGGGGTATTTTAGGTAGTGTTTTTAAAAAAAATTTACAAAGTTAGTTTGGGTTTCCCCTAGGAAAAAACATTTGTGTATATAATTGGGGAGTAACATTTGGGATATACAAAATTAAAAGGGTTCATTTTTTCCCAATTTTTTTGGTTTTGATGGAAATTTGATTTTTGAGAAGAGACTTGAATTTATAAACAGGTATGTTTCTTTTAAAATTTACAGGTAATAAAAACCCAAATTTTTTAAGGGCCCTTTTTTATGTGCATTGATTTTTTTGCATAGCGTAATGGACACGGGGAAACCCATCAAAGATTGATCTGTCCCTTTGTGAAAAGGCCCATGTGTTCTTTTGAGGTTGGCAAGGAGATTTTTTAAGGGGGGGGGTTAATATCAGAGTTAAGGTTTTTTAAAATGTAAATAGGGGGGCAAAAAATAAGTATGGATGTTTTGTAGGGGTGAGTAGGTTATTTTTTTTAAAATTTTGGGTGGAGGTGCTCCCTTTAAGTAAAATTTTGTTATCATTCAAACTGCAGCCTTTTGTTGGGTAATTAGTGGCCCCTAGATTTTTTAATTTTGTTTTGGGGCCCCCATGCACAAATTCCATAGGTGAGATGGGGTTTAAAAAAGAGAGTGAAAAAGGGACGGGAGGGCTGACTGGGGGAACAAAGTACCGATCTTCATAGTATGCCTTGGGGTTTCAAAACCTGTATTCCCGGGAAAACGCAGGGGGGGAATTAAAAGTTTATATACACCGGGAAAACCCTTTGGGGGGGGACTAAAACCGAAATTTTCAAAAACCAAAATTTCCACTCATTTACAAAGCAAAAGTTTGGGCAACGATGAAACCCCCCCCCCCAAAATTAAAAAGCAGGGGGGGCCCACTAGCAGGGAAAGAGACCATACAAAATGCCCAAGGGCCCGAGACTTTTAAACTGCCTCCCACACACGAAAGGGGGGGATTACCAACAGCCCCCTGGCAGTTTTTTCAAGCTGGCACTGGACAAGCACCTAAAGTCCCGTTCCTGACAGCCGGGCGTGCCTCGTACGGGTTTGGGTTTTGCGTGCAGCCAGCAGCAACCCGCCTGGGGTTTAAACCCGGGGCTGATCCCCCAGGGGGCCTGGTCACAGGGCCGGCGGGGGGGCGTTGAAACCCCCCAAACCTCCCCCAGGGAAACTCCCGGTATATGTGTTTGAAAAATTTTGTCTATTAAACAAATTTGGAAATTTCCCAAGAATTTTTCCCCCTGGGTTTGCTTTGTGAAAGGTTATTTTGTTTATCCCTTATGTTTAAAAAGGTACATCTGTAACTCGGTTTTCCAAAATGAATTTAAATAATTTGTTCCCAAAGTTTTGTGGGAATTTGTTAAATCCCCCACCAGGGAGATATTTTTTGTAATTCGGTGGGTTTTCAGTATTGGCTAGCGTGAAATGGGCTCCGGGGGGAGAAGACGTATGTAGTGTCCCTCTGCAAAAAGTGTGGGTTTGAGTAAAAAATTTCCCAAGCATTTGGGAGGTCATTTATTATAGGAGAAAGAGAAGAGGGCCAAGGGCACTTTCCCCCGTGGGACCCAAAAAGTAATTTGGGTTTTCGGAAAAGCTTGCCCCATTTGCATACACTAATTTGGGTTCCCGTTGCTGAGGTATGACTTGAGTAGTTGAAAGGGGGTTTCCCTCTAATACCATTGGGGGTTTACAATTTTTAAAAGGGAGCAAGTTTAAGGGCAACTGTATCCCAAAAAATTTACCCTAAAATCAATGAAGAAACCCCATTGGGAAAAATTTTTTTTTCTGATTGCAAAAATATAAATGGTTTTTAGCATGTTTTTTAATAGCATCAAAATATTTTTATTGGGCCCGAATCCAAATTGGCAGGGGTTGAGAAAGTTTTGGGAGAAAGAGGTAGGAGTAATTCGTTTATGAATTAATTTTTCGAAGAAATTTTTTAAGAGGGGTAAAATTTGGGAAAATTTGGGCCCATAGTTTAAATTTAACCTGTTTTGGGCTCCTCCTTTTTGCAAACGGGGTTTAAACCCCTTTCTATTTTGAGAAAGGAAAGGGGAAGGGGGAAAATTCAATGGATTTGTTTAAAAAAGGTTGGGAAAGATTGGTGATAGACTTGTGACAATTTTTTTATATGAAGGGTGGGGAAGGTAATTTTAAAACTCCTGCCTTGTTTTTTTAGTGCATTGATTTAAAAAGGGGGGGGGCTTCAAATGGGAAGTCGGAGCTAGGAACAGTGTGTTGGGGTACTTTCCAGTTGGGGGACTTGTCAATTTTTGGGGGGGGTATCTAGCTGGGGGGTTTTTTTTGGCAAGGTTTTTTTTCCTATAGTGGGAAAAAGAAATCATTTTTGGGCCCGTTTGCTGTTTTTTGTTGGTGGAAATTGGGGTTTATCGATCTTGCTAATTTTTAATTTTGTGAATCTTTTTTTTTCCCAGAATTTCTGATAGGGCTTCCAGGCTTTTTTAAAACCCTCGTAAGTTGGATTTCGTTCCAAAAATACAATTTTTTTGCCCCCTTTTTATCAGGGTGGGTTTTGGATTGAAAGAGGGAACGTTTTTTTTTGGTCTCTGGGTTTTGTGACCCATTCGACTGATTTTTCCATATCGGGTTTTTTTATTTATGGAAATTGAAATGCTGGGTGTTAGCCAGGGACTGTTCAAATCTCAAAACTGTCCCTCCCGTTTTTGTTTTTTAGGCAGTGCTTGTTTAAAAGAGGGATTGGGGTCTTTTTTTTGGGAAAAATTTTTAAAACTTCGGGCAATAATTTTGGGATAGATTTTTTAGCTCCCTGTGCCATCAAAGTTTATTCTGCTGTTTTTAAGTTATTTTAAAGGCTTCCTCATTGTGAAGTCTGGGAAAGGGGACTTTAGTAGTTTCTTGGGGGATTTTACCCAAAAGGTTTTTTAGGGAAAATAGGGTAGTGGTCTGTGGGGATTATCTGAAAATTTTGCCCCGATTTTAAAGGGGAAATTTGGGGTTGGTCCAGATGTGGGGCAAGTAGGGGGAAAAGCTAGTCTCCGTAAATCCCTTTTGGGTTTTTTTTTACTGTTGGTACAACATGCAAATTACTCATTGTTTTTGGAATTCAGTAACATGTGGGTCCGGGGCTTTTTCAGGAATTTTTAAAATTGAAAGGGGCCCCCCCCCCCTGAGAGTAGTTTAAATGATCCCTTTTTTCAAACGTGCATAGTTTTTCATACATCCTAGGTTTTGACTAAATTGGCAAAAGTTTGATTGGGGGAACTCCGTAGAAAGTTTATCACTGTGAGAGGTTTTTCTAGGTAATTTTGGTTTTTAATTTAGCTTTTTATATATTCCCCATGGGTTTATTGCCCTTTTGCAATTTTTAGTGATACAATTTTTAGTTGGTTTTGAGTAGTATATGCTGTGCCACCCCATTTTTGGGCTGGCCTACAAATTGTGAAAGGGGTGGTAACCCGGAATGGGGATAGACAAACCCGTAGTATCAGGCTTTAGCCAGGTTTTCAGTTAGTGTAATGAAAGGACTTTTGGCATGCAAGGAATTTAGTTGCTAGAGGTTTATTGCAATTTCTTGCTTAAAAGATCTGATTTGTGTTAACAGTTAATTTTTTTTGTTGGCCGAGAAGTGCCTTTGATTGTTCTGCTTTGAAATAATTACATTTTCTGTTTGATTCATTTAAAAAACCCTTAAATTTAAAAGGTTGGGATAAGGATAAAGCTTTTTTATAAAATTTGTATTTAATCATAGTTAGAATTAAGTATAAAACCAAAATAAATATTTTAAGCTAAAAAAAAGCACCTGAAATTTTTTAACAAAAAGTAAAAATAATGGCTAAGGGAGTTTTTTAAACAAAATAAAAGGGGGACAATATAAAGGGACTAAAAAAATTTGTGGGGGGAACAAATAAAGGGGATGATCAAATAATGGGCTTTTGAATATGATAGTAGGTAGTACTTTTAAAAAGGGAATTCCCTTTTTAAATTAGAATTAGGGAAAAAAATATAAAAAAGGGAAATAAAAATAATTGTGGTAAAAAATTTAAAAAGGGGAATCAAATAAAAGATTTTGGAATATAATGGCAAAAATTTTGAACTTATTACACTTTTTCACCTGAGAATAGCAAACCCTTTATTAATTTTATCACTTTTGAAAATTTGAACTAAGGGAGGGTTTTTAAAAAACTAAAATAAAGGAGAAAATTATAAGGGAACCCCCAAATTAAGTAAGGGAAACAAAGGTTTTAAAAGGAAAAGATGGTCACTATGAAATAATATTGGGGTTTTTGGAGTAAGACTGATTTGTAATATTAAATAAGTTGAAACAGTTTATTGCACCAAAAAAAAGTTAAAAAAATTTTGTAGGTTTTGGTACAGCTAGCAAAAGATAGTTTTTGGGGGTTGCAAAAAAAATAAATTGGGAAAACCTAAAATTTCACACACAATAAAAGGTTTGGGTAAAACAATAGGGTAAAAAAAATTAAATGGACAGGTAAGAACAATGAATAATATTAATTTGGAGTAAGATTTGACTTGTAACATAAAATTATGAGCAATTAATAGCAGTAAGAAAGAAGTATAAAGTATTGGAGGTAGTTGGCATTAGCTAGTAATGAAAAATAAAAAAGTAATAATGCACAATGTAATAGTAACGTACACTATATGCACCACACGTATATATGTATTAAGGGCACTTATCTAATCTGTTACAGAAAAGTCAGCTTTTCTAAGGAAGGTAGAGAAATCATGTTCGTTTGAGATGGTATATTGTTGTCTTGTTGATGTTTTCCTTACTAGTATTTTCCCATCTCGTGTGAAACATGGATGTATTTTGTTTTCCTGTTTAAGTTTTCTCAACCTGAACAGAAGGTTTTGACGTTTTCTTGTTAGACGCTCATTTATGTACACTCCATTTTTCATTGTAATTGCTGATTTAATTAGGTCCTTTATTTTATCGTATGAATGAAGTCGGATCATTATACTGTGTTTACTTCCTGGTTTTCCTAGCAAACGTGTTTCTTTGATTTCATTGTTTTGCACGATGACTTGTACATGGTCCTGTATTATCCTGATAGCAGTTTCTTTGCACTGTGCTTGTGTTATGTCACTTGGAATGTGTGGACTGTTTATTTTAATTGCATCAGACAACTTATCTTGTTCAGTTTTGTCATCTTGGAAATCAAGGTATTTATTATATAGAGTGTGCATGTTCTGATTCCAGTCCTTGATTGCTTCTTCAACCTTCATATTTATTGTTGTTATTTGTTCAGTGTGACTGGCTATAGCTGCTTTCAGAGTATTTTCTGTGTCAACTCTTCCCGATGTAATCTTCTCTTCAAGGTTTTGGATCTTGTTCTCGAGGTTGGTTATCTTGGATTCTCGTCGCTCGAGTGTTGCTTTGATATCTTTGATTTCGTTTTCTAGAGCAACGATGTAGTCCTTGATATTGTCAGGAATAATCACACCTGAGTTATCATGGGTGAATCCTTTGAAGGGAGTGAGTTGGAGGGGTAGTCAACCATGTTTGTTGCTGTTGTTCCCTGGGTGGTGGTGGTGAGGGGGGTTGATGGTACACCGGTGTCCTGCTGGGTAGACAAGTTGAGTTCTATGGTCCTTGCTGTTATTCATTTATTACTGATGTTGTTTCTTCTGCGATATCCTTTCATAGTATCACTGAAGTAGATACTGTGTAGCAATGAAGAGAAGGCTTGTTTTCTCGGAGCTTGGGTTAAGTGGCTGTCTGGCAGCGGAGGCAGTGTTTGGGTTAGCAGGGCTGTCTTCCTTAGATCTTCTAATTTTGTCAAGATTTGGGTTACATTCTTAGTTTTCTTGGGTCATTTTGTGGTCTACGTGGGTTCATGTAGTTGTACTTTCACTTAGGCCATCACAAGTTTTGATGAGCGATGTTTTTTTGAGGAAGAAGAGCTGGTAGGATGCTGCTGCTGCCGCTGTCCGAGAAACAAGTGTCTGTACCATAATTGTACCATAATTGTACCAGGACCACTAACTTTGTATCTGCATAATTGTGCCAGGACCACTAACTTTGTATCTGCATAATTGTACCAGGACCACTAACTTTGTATTTGCATAATTGTGCCAGGACCACTATTACAACCCGGTTTCCCAAAACCTGTTACCCCGGGGTGTAAGGGGGAGCAAATAAACACGAGAAAAAGTTTAGACTTATTTATCCTTCACATTTTAGAACGCAATAGTACACATGTACAGTGATAAAAATTGCACCCCACGGTAAGCAAAGCAAAAAATGAAGCCACAAGATAGCAGACCGGGGCTAAAAACCAGTCTAGAAGGGAAAATGACAAGGGCAAACGGGAGAGGGGTACCCAATAACCTCTGCGATTGCCAAACCACTTCTTATTGCTAGAACCTGGTCATGTTTAACGACGGGGCCCCATCAAACTCTTTCAACCGGTTCGTGGTTGGGGGGGGATAGCCTGTAAATGAGGGGGTGTACATGCGCCGAATAAAGGATATACCTTTTCATGCCACAACCACTAAAATTGTACTACATAATTGTGACAGGCCACTAACTTTTTATCTACATAATTGTGACAGGACACTAACTTTTTTATCTACAAATTGTGCCAGGAACCCCAACTTTTTACCCATAATTGTGACAGGACCACTAACTTTTTACACATATTGTGAAAGGACCACTAACTTTTGTATCTACTTTTCTGTTTTCTCAGATGCTAATGAAAAAAATTCCATTTTGCTAAATTTAATCCAATTTTTATTTTTTTTATTACCCGTTTTGTTCCCACACTTATTTAGCCCTTTTATTTATATTTTTATATTATAAATTTTAACTTTTTAAAAAATTACCTTTAAAATACTACCTTCATCATATTCCCCAAACTCCCTTATTTGATCTCACTTATTTTTTCACCCCAAATTATTTTGTCCCTTTTATATTGCTCCTTTATTTTACTTTAAAAAACACCTTTGTCAAATTTTTTCATTTGTTAAATAATTAGTGTTTTTTTTTGCTTTAGAATATTTGCTTTGTTTTATACTTAATTCTAACATAGATTCACTAAAAATCTTATGATAAAAAACTTGATCCTGATCCCAACCTTTTTTTTAAATGACTTAAATGAAAAAAAACAGTTCGAATTACTACACAGCAGAACAATAAAAGGCACTTCTCAACCAACAACAACAAACTGTCAAACTACAATATCGATTTTTAAGCAAGCATTGCAATCCCTCCAGTTACAAAATTTTCCTTGCATGCCAAAGTCCATCATTACACTAACTAAAACCCTGGCTAAAGCCTGATACTACAGAGTCTATGCATTCCTGTTACACGCCATACACAATTGGGACGATCAAAAAATGGGGGGCACAGCATATACTACACAGACCAAACTAAATGTATCACTAATACTTGCACAAGGGGATAACATGGGGAAATAAAATTCTAATTCAAATAAAAACCTAAAAAAACCTCTCACTTGATAAACATTACAGATTCCACAGTCAAAAATTACCCAAAATTTTAGTCAAACCAGGAAGTATGATAACTGATGAAAACCATGAAAAAAAACACTTTTACTCTCAGGTGACTTCAGAAAATCTCCGCAAGACCAGGCCCCACACCTACTGAATTCACAAACACAATGAAAATCATTTTCAAACCAACAGAAAAAAAAACCCTAAAAGATTACGGAGACTAGTGTTTCCCTACTTGACCACACTGGACCACCCATACCCCTTTAAAACAGGCATAATTAAGAAAAACCACAGACCACTACCCACTTTCCTCTAACAAAATTTGGAAAATTTCCCCCAAGACATATAAAGTCACCTTCAGACTTTACAATTGGGGAGCCATTAATAACTTCCAACAGCATAACAAACATTGACGGGCCACGGCAGAAAATTTTACAGTATTGACGAATGTTTTAATAATTTTCAAAAAAAAACCCAATACCTCTATAACAATATCCCCAAAAAAACTAAACAGATGACGTAAGAGACTGAACTCCCTGGAAAAACCCAATTCTCAAACCTAAAAACAAAACACCGAGTTTAAAAAAGTAAGAATGGGTCACATAACAGAGACCCAAAAAAAAAAGTTACTCCAATCCTAACCAGCCTGATAAAAGGGCAAAAAAATTGATTTGAGAACAATTATCCAACTTACGGGGATATAAAAAAGACCTGGAAAACCCTACAGAAAATTCTGGGAAAAAAAAAAGATTCAGAAAAATTTAAAAAAATTTGCAAAATAGTGAACCCCCAAATCCCACCAAAAAAACCAAGCAGACTCAAATTTCTTCTCCACTATTGGGCAAAAACCTTTCAAAAAATCACAAGCTAATACCCCCCCAAAAACTACCCACTGACAAATACCCGAACACACTTTTTCCCAGCTCCGACTAAAACCCTACGAAGTCCCCCTTTTATCAACGCACTAAAAAAAAAGACAGGAGATTTAAATACCTTTTTCCCCCCTTTTTTTCAAAAAAAAGTCACAAGTGCTATCACCAATCATTGCAACACTTTTTAAACAAATCCATTGAATCCTCCACTTTCCCTACAGTTCTCAAAATAGCAAGGGTCACCCCGATCCATAAAGGAGGAGACCAAACAGAGTTGAATAACTAAGGCCACTATCCAATTTACACCCTTTCTCAAAAATCTTCGAAAAATTAATTCATAAACGAATCTACTCCTACCTCATCTCCCAAAACATACTCACCCACTGCCAATTTGGATTCAGGCCTAATAAAAATACAAAAGATGCTATTAATACACATGCAAAAAACCATAAATACACTGCAAAATAGAAAAAAGAAGTCCCACTAGGATCTTCATTGACTTACTTTAAAGCTTTTGAAAACAGATGACCATGACTTGCTCCAAAAAAAATTTGTCACACTAGGGTTTATAGAGGGGCACTCCCTCAACTACCTCAAGCCATACCTCACAACAGAAGCCAATATGTGTACGAAAAATGGGGCAAGCTCTTCCGCACAACCAATTACAGTTGGTGTCCCACAGGGAAGTGTCCTTGGCCCTCTCTCTTTCTCCTAACATAAATGACCTACCAAATGCTTCGCAATTACTCAAACCCACACTATTTACAGATGACACTACATACGTCTTCTCTTCACCCGGGGCCCAGTCACGCTAGCCAATACTGTAAATACCAAATTTACAGAAAATATCTACCGGATGAGGACAAAACAAACTTACACAAAAACATTGAAAAAACCTACTTCATTCAGTTTGGTAACAGAGCAACAGATGTCCTTCTTAACATAATGATAAATGGATCACCTATCACAAAGCTAAAAAGAAGGAAAATTCTTAGGAATCCACCTGATAAAGACTCAAATTTCTACACATATACAACAAATTTCTAAGAAAATTTCCAAGAGTGTATGCATACTATCGAAGATACGGTACTATGCTCCACAGTCAGGCCTCCTGGCCCTATATCACTCTCTTTTTTTACCCCTATCTCACCTATGGAATTTTGTGCAGGGGGCTCAAAAACAATTAACCATCTCAGACCACTAATTACCCAACAAAAGGCTGCAGTTAGAATGATAACAAATTCTCACTACAGGCAGCACACTCCACCAATATTCAAAACACTCAACCTACTCACCATACAAAACACCATACTTATTATTGCACCTATTACATACATAGAACACTTAACTCTGATATTAACCCCTCCCCTCAAACAATCTCCTTACCAACCTCAACAGAACACAGACCATACCACAAGGCACAGATCACTCTTTGATGTTCCTCGTGCCCCATCTCACGCTATGCAAAACTCAATGCACATAAAAGGCCCTAAAATCGGGAAATTTCATTACCTGTAAAATAAAAGAAACACTACCTTTTATAAATTCAAGCCCTCTTCTCAAAGATCACTTACTCACCCAAAACCAAATAAATACTGAATAACTGAACCTTTTTAAATTGTATATCTTAAATGTTTCCAAAATTTAAATTATCACATAAATGTTAAACCCTAAAACCCAATCTAACAGAATACTCCATTCGACTGAATGTACAGCAATGCATGCAACCATATGACCTGTCTTTGTAATACTCATTTGTGCTTTATAGTTATCTTTTTACAATAATGTCTTATCACTGATTTCATCATTGCTTAGTTAATCTTAAGTTAATTTTAAGCCAGCCCGTAATGCTATGCATATAAGTGGCTTTGGCATGCTGCTCTTACCTGTATTTTTTTGTACCTCTGTATGTATGCTCAAATTACTAAATAAATAAATAAATAAATAAATACATAATTGTGCCAAGACCACTAACTTTGTATCTACATAATTGTGCCAAGACCACTAACTTTGTATCTACATAATTGTGCCATGACCACTAACTTTGTATCTTCATAATTGTGCCAGGACCACTAACTTTGTATCTACATAATTGTGCCAGGACCACTAACTTTGTATCTACATAATTGTGCCTGGTCCACTAACTTTGTATCTACATAATTGTACCAGGACCACTAACTTTGTATTTACATAATTCCGAAAGTTTTCCATCAAATTTCCTATTTTTGGTGTCATTACCTTCAGAAAAAATTCTCTTCCATTCGTAAAAATTTTTTCTTAAAAAATAAAAAAATGTGGACACTGAGAGCAATTTTTTATTTTTTTTTTGGGGGGGGGAGGGGAGGGGGAGGTTACAGTGAAAGGTTTAAAAGTACAGTACAGTACAATACAGTAGAGTACAATATAATACAGTACAGTACACTACTGTACAATACAGTGCAGAAACAGTACAGTACAGTAGAGTACAGTACAATACAGTAGAGTACAGTGCAATACAGTAGAGTACAGAATGGTACAATACAGTAGAATACAATACAGTACAATACAGTAGAGTAAGCCAGTACAATGGATCCCCGGGTAACAATGACATCGGCTAGCGATAAAATGGATAGCAGTGCGTTTTAGGGGTAAAAATATTGGCTCGGCCAATGATGAAAAACCAGGTTAAGGACAATTTGTCCGAACGTGTCCGCCTGTCCATCCAGCCTGATCGCGCCTCAGCTGCCTTGCCTTCAGCTAATGTGCCATTGTTTACAACCATGCAGATGGTTCCACACATACATTCCATAAATTTTGTATTTTTCCATTGTTTATAGTGATTTTTTATTTTTTTTTTTTTAATTATCACACTGGCCAATTCCCACCAAAGGGAGGGTGGCCCGAAAAAGAAAAATTTTCACCATCATTCATCCATCACTGTCTTGCCAGAAGGGTGCTTTACACTACAGTTTTTAAACTGCAACATTAACACCCCTCCTTCAGAGTGCAGGCACTGTAAATTCCCATCTCCAGGACTCAAGTCCCCCGGCCTGCCGGTTTCCCTGAATCCCTTTATAATTGTTACTTTGCTCACACTCCAACGCACTCAAGTATTAAAACCATTTGTCTCCATTCCTCCTAATAAGCCACCAAGGGCCCCAAGAAAGCTTCTAGTGCACCCGTGGTAAAAAGGGGAGGTGTAAACGAATTGAAGAAAAGAAATTGCAAAGTTTTTTTAAAGTGGAGTTGTGGCTCTGACTGGCTTGGTTTTACAACGAACCCCAAATCAACCATTGCACATCTTGGCCAACAGAGTCAATCAAAAGGAAAACTATTGTTGCAAAAGGTGCAAGTATGCTTACAAAAGAGTGATCGCAAATACTCAAAGATGTGGAGAGACTGTTATTGGTGTGGTCAATGACAATTATCAGGAGATAGTGTTTCACAGTCAATTATATGTGAAAAGGCAAGGCAGTTTTCATGACAATTTTTAAATTTAAAAAAAAGCCTGGAAAATAGTGGTGATTTAGTGAATTTAAGGCCAGTAAAGGTTGGGTTTGAGAGATTTAAGAATCATAGTGGCATACACAGTGTCATAAGGCATGGTGAGGCTGCCAGTTTTTTGACCAAAAAGCGGCTGAAAAATATGTGCAGGAATTCAAGGAGTACATAGACACTGAAAAATTAAAACCCCAACAAGTGTTTAACCCCTTGACTGTCACAACCCAAATCCTGAGGTGTCTCCTGGTGTCGCAAAATTTAACCCTTTCAGGGTCCGTCCCGTAGATCTACGGCTTTACGTTTAGTGTCCAAACCGTAGATCTACGCCATGAGCTCAGCTCACTCTGATAAACTGTGAGTGGTACATTTGGGCCTTGATATGAGAGAATACATCTATGTGGTATGTGTGCACCACATAAAACAGATCCTGCAGCACACTGTGTATAATGAGAGAAAAAACTGAAATCATGATTTTCGATTAAAACAACCAAAATTTGCAGTGTTTTTCGTATGTTTTTTTATAGTTGTATTTACATTTCTTTTGGGCTCATTTGATAGAATGGAAGACATATACAGAAATAGAGATGATTTTTATTGGTTTTAAACACTGGAAATGGCTTTTAAAACTGAGCTCCAAGTAGCGGAAATGTAAATTTTTGCCGATATTCAAGAGTAAACAAAACGACCTCACACATCTAATACACTTCAGCTGGTGGGTCTAATATACATTCACAAATAATGGTGATGATAAATTTTTACAATTATTCAGTATTGCATAACAGTAAATCTTCTATTTTTTGGTGTGAATAAAAATTCATTTATGTGAATAAAAAATCAAAAAGGAATTTATTTGTAAAGCCCAAAACATAACTAATGAACAGAGGAAATGTTAGTTTAGTGCCAGGAATGCCTACATTGTTTATTCTGGACCCATTTTGAAATTGAATATTTTGAACTTTTGTGTTAAATTGGCCAAATTAACAATTTCCGATCACTTTATTTTGTAGTTGAAACAGTTTTACTTGGCGATTTCTTGTGCTCAATCGATAGAATAGAAGTAATACTAGTGAAATAGCTAAGAATTTGGTTGATTGGAATAATGTAATTGGCCTAAAATGGGAGTCAAAGTCGGCAAAATCGCCGATTCGTAAATATCGCTGACACATCAAAATTTGCGAGAGCATAATTTCGTCAATTTTCCACCAAATTTCGTACTTTTTGTTTTATTACCTTCACAAAAAGATTCTCTACGATTTCATAAGAAAAAATAAAATTTTTTTTTTTTGAAAATTCTTGGACACTGGTGCGTGACTCCAGATTTGGGCCTTGGACCCTGAAAGGGTTAAAAAAAAAAAAAAATTTTCTTATGAAATGATGGAGAATCTTTTCCCGATTGTAATGACACCAAAAAAAAAACAAAATTTGATGGAAAACTGATGTAATTATGCTCTCGCGAAGTTAGCGACCTTGGGTGTCTGGAACAGATTAATTGGATTTCCATTATTTCTTATGGGAAAAATTAATTCGGCTAACGATAAAATTGGTTAAGGACAAGACCCTTGGAATGGATTAAAATTGTTACCTGAGGGTCCACTGCACAATACAGTAGAGTACAGTACAATACAGTAGAGTATGGTACAGCAATTTTATTTTTTCTGGTGGATGAATTAAGTTACAGATGTACATTACAGTAAAGTATTGGTGTGTGGTTTAGTAGTGATGTAGAATAACTTGTTGTGACTCAGAGGAACTTTATTGTAACATTGTAGATGGTGTGGTAGACACAGGTAGATGGTTCATCAGATGTAGATTATGTGGCAGACACAGGTTGCTTTGATTTCATTGTTTTGCACAATGACTTGTACATGGTCCTGGTATTATTCCTGAAAGCAGTTTCTTTGCACTAGGTGCTTGGGTTATGCCACTTGGAATGTTGTGGACTGTTATTATAACTGCATCAGACAACTTATCTTGTTCAGTTTTTGTCATCTTGGAAATCAAGGTATTCATTTAGTCCGATGTGTGATCGTTCTGATTCAACTTGATTGCTTCTTTAACCTTCATATTTATTGCTGTTATTTGTTCGTGTGACTGGCTTTAGCTGCTTAAGAGTATTTTCTGTGTCAACTCTTCCGATGTAATCTCATTCTTCAAGGTCTTGGATTCTTGTTCTCGAGGTGGGTTATCTGGAGTCTCGTCGCTCGAGTGTTGTTTGATATCTTTGATTTCGTTTTCTAGTAGCAACGATGTAGAGCTTGATATTGTCAGGGAATAATCGCACCTGGGAGTTAACATGGGTGTATCCTTTGAAGGAAGTTGAGTTGGAGGGGTAGTCACCATGTTTGGTTGCTGTTGTACCCCTGGGTGGCGGATGGTGAGGGGGGTGATGGTTACACCAGTGTCTGCTGGGTAGACAAGTTGAGTTCTAGGGTCCTTGCTGTTATTCATTTATTACTGATGTTTTTCTTCTGCGTATCCTTTCATAGTATCACTGAAGTAGATACTGTGTAGCAATGAAGAAGAAGGCCTTGTTTTCTCGGAGCTTGGGTGAAGTGGCTGTCTGGCAGCGGGAGGCAGTGTTTGGGTTAGCAGGGCTGTTTCCTTAGATCTTCATAATTTTGTCATGATTGGGGTTACATTCTTAGTTTTTGGGTCATTTTTGTGGTCTACTGTGGGTTTCATGTAGTTGTACTATTCACTTAGGCCATCACAGTTTTGATGAGCGATGTTTTTTTGAGGAAGTAGGCTGATAGATGCTGCTGCTGCCGCTGTCCGAGAAACAAGGGTCTGTACCATAATTGTACCATAATTGTACCAGGATCACTAATTTGTATCTGCATTAATTGTTGCCAGACCACTAACTTTGTATCTGCATAAAATTTCGTACAGGACAATAACTTTGTATTTGCAATAGTGTGCCAGGACCACTAATTTGGATCTACATAATTGTGGACAGGGCCTCTATACTTTGTATCTATCATAATTGTGACAGGACCACTAACTTTGTATCTACATAATTGTGCCAGGACTGCTAACTTTGTATCCACATAATTGTGACAGACCACTAACTTTGTATCTACATTATTTGTGCCTGGACCACTAACTTTGATATCTACATTCTCTGCTATTCAGTTGCTAAAGTGTCAATAGATCCACTATTTTGATATTATATTCCAAAGCTCTTTTGGATTACCACGTTATGTTCACCACAACTTATATTAGTCCCTTTTATATTTTAATTTTATATAGAGATAATTCCTAAAACTTTAAAGGAATTACCTTTAATGTACTACCTACTATCATATTCCCAAAGCTCCATTATTGATCAACACTTTATTTGTTCACCAGCAAATTATTTTTTAGTCCCTTTTATATTGTCTCCTTTATTTTTAGCTTTAAAAAACTACCTTAGCTCATTTATTTTTCATTTGTTAAATAATTCACGGTGTTATTTTTTTAGCTTTAGAATATTTACTTTGTTTTATACTTAAATTCTAACTTTAGATTCACTACAAATCTTATTGATATCAAGCCATTGATCTCGATACCAACCTCTTATTGAATACCAACCTCTGATACCAACCTCTTAAAGAATCAAATACAGTTAATGTAATTACTTACACAGCAGAACTCAATCAAAGGCACTTCTCATAGCAAACTAAAACATAACTGTCTTTAACTACAATATCAGATCTTTAAGACAAGCATTCGATGACCTCATATCATTCTAAATTCCTTGCATGCCAATCTGTCATATTACACTAACTTGAAACCTGGCTCTAAAGCTGATATACAGATGGTCTATGCCATTCCTGGTTACACAGCCATAACACACCTGTTAGGACAGATCACAAGGCGGGTGGATCCCACAGCTAATACTATCAGACCAAACTAGAATGTATCACTAATACTGCACAAGGGATGAACATGGGGAATATAATAATAGCTAAATGCAAATCCATAGACCTACAAAACCTCTCACATTGACAAACATCTACAGAGTTTCCTCAGTCAAACATTAGCCAATTTAGTGAAAACCTAGAAGTTTGATAATGATGCACGCATGAAGAAAGATCCTTGCTAACTCTAGGTGATTCAATATAAATCCCTGCAAGACCAGGACCCTCACGTTAATGAATTCACAATACACAATGAGTACTGCGATGTTCGCCTTACCAACAGTTAAACAAATTTACAGAGTTTCCGGAGACTAGTGTTTCCCTACTGACACATCTGGACCAACACCATATCCCTTTAAAATTAAGGCATAAGTTAGATAATACCACAGACCATTTACCCTACTTTCCTCATAACACACTCTTGTTAAATTACCCCAAGGGACACTACATAAAGTCACCGTCAGACTTCACAATGAGGCAGCCATTATAACTTTACAAACAGCAGTAATCAACATTGACTGGCACACTGAGCTAGCAAAAGATCTTTACAGATATTGACGAATGTTTTAATAGATTTTCTAAAAAAAGACCCAATACCACTTATAACAAGTACATGCCCTATAAAAATAAACAGATGACATGCTCTAAAGAGACTGACAGCCCTGGCTAACACCGCATTCTCAGTATCCATAATAAATACAAAACACTGATTTGAAAAACAGTACAGAATGCGGTCACATAACCAGAGACCAAACAAAACGTTTACTCGTCAAATCCTAACAGCCTGTATAAGGAAGGGCAAAAATTGTTATTATGAGAACAGGATTATCCAACTTAGGGGGTGATATAAAAAGACCTGGAAAAAACCTATCAGAAATTCTGGGAACTACAAAGATAATCATGAAATAGTGAAATAAAAATAGCAAAAAATCGATGAACCCCATAACTCCCCCCAACAGAAACAGCAAACAGACTCAATCGATTCTTCTCCACTATAGGACAAAACCTGTCAATAAAAACACAAGCTAAGATACCCCCACAAATGACTCCTCACTGACAACTACCCGAACACACTGTTCCTAGCTCCGACTAACCCCTACGATGTCTCCTTATTATCAACGCACCTAAAAAAACAAAACAGGAGATTTAAAATACCTTACCCCCTTTTATGACAAAAAAAGTGTACACATGTTGCTATCACCAATCATTGCAACACTCTTTAACAATCCCATTGAATCCTCCACCTTACATTACAGTTCTCAAAATAGGAAAGGTCCATCACCCCGATCCATAAAGGGGAGACAAAGAGAGTTGAATAAATATAGGCCAATATCCAATTTACACCCTTTCTCAAAAAATCTTCGATAAAGTAATTCATAAACAAATCTACTCTCCTCAATCTCCCAAAAACTACTAAAACCACTGTGGTCTCGCAATTTGGATTCAGGCCTAAGCAAAAATACTATGATGCTATTATACACATGCTAGAACATTTTATGTACACTGCAAAAGCGAAAAAGAAGTCCCACTGGGGATCTTTCATTGACTTACATTAAGCTTTTGAAACAGTTCACCATGTCTTACTCCAGTAAAATTGTCACAATATGGTATAAGAGGGCAACTCCCTCAACTACCTCATGCCTTACCTCAGCAAGAGAAGCCAATATGGGTACGCAAATGGGGCAAGCTCTTCGCCAATCCAATTACAGTTGGTGTCCCACAAGAAGTGTCTTGGCCTCTTCTCTTCTCCTATACATAAATGACCTACCAAATGCTTCGCAATTACTCAAACCCACACTTTTGCAGACTGCCACTACATACGTCTTCTCTCACCCGAGCTCAGTCACGGCTAGGGCCATATATCTGTAGATACCGAATTACAGAAATATCTACCCGGATGAGGGACTTAACAAACTTACACTAAAGATTGACAGACCTACTTCAGTCAGTTTGGTTACAGAGCTACAGATGTCCTTCATAACTATATGATCAACGGATCACCTATCACAAAGCTAATAGAAGGAAAAATTCTTAGGAAGCCACCTCTGATAATAGACTCATATTTCATTTACCACATATTCAACAAATTTCTAAGAAAATTTTCCAAGAGTGTATGCATTACTATCGAAGATACGGTACTATGCTCCTCACAAGTTCAGGGCCTCCTGGCCCTATATCACTCTCTTATTTACCCCTATCTCACCTATGGAATTTGGTGCATGGGGCCCTCAACAACAATTATCCATCTCAGACCTCAAATTACCACAAAGCTGCAGTTAGAATGATAGAAACAAATTATCATTACAGGCAGCAACACTCCACAAATATGTTCAAAACACTGCAATCCTGACTCACCATACAAAACATCCATACTTATTATTGCACCTATTTACATACATAGAACACTTGATTGATATTAACCCTCCCCGCAAACATTCTTTACAAACCTCAAGAACACAGTCCATAACCACAAGGCACTAGATCACTCTTTGATGTTCCGCGGTGTCCATCTACGTATGCAAAAACTCCAATGCACATAAAGGCCCTAAAATCTGAATTCATTACCTGTAAATATAAAAGAAACATACCTGTTTCTAAAATTCAAAGTCTCTTCTCAATGATCACTTACTCACCCAAAAACCGCAAATAAATACTGAATAATACTGAAAACCTTATAAATGTGTATAGCTTAACTGTTTCTCACATAATATTAGCATAAATGGTAAACTAAAACCCAATCTACGAATACTCCATTCATACTGCAATGTACAAAGCAATGACATGCATCCATATGAACCTGTCTTTGTAATACTCATGTGCGCTTTATAGTTATCTGTTTTCAATATTCTTTTCACTGATTTCATCATTGCTTAGTTAAATCTTAAGAGAATTTTAAGCCAGCCGTAATGCTATGCATATAAGTGGCTTTGGCATGCTGCTCTTAACTGTATTTTTTGTACCTCTGTAAGTATGCTCAAATTACTAATAAATAAATAATAAATAAATACATAAATTGAGCCAAGACCACTAAACTTTGTATCTACATAATTGGTTGCAGTGACATAAACTTGGTATCTCATAATTGTGCCAGGACCACTAACTTTGTATCTTTCATAATTGTGCCAGACCCTCAACTTTGTATCTACATAATTGTGCCAGGACCACTAACTTTGTTTCTTCATAATGTGCAGACCACTAACTTTTGTAATCTACTAATTGAATGCCAGGAAAACACCACTAACTTTGTCTCTTCATAATTGTGCAGTGACCACTAATTTGTATCTTCATAATTGTGCCAGACGGACCACTAACTTTGTATCTACATATTTGTGCCAGGCACTAACTTTGTATCTACATAATTGTGCAGATGTACCACTAACTTGGAATCTACATAATTGTGCCTGGTCCACTAACTTTGTATTGACATAATACCGAAGGTTTTTCCATCCAAATTTCTATTTTGTGTGTACAGTACCTTCAGAAACATTCTCTTTCTATTCGTAAAATTTTTTCTTAAAAAAATAAAAAAACAGGTGGACACTGAGAGCAATTTATTTTTTTTTTGGGGGGGGGGCAGGGAGAGGGGGAGGTTACAGTGAAAGTTTAAAGTACAGTACAGTACAAAGTAACAGAAGAGTACAATTATAATACAGTACAGTACACTACTGTACGATACATTGCAGTTTACAGTACAGTACTGTAGAGTACCGTACAATACAGTAGGAGTACTGTGCATACAGTTAGAGTCAGTATGGTGGCCCGCCCCACCCAGCTACATACAGTAGAATTACAATACAGTACAATCAGTAGAGCTACAGTACAGTACAATACAGTAGAGTGGTAGTACAGTACAGTTGCATACAGTACAGTACAATACAGTAGTGTACAGCACAGTACAATGTGGGGATACTCGGGTAACAAATGACATCGGCTAGCGATTAAAACTTGGGATAGCAGTGCGTTGTTGCGTAAAAATATTGGTCGGCCAATGATGTAAAACCAGGTTAAGGACAATTGTCTCGAACGTGTCGCCCTGTCCATCCAGCCTGTGTCGCGCCTAGCTTGACCTGCCTTCAGTAATGTGCATTGTTTACAAGCCACTGCAGATGGCTTCACACATAATTCCATACATTTTGTATTATTCATTGTTTTTAGTGCTTTTTATTTTTTTTTTTTTTTTATTATCACATGGCGATTCCCACAAGGCAGGGTGGCCCGAAAGAATAACTCTTCACTATCATTCTACTCCAATCACTGTCTTGCCAGAGGGGGCTTATCACTACAGTTTTTAAACTGCAACATTAACACCCCTTCCTTCTGAGTGCAGGCACTGTACTTCCCATTCCAGGACCTTCAAGTCCGGCCCTGCCCGGTTTCCTGAACCCCTTCATAAATGTTACGTTTGCTCACACTCCAACAGCCCGTCAAGTATTAAAAACCATTTGTTTCTCCATACACTCCTAATAAGCCACCAAGGGCCCCAAGAAATGCTTCTAGTGACCAACCCTGTGGTAAAAAGGGGAGTGTACAATCGAATTGAAGAAATGATAATTGCAAAGTATGAACTTTGGAGTGCGGGCTCTGAGCTGCTTGGTTGTACAACGAATTCCCATCACCATTGCTACTATCTTGGCCAACAGAGAGTCAATCAAGAAGTATGTTGCAATGAGTGGTGCAAGTATGCTTACAAAAGAGTGACGCAATACTCAAAGATGTGGAGAGACTTGTTATTGGTGTGGACAATGACCATTATTCAGGAAGATGAGGTGTTTCACAGGTCATTTTTATGTGAAAAGCAAGGCAGTGCATGACAATTTAATTAAAAAAATGCCTGGAGACTAGTGGTGATGTTAGTGAATTTAAGGCCAGAAGGTTGGTTTTGAGAGATTTAAAGAATCATAGTGGCTACACAGTGTCATTAAGCATTGGTGTGGTTGCCAGTTGTGACCAAAAAGCGGCTGAAAAATATGTGCAGGAATTACAAGGAAAGTACATAGACACTGAAAAATTAATACCCCAACAAGTGATTTAACCCCTTGACTGTCACAACCCCAGTCCTGAGGTGCTCCTCGTGTCGCAAAATTTAAAAAAAAAAAACAAAAAAAAAAAATTTCTTATGAAATGAATGGGAATCTTTTCCGATTGTATATGCCACCAAAAAAAAACGCAAAAATGAGATTGGAAAACTGATATATTATGCTCTGGAAGTTAGCCGGACTTGGGTTTTGTCTGGGAACAGGATTAAATCTGGTATTTCTATTATATCTTTGGGAAAAAAATTAATTCGGCTAAATGATAAAATCGGTTTAAGGGACAAGACCCTTGGGAATGGAATAAACTTGTTACCTGAGGGTTCCACGCACATTATCAGTCGATGTACTAGTACAATACAGCTAGAGTATGGTACAGCAATTTTATTTTTTCTGGTGGATGAATTAAGTTACAGATGTTACATTACAGTATAGTATTGGTGTAGTGGTTTAGTAGTGATGTGAATAACTTGTTGTGACTCAGTGGAACTTTATTGTAAACAAAATTGTAGATGGTGTGGTAGACACAGGTAGAGGTTCAATCAGATGGAGTTATGTGGCCAGACACAGGTTAGATGGTTCTTCAGGTGTAGTTGGTGTGGTAGTACACAGGATAGATGGTTCATCAGATGTAGATGGCTGGTGGGCAGCACAGGTAGGATGGTGCACAGATGTTGATGGTGTGGCTGACACAGGTAGAGTGTTCATCAGATGTAGATGGTGTGGCAGACATGGGTAGATGGTTCATCAGTGTTGATGGTGTGGCAGACACAGTAGGGATGGTTCACAGTTGTTGATGGTGTGGTAGACACAGATAGATGTTCATCAGATGTAGATGTGTGGCAGACACAGGTAGATGGTTCATCTGTTGAGATGGTGTGGCAGAACTGACACAGGTAGTGAGTTATTCAGATGCAGATGGTGTGGCAGGATTACAGGTAGAATGGTTCATCAGCATGTAGATGGTAATTGTGCAGACACAGATAGTCATGTCAGTCTAATCTTTATGTCTTTGCATGTACAGGTCCGCATCACTTATCCGGCCAAATCAGTTATTCGTTCCTTCATTTATTCGCACTAATTTTGGCTAGCCTAATTTTCAAGTGTTTGCCAGGGTCGCCACACCAAACTGTGAGAAGAGTACTGTTTGGTGGCGTACTTTTTTATGTATTTATTTATTTACAATGTTGAGCACACAATGTGACGCAGAGGTACAAAAAAATACAAAAAAATACTTTATACTATGCATAGCATTCGGGCTGGCTTAAAATAACATAAGATTAACTAGCAATGATGAAATCAGGGAATAAAACATTAATGTAAACAGATTACTATAAAGCACAAGTGAGTATTACAAAGACAGGTCATATGGTTGCATGCATTATTGTACATTCAGTCGTATGGAGGTTTTCTGTTAGGTAGTGTATTTAAAAAATAATAAAGTTAGATTGGTTTTTTAGGTTTAACATTTATGTGATTTTAATTGTGAGAACATTTAAGATATACAATTTATAAGGTTCAGTTATTCAGTATTTATTTGGTTTTGGGTGAGTGAGGTGATCTTTGAGAAGAGACTTGAATTTATAAACAGGTAGTGTTTCTTTTATATTTACAGGTAATGAATTCCAGATTTTAGGGCCTTTTATGTGCATTGGTTTTTGCATAGTGTGAGATGGACACGAGGAACATCAAAGAGTGATCTATGCCTTGTGTTTATGGGCATGTGTTCTGTTGAGGTTGGCAAGGAGATGTTTGAGGGGGGGGGTTTTAAAATCAGAGTTAAGTGTTCTTGTATGTAATAGGTGCAGTAATAAGTATGGATGTTTTGTATGGTGAGTAGGTTTAGTGTATTGAATATTGGTGGAGTGTGCGCCTGTAGTGAGAATTTGTTATCATTCTAACTGCAGCCTTTTGTTGGGTAATTAGTGGTCTGAGATGGTTAATTGTTGTTGAGCCCCATGACAAATTCCATAGGTGAGATAGGGGTAAATAAGAGAGTGGATATAGGGCCAGGAGGGCCCGGCATGTGGAACATAGTACCGTATCTTCCATAGTATGCCTACAGTCTTGGAAATTTTCTTAGAAATTTGTTGTATATGTGTATGAAATTTGAGTCTATTATCAAGGTGGATTCCTAAGAATTTTCCCTCTGTTTGCTTTGTGATAGGTGATCGTTTATCATTATGTTAAGAGGGCATCTGTAGCTCTGTTACCAAACTGAATGAAGTAGGTTTTGTTTAATGTTTAGTGTGTGTTTGTTAGTCCTCATCCAGGTAGATATTTTTTGTAATTCGGTATTTACAGTATTGGCTTAGCGTGGACTGGGCTCAGGTGGGAGAAGACGTATGTAGTGTCATCTGCAAATAGTGTGGGTTTGAGCAATTGCGAAGCATTTGGTAGGTCATTTATGTATAGGAGAAAGAGAAAGAGGGCCAACGACACTTCTCTGTGGGACACCAACTGTAATTGGTTGTGCAGAAGAGTTTGCCCCCCTTTGCGTACACATATTGGCTTTTTGTTGCTGAG
>NC_069492.1:6730655-6755002 GCF_026875155.1 Cherax quadricarinatus | reverse complement strand
GGTAAATACTCCCTGACCCGGTCCTTTCTACGGGTCGCTGGTGTTGATGTGCAAACCCTCTCGACGTTGCCATTGAACTTGGCACACATCTGGTCCGTATTTCCCGAGGGCTCCTCTATGCCCCTCGTTTCTTTCCTCAAAGTCGGGCCAGAGAGTTAGTACCCTTGGACTTTTCTTCTCTCAGAGAAGAACAGTATAATGTGCCTTTTACACTTCAAGAACTGGAGGCAACGCTCTCAGCTTGCCGATCATCGGCAGCTGGGCCTGACGACATTCATATTCGTATGTTACAACATTTACATCGGTCAGCCCTTGTAGTCCTCTTACACCTCTTCAATCTTATTTGGGCACAAGGAGTTCTTCCCCAGCTGTGGAAATCTGCCATTGTTCTCCCTTTCTGCAAACCAGGTACTACAGGACATGATGCCTCCCACTATCGCCCCATCGCTCTTACTAGTGCAGTTTGCAAAGTGATGGAACGTCTCGTAAATCGACGTTTAATGTGGTATTTAGAGACACACAAAAGTCTCTCCGCTAGTCAATATGGCTTTCGTAAGGGTCGTTCTACCATAGACCCCTTACTACGCTTGGATACGTATGTTCGTAATGCCTTTGCGAATAATCACTCAGTTATTGCTATATTTTTTGACCTTGAGAAGGCATATGACACAACTTGGAGGTTACAGAGACTAGTGTTTCTCTACTTGACCACATCTGGACCAACACCATATCCCCTTTAAAATCAGGCATAATTACAGATAATACCACAGACCACTACCCTACTTTCCTCATAACAACTCTTGGTAAAATACCCCAAGACACTACTAAAGTCACCTTCAGACTTCACAATGAGGCAGCCATTAATAACTTCACAACAGTAACAAACATTGACTGGCACACTGAGCTAGAAATCTATACAGATATTGACGAATGTTTTAATAATTTTCTAAAAAAGACCCAATACCTTTATAACAAGCACTGCCCTAAAAAAACTAAACAGATGACAGCTAAGAGACTGAACAGTCCCTGGCTAACACCCAGCATTCTCAAATCCATAAATACAAAACACCGATATGAAAAACAGTACAGAATGGGTCACATAACCAGAGACCAAACAAAACGTTACTCGTCAATCCTAACCAGCCTGATAAGAAGGGCAAAAAAAATTGTATTATGAGAACAGATTATCCAACTTACGAGGTGATATAAAAAAACCTGGAAGACCCTATCAGAAAATTCTGGGAACAAAAAAGATATCACGACATAGCGAAATAAAATTAGCAAAATCAGATGAACCCCAACTCCACCAACAGAAACAGCAAACAGACTCAATGATTTTCTTCTCCACTATAGGTCAAAACCTTGCCAATAAAATCCCAAGCTCAGATACCCCACCAAATGACTACCTCACTGGCAACTACCCGAACACACTGTTCCTAGCTCGACTAACCCATACGAAGTCTCCCTTATTATCAACGCACTGAAAAACAAGGCAGGAGATTTAAATACCTTACCACCCTTTATATACAAAAAAGCGTCACAAGTACTATCACCAATCATTGCAACACTCTTTAACAAATCCATTGAATCCTCCACCTTCCCTACAGTTCTCAAAATAGCAAGGGTCACCCCGATCCATAAAGGAGGAGACCAAACAGAGTTGAATAACTATAGGCCAATATCCAATTTACACCCTCTCTCAAAAATCTTCGAAAAATTAATTCATAAACGAATCTACTCCTACTCATCTCCCAAAACATTCTCAACCCCTGCCAATTTGGATTCAGGCCTAATAAAAATACTAATGATGCTATTATACACATGCTAGAACATATATACACTGCAATAGAGAAAAAAGAAGTCCCACTGGGGATCTTCATTGACTTACGTAAAGCTTTTGATACAGTTGACCATGACTTGCTCCACGTAAAATTGTCACACTATGGTATTAGAGGGCACTCCCTCAACTACCTCAAGTCTTACCTCAGCAACAGAAGCCAATATGTGTACGCAAATGGGGCAAGCTCTTCCGCACAACCAATTACAGTTGGTGTCCCACAGGGAAGTGTCCTTGGCCCTCTTCTCTTTCTCCTATACATAAATGACCTACCAAATGCTTCGCAATTACTCAAACCCACACTTTTTGCAGATGACACTACATACGTCTTCTCTCACACCCGAGCCCAGTCACGATAGCCAATACTGTAAACACCGAATTACAGAAAAATATCTGCCTGGATGAGGACTAACAAACTTACACTAAACATTGACAAAAACCTACTTCATTCAGTTTGGTAACAGAGCTACAGATGTACCTCTTAGCATAACGAATAAACGGATCACCTATCACAAAGCTAACAGAGGGAAAATTCTTAGGAATCCACCTCGATAATAGACTCAAATTTCATACACATGTACGACAAATTTCTAAGAAAATTTCCAAGACTGTAGGCATACTATCGAAGATCGGTTACTATGTTCCACAGTCAGCCCTCCTGGCCCTTTATCACTCTCTTATTTACCCCTATCTCACCTATGGAATTTGTGCATGGGGTCCAACAACAATTAACCATCCCAGACCACTAATTACCCAACAAAGGCTGCAGTGAGAATGATAACAAATTCTCACTACAGGCAACACACACCACCAATATTCAAAACACTCAACCTACTCACCATACAAAACATCCATACTATATTATTGCACCTATTACATACATAGAACACTTAACTCTGATATTAACCCTCCCCTCAAACATCTCCTTGCCAACCTCAACAGAACACGTGACCATAACACAAGGCACAGATCACTCTTTGATGTTCCTCGTGTCCATCTCACGCTATGCAAAAACTCAATGCACATAAAGGCCCTAAAATCTGGAATTCATTACCTGTAAATATAAAAGAAACACTACCTGTTTACAAATTCAAGTCTCTTCTCAAAGTTCACTTACTCACTCAAAAACCAAATAAATACTGAATAACTGAACCTTATAAATTGTATATCCAAAATGTTACTCACAATTATATCACATAAATGTTAAACCTAGGACCCAATCTACTTTGTTATTTTTTTAAATACACTACCTAACAGAATACTCCATTCTACTGAATGAACAGCAATGCATGCAACCATATGACCTGTCTTTGTAATACTCATTTGTGCTTTATAGTTATCTGTTTTCAATAATGTCTTATCACTGATTTCATCATTGCTTAGTTAATCTTAAGTTAATTTTAAGCCAGCCCGTAATGCTATGCATATAAGTGGCTTTGGCATGCTGCTCTTACCTGTATTTTTTTTTGTACCTCTGTGTGTATGCTAAAATTTCTAAATAAATAAATAAATAAATAAATAAATAAATAATATTTTGGCCCAGGCCCATTCCTTAGGCCTCCGAGGCAATCTACCATCCTTCCTTAAGAACTTTTTAACTGACAGACATTTCCGTGTTCGAGTCAATAATGTTCTTTCCCCGGACTTCGTCCAAGCTGAAGGTGTCCCTCAGGGATGTGTTCTAAGCACAACACTGTTTCTCCTTGCTATAAATGATTTGGCCTCTGTTCTTCCACCCAATATTTGGGCATACTCTATTGTTGATGACATTCGCTATTGCTTGTGCAGCGCTGACTGTCATCTGATTGCAGTTTCTCTCAGCATGCGGGTCGACCGTGTTTCATTGGGCCACACGCATGGGTTTAATTTTGCAAGTACAAAACTCACCAAATTATCTTTCACTGACGCTCTCTGTATATCCGATCTCCATTTGTATCTTCTATGGCTCCCGTATCCATGAAGTGTTACAGTCAGGTTTCTAGGCCTTCTCTTTGACGTTGGTAATCACGGAAACCTAACTTACCGCTCTGTAGGCTACTTGTCTCAAGCCTGGGCTAAACCTTTCTTAAAACCCTTGCTTCATCTTTCCTGGGGAGCTGATCGTCGAACTCTGCTTAGTCTACATTCAGCTCCTCATTTTATCGAAACTGATTTTGGTGACCAGATTTATTCCGCGGCCTCTCCTGCTTTATCTCTCTTGCCTTTAGCCTCTATCCATCACTAGGATTACCGTTTGTGCCTTGGGGCATTTTCGTCTTCCCTGTTGAGAGCCTCTATTCAGAAGAGAATGTTCCATCCTTGTCTGAGCGCAGTGTTGCCCATTGCCTTCGATTCTTGTTCGCCCTCTCACGATCTACAATATCCTTCCTTTTATTGATTGGTCACAGTTTGTAGTTGACATTCTTTATTCGTTCGCGCCCTGTTTGCTCCGTCCCTTTTCTCTTCGCCCTCATTCACTCTTGTCTTCCACTTCAGTTACCACCTTTATATGTTCATTGTCAGCATACTCACTTTTCCATACCCCCCTAGGGATGTCCAGCTGTTCGGGTTGTTCTTTCTCACTCCCTTGCCTCCGAAAGCTCAACTCGCCTATGGTGGCTTCCCACGCTCTCTTTTTTTGATCACTTCACTCCCATTCTCATGCCACCGCTGTGTACATCAGATGGCTCTAAGTCTTCAGACGCATTTTTCCTAAGATCGGACGCAGTGTTTTCCGGACAGAGTCATGCGGGGGCATTTACTATCTTCAGCTAGGCATTTTTTATGCTGAATGCTATGCCATTCTTGCGCACTGATTCGAATATCGATCTATGCCTGTGTATCAATTTGTGTAGTCTCAGACTCCTTAGAGCTCTACAGGTATTCGCAAAATTTGATACATCTCATCCCCATAGTTCTCAGTTCTAACTTTGGGCTAGGCAGTATCTCTATAAACATACATAAGAATTGTTTTTTGTTGGGTCCCTCGGTGATGTCGACGTTTTTTTTGTTTTACAGGGCAATGAACAGGCAGACACGCTGTTGCGGTCAGCGTACATGACATACAATTTCTTATCGAGGTGTTCCATTTCTGGACTATTTTGTGAATAGCTACCCACCTTCGCACGTGGCTGCACGTTGGTCAACTCTGCATTCGGTACAAAACTTCATTTATTAACCGTGCATAGGGTTAATGGCCCGTTTCTTGTATCAGTGCGAGGTTGGGAGGACCATACTTCTCCCACCCTTCGCATTGGCACACTCGTCTTACTCATGGGTATCTCATGGAGAGGCTGTTCTCTCTGTGAGCGTGTCAAGGTCCAGTATCGATTAGCCACATTCTGTTTAGACTGCTCTCTATCAACGAGCACGCGAATTTACCTCAAGTCGTCTTGTTCTACACTTCTCTTTACTCCCTCTTGTGATGTTACCCAATTTCCAATATTTTTTTTTATTTTCCACCCCTATAAACCCCTTTACTTCTTCAACCTCCTTGAATCCTGTCTCTCATTGAACTTCTTGCACAACGACTGATTTTACTCCCACAAACTCTGGATTAATACTTTTTTGCACTCCCCTCTTGCCATTTTAGTTCAGTCTCTTTGTGCCCTTTACCCTTTCACCATCCACTACCCCGCTGTCATCCGTAAACCTATTACTCATCATCTCCCTTTTGCAACCTGTTGCCCTCGCTTCCTTCCTGCCCTGCAGCGCTGTATAGTCCTTGTGGCTTGCGCTTCTTTTGATTATAAAATAATTAATATGACCCATAACCCATCATTTGGTGGTAGTCAAAAGATTACTGAAGTTTACATAATGGTTCACTGGGATTAGCTCCAAAAGTTTTGTTTGCTACTGCAAGATTTCAGTGATTAAGATCCTATTTGAATATTTTTGTCTGACTTCACTTGTAATGAATTATTTATACAAGAGGTGAATAAGTCACAGCATATTTTTACAGTGTAAACTTATATGTGGTTTTAATTTTATTTATATTAACTTATTTTTTAGAAAAGGAAGGTGAATTTAAAAAGTTGAAGTGTTTGAGTTATTTTTTCAGAATGGCTTTAAATATGCACTGTGGATAAAATACTTGACATTTCTTTATATTTTGTGAGTGAGTTGTCTCTGAATTCATTGATTTCATCACATCCGCACTAATGATTCGAGTGTGACAGTAGCCTTTGCAACATTTTCATGAATTATTTTGCCATCAGCTGGTATTGCATAACCTCCCATTTAAATACTTGTAGCCTAGCCAAAGCTGAGCTATATTTAACTACTATTTCCTGTTGCCAAAAGCTTACCTTGTTGTGTAGACACTCTAATTTTTACCTTATCATAATTCAATTACTGGAAGATATTTTCACCACTCAAAGATTTTTTTGTTTGAAATATCTAGTTAAAAATTCACCGTGCTTTATTTTTTTATTAATTTTAGGGGCCATTCCTGCCCTTGGTGGGAGACAGTGTTGTGTTAATAAAAACATCAGCTGTTCCCACACCAATGGCAGGATGGCCCCCCCCCCCACCCCCCCCCCACCCCCCCCCCCCCCCCCTAAAAAAATCTTTCATCATCATTTGCTCCTCATAGTGTCTTGTCAGAGTGCACTTAATATGCAAAAAAAGTTATAAAAACTGCAACATTACTTTCCCCCACACTCACAAACTGGCTCTTCCCCACTCCTACAAGTGTTATTCCTCCATGGCCCTTTTCTCGAAAATCCACAGCTTCGCTATCTTATCAACATTTAACAATTCCTCCAGATATTTACCTCCATCTTCCTCTAATTCCTATTACTTTCCAGTTAATAACTTCTATTTATCCTTTTTTAACCCTTAACCCCTTGACGGTCGCCAACCCCCAATCATGGGTGTCTCCTGTTGTTGCATATTGTTAACCCTTCAGCGGTCCGTCCGTAGATCTAACGGCTTTCCGTGTCAGGAGGTCCAGAACCGTAGATCTACGCCATGAGCTTCAGCTCACTATGTTAAATCTGTTGAGTGGTACATTTGGGCCTAGTTATGAGAGAATACATCTATGTGGTATGTGTGCACCACATAAAACAGATCCTGCAGCACATGTGTTATAATGTGAGAAAAAAAATGTAATCTTGTTTTTTTCGATTAAAAACAGCAACTTTGTAGTGTTTTTTCGTATGTTTTTTTATATATGTATTTGCGATTTCTTGGTCTCATTTGATAGAATGGGAAGACATATATACAGAAATATGAGATGATTTTGATTGGTTTTAGCACTGGAAATGGCATTGATATTGTGCTCAACAGTAGCTGGAAATGTTAAATTTTTGCCGTATTCAAGAGTAAAACCAAACGACATACACGTCTAATACTAGCAGCTGTGGGTTATATACATTCACAATATGTGATGATATTTATACAATCATTACAGGTATTGCATAACAGTTAATCTTCTATTTTTTGGTGTGAATAATAAATTCATTATGTGAAATAAAAAATCAAAAAGGAATTTATTTGTAAAAGCCTCAAACATAACTAATGACAGAGGAAATGTTAGTTTTGTGCCTGGAATACCTACAATGTTTCATTCTGGGCCCTATTTTGAAAATTGGGAATATTTTGAACTTTGTGTTAAATTGGCTAAATTCACAATTTCCGATCACTTTATTTTGTCGTTTAAACAGTTGACTTGGTGATTCCTGTGCTCAATCGATAGAATAGATGTATATAATAGTGAAATAGCTTAAGAATTTGTTGATTGGAATATTGTAATTGGCCTAAAATGGAGTCAAAGTCGGCAAAATCTCCGATTCGTAAATATCGCTGAAACATCAAAATTCGCGAGAGCTTTATTTCGTCAATTCCTCTCCTCACCGTCACAAAAAGATTCTCTACCGGTTTCATAGAAAAATAACAATTTTTTTTTTTTTTAAATCTTGGACACTGGTGGTGACCTCAGATTTGGGCCTTGGACCCTGAAAGGGTTTAAAAAAATAAAAAAATATTTTTGCTTATGAATTGATAGAGAATTTTTCCCAATTGTAATGACACCAAAAAAAATACGAAATTTGAGGATAAAACTGACGGGAATTACGGCTCTCGCCAAAGTTAGCGACCTTGGACGATATTTACGAATCGGTGATTTCATCACTTTTGAGCCCTATTTTCGGCTGATTCCATTGTTTCTGTCGACCAAACCTCATAGCTATTATCATTTAGAATCCATTTTTTTCTATCAATTGATTTCAAGAAACTGCCCATTTAACCAAATTTCAAACTACCCAATAAACGTGGTCAGAATTTGGCAATTTGGCTCCAATTTCAAAAAATTAAAAAAAACTACACTGCCACCCTATGCGTATTACAAAGTCTTTTATTACACCTTTTCACCGTTTTCAGTAAATAAGCGACCATGAATGAACATATGTCTTTGTGTTCATACCATGGCACATCCCCCCACCACTCGCAATCTCCTAAAAACCCCCTCTCCAAAGATTAAAAGTTCTCTTTGTTTATCTCAGTCATGAGTCTTCCAGGCCCCTCTGAATATTACTAATATACTAAATATCAATAAGGCTCATACAATACATGTGCTGGAACGTAGACACAAAATAACCACTGGACTACACACAAGTGATAGAAAAGCTACAGAAGCAATGCACCGCACGCGCTCGCCGTCCACGACCGTGTGGTCCCCTCATTCGGGATCCCACGCTAGGCCCTCGCGTCGAAAGATCCGTTACTATTATCGCTCCGACGACTCACATCAGCTCACACCTGTATATAATGGTATTCATAAATTACATCACCACCATTCACATGACGTATATTAGACTTAGCTAGGTGGACATTTATTGGACTATGATGTATTTGTTTACTTTTGAACATCGGCCATAAATCTAACTTTCACCCTAATATTGAGCTTGCCATTTCCAGGTTCTTTATATTGTAAATCAATCAACATCATCTATTTTTCGATATATTGTCTTCAATTTCTATCAAATGAGACCAAGGAATACGAGATTCACATCCATAAATACTATACAAAATATAACACTCAAATTCGGCATTTTATATAAAAAAAACAGCCGGATTTTTTTTTTCTCATGATGCACTGCTGCTCCGGCATTTCTTTATATTGTTGTGCACATGTACACACAGACCCTTTCTCTCACATATGGGCCTACGGCTTTCCATTCTTGATTTGAAGACGCTAGGAATTATGTGTTATATTTCGTCAGAACACGGTAGACGCGTAAGATGTATATATAACGGCCGCGACAGTCAATGGGTTATAAACTATCCAAAAGTAGAGCCTTCGTTTTTTAACATTTTGAAAGTTGTAAAAAAACGTAGAGCTTCTTTTTTTTTTTTGGTTATAAACACCATCGAACTTACGACCTGCTTGACATACGAGTCCAACTCTGAACTTACCACCTTGTTTTTTATGAAAAAAATTTCTTGGGAAATAAACAGTTGTTTGCTGTTTGTACACAGTGTTTATTACACTAAACCTTTACGTATAAAATACAGTTCTAACAGCTTAAAAAAGTAATGTAAAAATGATAATACACAAATAGGAAATAAAAGTATATTCTTTACAAAAAAGGTTATGGTGATATTCAGTAGTAAAGTTGACTTATGACGGTTTTCTCGGAACCGAATCGGTCGTAAAGTGGATGGTTGGTGGTTTTGATTTGAAAATATGCTAAAAAAAAACATAGTTTACTTTTGGTAGCACTACACATGTGAACATAGATCTGGTGGGGACAGTTTATAGGGTTAACTATCATAATCCATATCATTCCCTAGGCTTCCTCTAATTATGAATTCACTCCAAAAAACTTTTTCTTATTTTCATCTCAAAAATTTGGTTGATTACCATCTCACCCACTCTCTCATTTTGATCTCTTTTACATTGCTTCACCACTTCTCTTAATCCTTCGTTATTCTCTTATATACTCTTCCCTCTTTGTCATCGTCTACTCGATACAAAACCTCTCTTATGCTTAATTATTCTCCCTTATACTTTCTTTTACATCATCATTCCATCAATTGCTCTTCTTCCCTCCTGCCCACTTTCCTATGACCACATACTTTGTCTCGAAACACTAAACAGACATTCTTTAACTTACCTCCTTCATCTTTGACCCCATTGCCCAATACTCTCACTAGCCCATTCCTATCCTCCAATAGTTGTTTATTTCTTACCCAAACAGCCTCCTCCTTTAGTTTTTAAACCTTCACCTCTTCTCTACTTACTGCTTTGTTTTATTGTATCCTTCTTCCTTGTACTCTCAGTGTAAAAAGGCTAATCAACCTAAAAAGGTGGCGATTTTGCTGACTATTACTCCAGTTGATCAAATTCTTAGCTATTTATGTATTACTTCTATTCTATGATTGAGCACAAGAAAATCACTAATCAACTGTATCAACTACAATATAAAGTGATCGGGAATTGGTTAATTTGGCCAATTTAATGCAAAGTTAAGAATATTCTAATTTCAAAATCCAGGGTCATGAATATATCAATGCAGCATTTCTGGAAAAACTAACATTCCGCTTCTGTTTATTAGTTATTGTTTCAGGCTTTACAAATGAATGCCATTTTTGATTTTTTAGTAAACATAATGAATTTTTATGCTAAAGCCAAAAAATAGAAGATTTACTGTTATTGCAATACTGTAATAATTGTATAAATAGATCACCGCCATTTGTGAATGTATATTAGAACCCACCAGCTGGCATGTTATTAGACGTGTGTGGGATCATTTTGTTTACTCTTGAACATTGGCAAAATTTAACATTTCTGCTATTTTTGAGTCTGTTTTCAACCTTTGCTTCTTACTAAACCAATCAAAAATCATCACTATTTTTGTAACATGTCATCCCTTCTATCTATGAGATCAAAAATACAAATAAACTATAAAAAAAACATACGAATAAAATAACACTTTCCTAAAGTCACTGTTTTTAATCGAAAATCCATGGTCTCAGTGTTTTTCCTCTCATTAATGCAGTGTGTGTGGAGGATTTGCTTTTAGCGTAGTGTTACCACATACACTTAGATGTACGCGCTCATATATAGGCCCAAGTTTACCGCTCACAGCTGATTAGAGTGAGCTGAGCTCATGGCGTTTAGGTCTACGGTTTGGACCCTCAACAATATAAGCTGTAGATACTCAAATAACTCCGCACATAAAAGAGAGAAGCTTACGATCGTCGTTTCGGTCGACTTGGACCATTGACAAAGTCACCACTGTGTGACTTTGTCAATGGTTACCAAGTCGGACCGAAACATCGTCGTTAGCTTCTCTCTTTTATGTGCGGGTTATTTTGAGTATCGTTCCAGTCACGGTATTGTGCCTTTTTTGTTATTATCGCTGTTAGAATCTGTCGCACGGCACCTTCTAACGTTACTGTAGTCTTCGGCACGGGACCCTCAAAGGGTTTAAATGGTCCTCTTTATCATTTACACCTGGCAACCCCAAATTTACCTACCACACCCTCTATAACTGTTTATCCTACTTTAGCATTTAGGTTCCCTACCACAGTTACCCTCCTTCCCTACTAGCTTCAAAAGGTTGCCTACACACTCGCTTAACCATCTCCCAAAATCTCTCTCTTCCTCTACCTCCTCTCTTCTCCAGGTGCTATACACACTTATTTTGACACTTTCACATCCGAACCTTATTTTTAATCACTTAATTAGATTTATACATTTATGTTCCCTCTTCTCCTTCCATAACTAATCCTTCAACATTAGTGCTGCCCCTTCCTTTAGCTCTAACTCTCTCTGATACTCCTGACTAATCCCATTGTATCTCAACTACTGAAACTTACCTATCCCTTCAGTTTGTTTCGCTTAGTAGCTGGGACATCCAACATCTTTTTATCATCTGCACTACATTACACACATTCAAGGCATCCAGTTTTATAAAGTTTTTCTTCTTCTTTGTTTATTAATTTAACGTCTACAGGAGAAGGGGTTACTAGTCCATTGCTTTAGCATAAAAATTCAAGAGGAATTAACATTTATTGAAGAGATTCATGGAAACTTTCCTGAGGTGGAAGTTTACTGTGCCTGCACTCTGAAGGTGGGGTGTTGATTATATTGCAGTTTTTTAAATGGAGTTGTAGGCTTTCCTCTGGGCAAGATAGTGAGGAGTGAATGATGATGAAAGGTGTTTCTTCTTTTTTGGGTACCCTGCCTCAGTGGGAAGCGGTGCCGATGTGTGAATAAAAAAATATTAATAAGGAGGAATTTAAAATAATGTTTAATACTAAGAATACTGCAAGCTTGTGTACGTACATTCACTTTAAAAGCCGCAGAATAACCAAAAAATGGATTCTGGATGATGATGATCATTGTAATTACCTATTTGTATGTGGTGTTACTCTCCTTACTCTTCAGGCTCCATACCACACCCATTGACCTTTCATCCTGGCTAGCCGTGTTAAGTGTCAACGCTGATCCTCATCTACATACTCAACATTGTTTGTCGCTCACTGCAGGTGTGATGTCGTGTGTGTCGTGTGCACTTGTGTGCGTGCTGTGTGCATTGCACAGTACATTTTTAATTTTATAACAAATTGAATGTAACATTTGAAGGTGTTAATATTATTCAGATATTGTGCCCTTTTTATTCTTGACTTTGCTATTACCATTGCACTCCTCTTTCACACTACTAGACTTATTGCTATCTGTAATTCACTTAGTTTCACCACCTACACCACACCAAAAGAACTGTACAACATAATATTCCTAAATTTAGCTGTTTCTATTATATCTTATGTTAGTCTTACTAAATGTAAGCATAATCCATAGTTTGTCTAAGGATACCTCCACTATGGCTTTTATAGAAACAATGTACAGTGGCTCCATCAATTATCATCCGTAATCCAGTTCAATGGAAGTGGGAATATTTCGAAAAAGGACGATTTTCGAATCTATTTTCCCCAAATGATAATTATGTAAAATAATATTAATCCATTACGGTAACACCCAGAAGTATTAAATAAACAAAAAAACTGTTACATGAAATATAGATGTAGTACCTATTAAAAAATTCAATGGCAACAGATGAATGAAACATTAAACCAGCATTACCATTAACTTTATTGGCGGGAGTTCTTCTTAGTGTATGGAAGACTGGAGGAGCGCGTGGATTGAATTACTGTTTGGAAGGGAAATTCCCTTCCATCAACACCTCAGGTTTTCCTGTGCTTTTCTGGGGTTACTTCTTTCTCTGTTTCTTAATGCTACTAGGACCACCTTGAGAGTCACTGAAGTCCTGCCCTCGAAAATAAACTAACCAGAGAGCTCTTTTATCTGGATGCTCCTCTTTAAAACATTCCCTATAAATGGGCCCACAGACTGTAACATGTACAAGTTGCCGATATGGCTTGCAACATTCTTCTCAGGGTGATGTTTCTCCATAAATCTTTACATCATACCCCTCATTTAAAAATCTCCTTAATTTCTGAAGAAGGCACCTTCTTTCTATTTCTTTCCTCTCCTCTGCAGCAAGATTTGAGCTACAATCTGTTTGCTCGTTCCTCTGAAGCTCTTGCAGCTCTCAGTGGTTAGCTCTTCGTTGTGTCCTCCCACCAAACTCTTCACATCCTCCACCCAAACTCACATCCCAACCCTTGGAAAATCCCAATGCACAATAGATTTCACAATGACATAGGATCATTTAGGGTCAGCCACTAAACCCTTTCAAAAATCCCTCTTGTGTGGACACATATCTGGACACACAAGTTTCTCCAAGCAACACAAGCTTCCTTGATATTTCCTTTTTCTTGACTATGATGGAAGATAGGTTGTACAGGTTTTGTTATACAGCCTGGCAGTCTGCCCATACGTATGCCACTTATATATTGTTTCAATGATGCTTTTTCTTAACATTCAGTGTATTTATCACCTTCTCTTTACAAAGGCTTGGGCACTGGAGTTTCTTTGGATGCATAATGTAGCTTATTTGCACTTGCATGCACTATAATGAATGGAACATTATTAAATTTTCGTACATGAACTCGGAGGGACTGTCGTCATGGTAAAACAATGGCACATGGTGGGATGGGAGGACGTGCTGTGAGTACGTGTCCAGGACGGTAAAGACGATTAGCGAGTTAACGGGACCTTTGACAAGCCATTGTTTTGACGGAAAAATAAATGGGACTATTTGAAATGGACAACTTTCAGGTCGACGATTTTTGAGGGACCCACATCGTATCATATCAGGAACATATTGATTTCTCATTATGACTAAATCTGCCATTTGTACTAATATTAAATGATTGTGATACCTAACTATCTTAAACCCTAATTATGTTATGTGCTAACTGGTAATGTTCTAAGTTAAGTTACCTAATGATACTGCTCAATATGAACTTATATCAAAATAGGGCAAGAATTAGTATTTGTCTCCCGCCAATAGTGCCTAGGCACGATTAGTGGCCTTCTTTTGTAATTAAATATTATAAAATGTTAAACCACTCATTGTAAGCTTTACAAGGAAAAATAAATATATGTTATTTGTATTTGTCTGGGAGCAAGGGGTAGTACCCTTCTGTACAAATACTAATTTAAAAAGTAAAACTTTCGTTTTTTCTTTTGGCCACCTGCCTTGGTGGGATACGGATCTGGTTAGTTGAAAAAAAAAGAAAAAAAAATGTATTTGTACTAGTAATGCTATACTAATACTTACTAACTACTACTACAATTACTAGTACAGTGCCCCACCATCGAGTTTTTCAGGATAACAAGCAGTCGCTTGGTTGATTTTTGGATACGAGCAAAAATTCAGGATGCCGTGCTTGAGTTTACCCTTCAACAACTTTTTTTAGACCTAATGATCTCTGCAGAAATAAAGTGAATACGTGGAACCCGAATTGTACTGAATCCATTCCGTGCTGAAACCGAAGTAATATTTCCCTCTTTGAGAATATATGTAATACAATAAATCCCGTTTCAGGTCACCCAGAAATATTAACATAAAAATACATTTTTTAAAGAATAACTATTAGTGTTACATACAGACAAACATCTTCATAACAATCTTTTACATACAGCGAAAACTATATATTTTTTTTATTTAAAAAATTATTTTTCATATGAAATGACAGAGAATCCTTTCCCTAATGGTTTTGACACACAAAAGTACAAAAATTTCGATGGAAACTTAAAGAATTATGATCTCGTGAAGTTAGCAATCTCAGCGTTATATTAGCTCGGCGATTTTGCCCACTTTGAGCCCTATTTTCGGCTTATTCCATTGTTCCAGTTGGACCAAACTCATAGTCTATTTCTTTAGAACTCCATTTGTTCTATGGATTAGGTACAAGGAAACTGCTATGTACAGTGGGTCCCTCATTTTTCGTAATTAAATCGTTTCTGGAAAGTGTGACTTTTATCGAACTTTAACGTATTTTCGAATCCATTTTCCCCATAAGACAAATATTGTAAAATTACATTTAATCCGTTCCAGGACAACCAGAGTATTATAACAAAAATTTTTTTACCGTGAGATTTAGTTGTGATACTTATGATATATTATTATTATTATTATCACACTGGCCGATTTCCCACAAGGCAGGGTGGCACGAAAAAGAAAAAACTTTACCATCATTCGCTCCTATCATCTGTCTTGCAGAAGGGTGCTTTACACTTCAGTTTTTTAAATCCTGACAACATTAACACCCCTCCTTCAGCAGTGCAGGCACTGTTCTTACCATCTCTAGGACTCAAGTCCGGCCTGCCGGTTTCCCTGAATCCCTTCTTTAATGTTACTTTGCTCACACTCCAACAGCACGTAAGTATTTAAAAACCATTGTCTCCTTTCATCTATCAATACACGCTCTTGCATGCCTCCTGGAAGATCCAAGCCCCTCGCACACTAAAACCTCCTATACCCCCTCCCTCCAAACCTTTTCATAGGCCGACCCCCTACCCCGCCTTCCTTCACACTACTGACTGATACACTCTTGAAGTCATTCTCTCTTTCATGTCCCACCGAACCACCTCATCAACCTTCCTCAGCCTTGGACAACCAGTTTTGGTAATCCCGCACCTCTCTACTTTCCAACCTACGAATTCTTGCATTATATTCAACTACCACCACATTGCCTAAGACATGACATCTCCATGCCTCCAGCATTCTCACTCGCTGCAAATTCATCACCCACGCTTACACACCCATATAAGAGCGGTGCTAAAAACTATACTCTAATACATGATGGAATGAACATAACAGCATAACATTACCTTTATTGGCAATTCTTCTTAGTGTAGGAAGACTGGAGGAGGAGATAGATTGAATTAGTATACTGTTTGGGAGGGTTTCCCCTTTCCATCCAAGACCTCAGTACCTAGTGGCTTTTTCTGGGGTCACTTATCTTCTCTGTTCTCTTAAACCTTTGACTGTTTCAGGCCCCCTTTCTGAAACATCTGTCTTTGCTATGTCGTCTAAAATATTCGATAAATAAATATAATTTTTTTATTATGGAAATGATAGAGAATCTTTTCCCGCTGGTAATGACACCAAAAGTTCGATATTTGTCGAAAACTCACGGAAATTACGCTCCGCGAAGTTTGCGGGAATCGGCAACATATGTGTATCATCGAGTTCAGTCGACTCGAAGCCCTGTTTTCAAGCCTTATTTCGTTGTTCCAGTTGACCAAACTCATCGCTATTTCTTTAGAACTCTATTTTATCTATCAGCTGAGTACAAGAAACCGCCCATTTACCAATTTGTACTACCCAATATAGTGGTCAGAAATTGGACATATGGCTATTGCACGCAAATTAAAAAAAAATGCCAATTTTCAAAATAGGGTCAGGAATAAGCAAGGTAGACATTCTTGGCACCTAAAATTAGCATATCCTTTGTTCATTGTCAATCTCTGGGCCCCTCTTTATATTATTATTGACTTTTATTTTTATTTTTTATTTATACAAAATATACAAAAAATTTACTGTATATGCGTCTACTGGTATTATTGTAAAAAATGGTATAAATATATCAGTGCATAGTTGAAGAATATTTAGCTCCCCAGCTATGTGTATGGGGACGTGTGGATGTGATTTGTTTACTCCTGGAACCATTGGTTAATAAATCGAACATTTCGCGAATTTGAGCTCGGTTTTCTAGGGTCGATTTTCTCATTGTCATAGTAATGAAAATATCCTCTATTTCTGTAATACGTTTCCATTTTATCACCAAAGTCCATGAAAACCGCTAATTCATTGATAATTACTATATGAAAATACACCTCAAAGTCGGCGTTTTATTCCAAAAAAACGTTCAGAGTCTTTTTGTTTCTCATCCTACGACAATGTGTGCTGCAGGATTTTTTTTTATGGTGGTGCACACTGACCACAAGACCATTTCTCTAATGTGGGCCCCCTACCAGCTTTCTCCCGCTTGATTTGAAGCAGCTTAGACTTTTTGAGTATATTTGCCATAAGAATCATTGGCTCGTAAGAACGTATTTAACGTCTCGAAAACAGTCAAAGAGGTTTTAAGTCCACTAGGACCACTTTGAGTCAACTGTTACACCTGTGGCACTATAATACTTGTCCTGAGTGCTCTGTTTCTGGCAATTCCCCCTCTTTAAAAACTTCCCTAAAATGGGCCAAGACTTTGTCACTGTATCACGTTGCAATATGGCTTGCGACAGGCCTTGTAGGGTGATGTTTCTCCATAAATCCTTCCATCCTACCCGACATTTCTAAATCTCTTAATTACTGAAGAAGTCAACTTCTTCCATTCTCTTCCCTCCTCCCTGTAAGCAATATTCCTAGCTGCTGGTCTGTTGCTGTTCATGCTGAAAGCTCTTGCAGCTCCTCAGTGTGTTAGCTCTTTATTGTTGGTCCTCCATCAAAATCTTCCTACATCCTCCAAATCACATCCACCCCATGGAACTCCCCAATGCCACAATAGAATTTACAAACTGTCATAAGGCCCATCAGGGTCAGCCCTAAACCCTTCAAATCCCTCTTGAGGACACAATCTGACCACAATTTTCTCCTGGTAGTCACTCCATCCCAAGCCTTACATATAAGGTTATGCTGTGGAGGATATGAAGAGTTCTTTCCAAAAATCTCTTAGAGTCAGTGAGTTGTCTGAGGTCCACAGTAAGCACTTTGAAACATGCTTTGGTGTAGAGTTTTTTAAAGTTTTGAAATGACCTGCTGTCCTTGGCTGGAGGAGAGGAGTGAGTATTAGGGGGCAAGAACTTTACTGTGATGAACCCTAAACTCCTCCAGAATTAGTCATCCAAGTTTGGAGGGGGATGAGCAGGGGCATTGTCCATTACTAGGAGGACATTGAAGATCAATTTCTTTTCCAGGAGGTAATTCTTCACCACTAGGCCAAACTCTTCATTGAACCACTTGCGAAAATTTCCCTCGTGACCCATGCCTTTTTATTAGTTTCCAAACACACACCAATTTACTATTCATAACATTTTTTTTTTTCCTGAACAATCTTGGGGTTTTCAGAAATTGTACACTAGTAACTGCTTCACTTTGAAATCTCCTAGCATTTGCACAGAACATGAGTGTCAGCCTTGTCTTCAAATAGGCTTGTGTCTGGCAGTCCCTTTTCTTCTGAGTAATGTAGATCCTCTTGGCTTTTTTCTTCCAAATGAGGCCAGTTTCATGACAGTTGAATCACTGATCAGGTTTTCAATCCTTCAGCCTCTTATTGTACTCCTCGAATTCACTTAGAATTTTGTAGCTGCAATTTTGTCTACACTGGCAGCCTTGGCCATGCCCTCCATATAGCTGATCACACCGTGTATGCCACTATGGTTCTTAAATCTCTCAAACCAGCCTGAAATCACAAATATCAGTATCGTTGCAGGCTATTTCTTTAGAGTCATATGAACTTCCTGCGTTTTCATGAATTACGACTGCATAAGGGACTATCTCTGTAATTGTTTCTGTTTTTCCACACCAAAATAGCCTTCTCAATCATCTTGAGTGCTGGTGATCTTCATTTTTGTAGAATGTATTTACCCTTTGCTGGCAACAGCTTTCCTTGACTTCCTTTTTCTTGGCAACGATGCTAAGCTATTGGTTTGTTTGGGGTTTGTTATACATCTTGGCAAGTGCGGCCACACGTACACCAATTTCATATTGTTCAAATGATGTTTTTCTTGATTCATCATATTTCTCACCTTCTTTACCAACTGTGCCTCGGCACGGGAGCTTTCTTTGGAGCAGCCATGGTAGCATATGTAGCAGTTGCAAGGACCTATAATGAATGAATATTATGAAATATTTTGTCAATCATGAAAAGGAGGGGGATCCGTTCACTCACCTGGTAAACAATGGAACACTGGCTGGGGATAGCGAGGGTTGAGGCGGCTTGGAGCCATGTGTATACATCCTGGGATGAAAGGACGATTCGGGGCAATGTTTTGACGCAAAAACTATCGTTAGGATTTTTTAATAGTAGACTATCGAGCTTTTACTTTTATTCAAGGAGACACTGTACCAATTTCAACCTCCAATAAACGTGGTCAGAAAATTAGCAATCTTGGCAATACGAACACTTATAAATTTTATATCCAAAATGTTACTCACAATTATATCACATTAAATGTTAAACTAGGACCACCAATCTAACTTGGTATTTTTTTAAATACATACTACACGAATTACTCCATTCTACTGGAATTGAACTGCATAGCATGCAAACATATGACCTGTCTTTGTATACTATTTGTGCTTTATAGTTATCTGTTTACATATGTTTATCATGATTTCATCATTGCCTTAGTTAATCTTAAGTTAATTTTAAGCCAGCCCGTATGCTATGCATATATGTGGCTTTGGCATGCTGCTCTTTACCTGTATTTTTTTTTGTACCTCTGTGTGTATGCTAAAATTTCTATAACTAAATAATTAAATACAATTGAATTAATTATAATTATTATTTTGGCCCAGCCCATTCCTTAGGCCTCCGGGCAATTACCTTTCTCCTTCCACTTAAGAACTTTTTATACTGTCAGACACATTTCCGTGTTGAGGTCATTAATGTTCTTTCCCGGACTGCGTCCAAGCTGATGGTGTCCATCAGGCGCATGTGTTCTAAGAACAACACTGTTTCTCCTTTACTATATATGATTTGGCCTCTGTTATTCCACCCAAATTTGGGCATACTCTATTGTTGATGACATTCGCTATTGCTTGTGCAGCGCTGACTGTCATCTGATTGCAGTTTCTCTCAGCATGCGGGTCGACCGTGTTTCATTGGGCCACACGCATGGGTTTAATTTTGCAAGTACAAAACTCACCAAATTATCTTTCACTGACGCTCTCTGTATATCCGATCTCCATTTGTATCTTCTATGGCTCCCGTATCCATGAAGTGTTACAGTCAGGTTTCTAGGCCTTCTCTTTGACGTTGGTAATCACGGAAACCTAACTTACCGCTCTGTAGGCTACTTGTCTCAAGCCTGGGCTAAACCTTTCTTAAAACCCTTGCTTCATCTTTCCTGGGGAGCTGATCGTCGAACTCTGCTTAGTCTACATTCAGCTCCTCATTTTATCGAAACTGATTTTGGTGACCAGATTTATTCCGCGGCCTCTCCTGCTTTATCTCTCTTGCCTTTAGCCTCTATCCATCACTAGGATTACCGTTTGTGCCTTGGGGCATTTTCGTCTTCCCTGTTGAGAGCCTCTATTCAGAAGAGAATGTTCCATCCTTGTCTGAGCGCAGTGTTGCCCATTGCCTTCGATTCTTGTTCGCCCTCTCACGATCTACAATATCCTTCCTTTTATTGATTGGTCACAGTTTGTAGTTGACATTCTTTATTCGTTCGCGCCCTGTTTGCTCCGTCCCTTTTCTCTTCGCCCTCATTCACTCTTGTCTTCCACTTCAGTTACCACCTTTATATGTTCATTGTCAGCATACTCACTTTTCCATACCCCCCTAGGGATGTCCAGCTGTTCGGGTTGTTCTTTCTCACTCCCTTGCCTCCGAAAGCTCAACTCGCCTATGGTGGCTTCCCACGCTCTCTTTTTTTGATCACTTCACTCCCATTCTCATGCCACCGCTGTGTACATCAGATGGCTCTAAGTCTTCAGACGCATTTTTCCTAAGATCGGACGCAGTGTTTTCCGGACAGAGTCATGCGGGGGCATTTACTATCTTCAGCTAGGCATTTTTTATGCTGAATGCTATGCCATTCTTGCGCACTGATTCGAATATCGATCTATGCCTGTGTATCAATTTGTGTAGTCTCAGACTCCTTAGAGCTCTACAGGTATTCGCAAAATTTGATACATCTCATCCCCATAGTTCTCAGTTCTAACTTTGGGCTAGGCAGTATCTCTATAAACATACATAAGAATTGTTTTTTGTTGGGTCCCTCGGTGATGTCGACGTTTTTTTTGTTTTACAGGGCAATGAACAGGCAGACACGCTGTTGCGGTCAGCGTACATGACATACAATTTCTTATCGAGGTGTTCCATTTCTGGACTATTTTGTGAATAGCTACCCACCTTCGCACGTGGCTGCACGTTGGTCAACTCTGCATTCGGTACAAAACTTCATTTATTAACCGTGCATAGGGTTAATGGCCCGTTTCTTGTATCAGTGCGAGGTTGGGAGGACCATACTTCTCCCACCCTTCGCATTGGCACACTCGTCTTACTCATGGGTATCTCATGGAGAGGCTGTTCTCTCTGTGAGCGTGTCAAGGTCCAGTATCGATTAGCCACATTCTGTTTAGACTGCTCTCTATCAACGAGCACGCGAATTTACCTCAAGTCGTCTTGTTCTACACTTCTCTTTACTCCCTCTTGTGATGTTACCCAATTTCCAATATTTTTTTTTATTTTCCACCCCTATAAACCCCTTTACTTCTTCAACCTCCTTGAATCCTGTCTCTCATTGAACTTCTTGCACAACGACTGATTTTACTCCCACAAACTCTGGATTAATACTTTTTTGCACTCCCCTCTTGCCATTTTAGTTCAGTCTCTTTGTGCCCTTTACCCTTTCACCATCCACTACCCCGCTGTCATCCGTAAACCTATTACTCATCATCTCCCTTTTGCAACCTGTTGCCCTCGCTTCCTTCCTGCCCTGCAGCGCTGTATAGTCCTTGTGGCTTGCGCTTCTTTTGATTATAAAATAATTAATATGACCCATAACCCATCATTTGGTGGTAGTCAAAAGATTACTGAAGTTTACATAATGGTTCACTGGGATTAGCTCCAAAAGTTTTGTTTGCTACTGCAAGATTTCAGTGATTAAGATCCTATTTGAATATTTTTGTCTGACTTCACTTGTAATGAATTATTTATACAAGAGGTGAATAAGTCACAGCATATTTTTACAGTGTAAACTTATATGTGGTTTTAATTTTATTTATATTAACTTATTTTTTAGAAAAGGAAGGTGAATTTAAAAAGTTGAAGTGTTTGAGTTATTTTTTCAGAATGGCTTTAAATATGCACTGTGGATAAAATACTTGACATTTCTTTATATTTTGTGAGTGAGTTGTCTCTGAATTCATTGATTTCATCACATCCGCACTAATGATTCGAGTGTGACAGTAGCCTTTGCAACATTTTCATGAATTATTTTGCCATCAGCTGGTATTGAAAGGGTTAAAAAGTAGAAACATGGCTCGTAAGACATGTATATAGGCTAAAACGGGTTAAAAAGGGTTAAATCTTGTCTTTCAACAAACTGGCCACATCCCACCAAAGCAGGGTAGCCCAAATAGAAAAACAAAAGTTTCTCTTTTTAACTCTAGTAATGTATACAGGAGAAGGGGTTACTAGCCCCTTGCTCCGGGCATTGTAGTCACCTCTTACGACACACATGGATTATGGACGAAGAATTCTGTTCCACTTCCCAATGGAGAAAAGGGTTAAATATGATGCTAATATCAACTACAGCTTATTTATCTATCACAATTCATCTAATATAACATAATAAACAATATTAATAACATAGAAACATGATATATACTCAAGAATGAATAAAATATGTCGTTTCGTATGTGACTAGTGGTGGTGGTGGTGTTGTTTGGTTTATCAGGGCCACCGACAGCATAAGCCCGTATAGTTGCGCATGGCCACCACCACTAAATACACTGCTAGTCACACTGTTACATCACTAGTCACACTGAAGCAATGTACAGTGGAACCTCTAAAGTCGAATGTATCACATATCGAACGTTTCGAAAATAGGACCATTTTTTCGGACAAACTGTGTCCCTATTATTGAATGCGCCCCTATTTTTGGACTGCCGGGTATGGGACCTGTCTGCCGCTTGCTCTGTCCGCATCCCCTCGCAGGCGCCGTGAGCAGTCTAGCTTTGTTTATGCTTGAGTGAACACAAACCTGTGCTCTCATTCACGCATTTTACGATTATTTCGTTGTGTTTAGTGCTTGTAGGACTGTGAAATAAGCTGCCATGGGCCCAAAGAAACTTGCTGGTGGTACCTCTGTGGTAAAGAAAGTGAGAAACACCATAGATGTGAAGAAGGAAATAATACAGAAGTATGAGAGTGGTGTGAGACTTGTTGAGCTTGCCAGGATATATAGGAAAAACAAGTCGACCATCGGTTCTATCCTGTCAAAGAAAGAACAAATCAAGGAAGCTGATGTTGCGAAAGGTGTTAATATAGGGAGTGGATGAGGTGCCTTCTTCAAAGATTAAGGAGATTTGTGCCAAGTGGAATGATGTCCAAATGTTTGTGCAGAAGTACCACCCTGAGCAAGCTGAAACAAGCCATCTTTGCAACAAGTTCAGTGACAGAACCATGTCCCATTTTAGGGAAATGTTAAAGAGGCGCCAGAAGCAGAGGACTGTGGACAGTTATTTTGTGAGACAGGGGTCCAGTGACTCTCAAGCTGATTCTAGTGGCATTAACCCTTTGAGGGTTTTGGTCGTACTAGTACGTCTTACGCGTAGGGGTTTTTGTCGTACTAGTACGCATAAATTCTAGCGGCCTCAAATCTCACAGGAAAAGGCTGATAAGCCTAGATGTGAGAGAATGGGTCTGTGTGGTGGGTGTGCGCAGTAGGAAAAAAATCTGGGACCCAGTGGTGCATTGTGGGAATGCCATCATAGTACACAATTTCCACGTGCCCTGTGGTAAGAAGTTCCTCACTCCTTGGCGAATTGGGACACTTTTGTTCCCCAGTGACAGTTCTAATACAGATGGAAGTGACAGTGAAGATGAGTTTCAAGGTTCTGGTGAGGTTTTGACCGAAACTAATGACCATATATGGGTAATAGTGAGGAAAACCCAGACAACCCACAGCCTTCCACCTCTGGTGCTGGGCCATCTTGTTCACGTTCAGTTGTACCAGAATCAAAGAGGAAACTCCTATTTTCCAAAATCCCAGACTCAGATGTGAGCATTGGTGATGATAGTGATAGTGATTATAAATACAAGCTCTTCAAACTTGTTCCAAGAATGGAGGGGAGGGGGAGGCAGAGGAGGCGAGGAGAGGAGGGAAAAGGGGGGGAGGCAAGAGGAGGGGGAGGCAAGGGGGAGGAGGGAAAGG
>NC_069492.1:6686690-6730155 GCF_026875155.1 Cherax quadricarinatus | reverse complement strand
AATTTGTTTACACAAAAGCTATGTTTGAAAGGTGCTTTGTAGTGACCTAAGAAACTCAACTGACTCTAAGAGTGTTTGGGAAAGATCACTTTACCATCCTCAATTGCGTAAACATTATAAGTACGGCTTGGGAGGAAGTGACTAAGAGGACCTTGAACTCTGCTTGGAAAAAACTGTGGCCAGAATGTGTAGACAAAAGGGATTTTGAAGGGTTTGAGGCTGACCCTGAGAATCCTATGCTAGTTGAGGAATCCATTGTGGCATTGGGGAAGTCCTTGGGGTTGGAGGTTAGTGGGGAGGATGTGGAAGAGCTGGTGGAGGAGGACAATGAAGAACTAACCACTGATGAGCTGCTAGATCATCTTCATCAGAATGAGGCCACACCTGAGGAAACTGCTTCGGAGGAGGGGACAGAGAAATTGAAGAAGTTGCCTACTTCTAAGATTAAGGAAATCTGTGCAATGTGGCTTAAAGTGCAAACCTTTATGGATGAAAATCACCCTGACACAGCTACTGCAAGCTGTGTTGGCAACCTGTACACTGACAATGTTGTGAAACACTTTAGAAATGCCATAAAGGAACAGGAGGTACACGCCTCTATGGACAGATATGTTGTGCAACAGAAGTCCAGCGACTCTGAAGCTGGTCCTAGTGGCATTAAAAGAACAAGGGAAGTAACCCCGGAAAAAGACTTGCTACCTCAAGTCCTAATGGAAGGGGATTCCCCTTCTAAACACTAAGAAGATCAACACTCCCCCCTCCTCCCATCCCATCAATCATCACCAGATCTTCAATAAAGGTAAGTGTCATGTAACTTGGCATGTCTTCTTCAGTTTGTGTTTATTAAAATTAATATTTCATGAGGTAAATTTTTTTTTTCAATACTTTGTGGTGTCAGGAACGAATTAATTTGATTTCCATTATTTCTAATGGGGAAAATTAACTCGACTAACGATAATTTTGATTAACGATGAGCTCTCACGAACGGATTAATATCGCTGGTCGAGGGTCCACTGTATATGGAATAGGTGGTAAGTTATTAAATGCTGTAAAGAGTTTTTATGAGGATAGTGAGGCTCAGGTTAGGGTGTGTAGAAGAGAGGGAGACTGCTTCCCAGTAAAAGTAGGTCTTAGACAGGGATGTGTAATGTCACCATGGTTGTTTAATATATTTATAGATGGGGTTGTAAAAGAAGTAAATGCTAGGGTGTTCGGGAGAGGGGTGGGATTAAATTATGGGGAATCAAATTCAAAATGGGAATTGACACAGTTACTTTTTGCTGATGATACTGTGCTTATGGGAGATTCTAAAGAAAAATTGCAAAGGTTAGTGGATGAGTTTGAGAATGTGTGTAAAGGTAGAAAGTTGAAAGTGAACATAGGAAAAGAGTAGGTGATGAGGGTGTCAAATGATTTAGATAAAGAAAAATTGGATATCAATTTGGGAGGAGGAGTATGGAAGAAGTGAATGTTTTCAGATACTTGGGAGTTGACGTGTCGGCGGATGGATTTATGAAGGATGAGGTTAATCATAGAATTGATGAGGGAAAAAAGGTGAGTGGTGCGTTGAGGTATATGTGGAGTCAAAAAACGTTATCTATGGAGGCAAAGAAGGGAATGTATGAAAGTATAGTAGTACCAACACTCTTATATGGATGTGAAGCTTGGGTGGTAAATGCAGCAGCGAGGAGACGGTTGGAGGCAGTGGAGATGTCCTGTTTAAGGGCAATGTGTGGTGTAAATATTATGCAGAAAATTCGGAGTGTGGAAATTAGGAAAAGATGTGGAGTTAATAAAAGTATTAGTCAGAGGGCAGAAGAGGGGTTGTTGAGGTGGTTTGGTCATTTAGAGAGAATGGATCAAAGTAGAATGACATGGAAAGCATATAAATCTATAGGGGAAGGAAGAAGGGGTAGGGGTCATCCTCGAAAGGGTTGGAGAGAGGGGGTAAAGGAGGTTTTGTGGGCAAGGGGCTTGGACTTCCAGCAAGCGTGCGTGAGCGTGTTAGATAGGAGTGAATTCAAATTCCAAGTTTATTCTCTATAAAGATTACAATGTTGAATTTACAGAATTTGGTTGTTTCGTGGTTTACATGTAGTTAAATAATGATTACAGAGTGTACCACTAGAACGCCTAGCATGGCTAGGCATTTCGGGCAGACTTAGTTTAATTCTTTATTTTAAAATATTACAAATTATGAGGTAAGTTGGTATCATGGCTAAGTGACTAAATACTAGTTTGTGAGTTTAGCAATGTGAATGCTTTTGTTTTGGCACAGTACATAGTTTCAGTATTGGAGTATCATAGGATTCATTATTTTAATATTGAGATTAATATTTCTGCTTATGGTCAAATGGGTGAGTGAGTGAGTGTAAGTGTGAACCACCAGGTGGTATCGTGGTCAGTTGAGGGGGTTTATCAGGGAAAACAGTTTTTAATGTAGTTTTGAAGGTGATGAATGTGTCTGCAGTTCTAGAGTTTCGGGTTAGGGTGTTCCAGATTTTGGGGCCCTTTTGACAACATTGAATTTTTGTAAAGGGTTTTAGTCAACATGGGGAATGTTGTAGGATGTTTGTGTCGGGGTGTTATCCCTGGGGGTTCTGTCACAACTATCAAGAAAGCATTTGGGTAAAGGGTTGATTTTGGGAGTTTAAGCCCTGTAAATGTAGATTGCACAGATAAGTGTGGATGTCTGAACAGGGAGTAAGTTTGATCATAAAGGGGGGGGTTGGGGGTGGCCAGGGATGGATTTAGTGATTCTTACTGCTTTTTTGTTGGGTTTTTATTGGTTTTAGGTGTGTTGCTGCTTGATCCCCAACCAAATGCAAAGGTGAGGTATGGATAAAAAAGTGGTGGAAGTGTGAAAGTGCATTTTGCGGCAGTATACGATTTTGGGAGAGGATCCCAACGTTTGGATTTTTTTTTGGTTAGGGTTTTGGGTATGGGGGCTGAAATTCAGGTTGTTGTAAAGGGTATAGGCCAGGAATTTTCCCCATTATTCTGGTAATTTAGAGTGTTGTCGATTTTAATTTTAATTTTGTGCATTCCTGCTCTGCTACCAAACATAAATAGGGGTTTTTGTCATTTTTAAAAGCGTAATTTTAAACCCTTGGGGGTTTTTCGTCGTATAGTACGTCTTACCGTGGGGGGTTTTTGACGTACTAGTACTCATAAATTCTAGGGGCCTAAAATCTAGGGGGAGAAAGCTGGTAGGCCTTCATAGAAAGATGGGTCTATGTGGTCAGTGTGCAAGTCAAAAAAAAAATCCTGCAGCACACATGCAAAAATGAAAAAAAAAAAACTTTGACCATTTTTTTGGAATAAAAAGCGACTTTGCATGTATTTTCATATGGGATTTATTGTTATATTCTAGTTTTTTTTGGGCTCATTTTTTAGAAAGGGAAAACTATTACAGAAATTGAGATGATTTTTTGGGTGGTTTTACAATGAAAGTGCCTTTAAATTGACTCAAAGTAGCAAAAATGTTCGGTTTTACCAAAGTCAAAAGAAACAAATCGTGCCAACCTGCAATACACATCAACTGTTTAGTCAAAATTCTTTCACAAGTGCACCAAATATTTAGACCATTTTTTACACTAATCAGTAGTCTGATAACAGTAAATCTTATATTTTTTGTGAAATAAAAATTCAAAATGGAAAGCAAAAGAATAAAAGGGGACCCTTTAGACGTGACTAATGACTAGAGGAAATGCCCTTTTAGTCCAAAAATTTCTTCCTTGTTTTTCTGGACCTATTCGGAAATTTGGGATCTTTTTAAATTTTTTGAAATTTGGAAAATTTCTAAATTCTGACCACTGTACTGAATTTGAAAAATTTAAAATGGGTGGTTTCTTTCCCCATTCGAAGAAAAAATGGAAATTCTGCGAGAATAGTTTTTTGTCGACTGTACAGCGAAATTGGCCGAAAATGGGGCTCAAAATGGGCAAGATCGCCCAGCGTAAAAATTTGCCGAGCCGCAACTTTGCGAAGCATAATTCCGTAAATTTTCTTCAAAATTTTTAAATTTTGGTGTCTTTATGATCGGGAAAAGTTTTTTTTATCTTTTCATAAGAGGAAAAAAATTTTTTTTTTTTAAATTTGGGGCCGACCCCAGAACGAGTTTCGAAGGGGCCTGTCGACCCTCAAAGGGTTTAAAGGGGGTCATCCAAGTCGATTTTTTGTTTCAGCTCCTCGTTAACAAAAGTGTTGAGGGTGGCAAGATTAGGGTGAGAGATGACGTAAGTCGTGTCGTCAGCAAAGAGAATGGGTTTCAGGTGTTGGGATACGTTTGGAAGATCATTGATATATATGAGGAAGAGCAGGGGACCAAGGACACTTCCCTGCGGAACTCCAGTACCAAGTGGCCGTGTTGTTGATGCTGTGTCTTTAATGGTAACATACTGATACCTATTAGTAAGGTAAGATTTGAAATAAGCAAGCGCATGGCCTCTTATACCGTAAGGGTTTTAAGTTTGTGGAGTAGGATGTCGTGGTCTACTGTGTCAAAAGCTTTTCTTAGGTCAATAAAAATTCCTAGTGGATATTCCTTATTTTCCAATGCTGTGTAAAGCAGATCTAGCATTTTTATGATTGCATCATTAGTACTTTTATTTTTCCTAAATCCAAATTGGCAGGGGTTGAGTATGTTTTGTGCTGTTATAAATGAATATAGTCTCCTGTGCACGAGTTTCTCAAAGATTTTGGATAGCAATGGTAAGTTTGTTATTGGCCTATAGTTGTTTAAGTCTGTAGGGTCACCACCTTTATGTATTGGTGTAACCCTTGCCATCTTGAGTAGTTTAGGGAAGGTGCTAGTTTCTAGTGACTTGTTAAAAAGTAATGAAATAGCATGCGAAAGGATATGGGCCGCTCGCTTGTACAGTAATGGTGGGACATTAGACAGATTCCCTGAGTTGTTTTTAAGTGACTTTATAATCTCAGTGACTTCCGAGGGCTCAGTTGGTGCAAGATAGAAGGAATTTGGGAAATTCCCATCTAGGTGGAGACGAATGGTACTTGGGACCTGACGATCTGTTGGAGTGTGAGCAGGGTAATATTTAGTGAAGGGATTCAGGGAAACCGGTTATTTTCATATAGTCGGACTTGAGTCCTGGAAAAGTTAAGTACAATGCCTGCACTTTAAAGGAGGGGTTTGGGATATTGGCAGTTTGGAGGGATATGTTGTGTATCTTTATATGTGTATGCTTCTAAACTGTTGCATTCTGAGCACCTCTGCAAAAACAGTGATAATGTGTGAGTGTGGTGAAAGTGTTGAATGATGATGAAAGTATTTTTCTTTTTGGGGATTTTTTCTTTTTTGGGTCACCCTGCCTCGGTGGGAGACGGCCGACTTGTTGAGAAAAAAAAAAAAAAATAATAATAATAATAATAATAATAAATAATAATAAATAATAATAATAATAATAATAAAAAAACTAAGGAAAAGATAGAGAATCTTTTCCCAATCATAATGACACCAAAAGTATGAAATTTGATGGAAAACTTATGGAATTATGCTCTCGCGAAGTTAGCAGCCCTGACGATGCTTATGCATCGGCGATTTTGCCCACTTTGAGCCCTATTTTCGGCCAATTCCAGTGTGCTAGTCGACAAAAATCATAACTATTTTGCTAGAACTCCATTTGTTCTATCGAATGAGTACAAGAAACCACCCATTTACCGATTTCAACTATCCAATACAGTGGTCAGAATTTAGCAATTTTGCCAATTTCACATAAAATTTCAAAAGATGCCAATTTCCAAATAGGGTCCAGAATAAACAAGAAAGACATTCCTGGCACTAAAATAACATTTCCTCTGTTCATTAGTCACGTCCCCATGCCCCTCTATACATTCGTTTGCTTTCCACTTTGAATTTTTATTCTCACCAAAAATAGAAGATTTACTGTTATGCAGACTACTGCATTAGTGTAGAAATGGTACAAATAATAACAGCGCACTTGTGAAAGAATATTAGACTCTCAAGTTGACGTGTATTGGACACTTTGCATGATTTGGTAAAAGTCAAACATTTCTGCTATTTTGAGCTCAATTTCTAGGTACTTTTCATTGTGAAACCTATCAAAATCATCTCAATTTCTTTAATATGTCTTCCATTCTATAAATTGAGACCAGGAAAACTAGAATACAACAATAAATACCATACAAAAATACAATGCAAAGTCGCTGTTTTAATCCAAAAACACGGTCAAAGTTTTTTTTTTCTCATTATGCAGTGTGCGCTGCAGGATTTTTTTTATACTGCACACACTGACCACATGGACCCATTCTTTCATATAAGAGATTAAGAGATTTCGTTCGGATTTTTAACCCCGGAGGGTTAGCCACCCAGGATAACCCAAGAAAGTCAGTGCGTCATCGAGGACTGTCTAACTTATTTCCATTGGGGTCCTTAATCTTGTCCCCCAGGATGCGACCCACACCAGTCGACTAACACCCAGGTACCTATTTGCTGCTAGGTGAACAGGACAACAGGTGTAAGGAAACGTGTCGGAATTTCCACCCGCCGGGAATCGAACCCAGGCCCTCCGTGTGTGAAGCGGGAGTTTTAGCCACCAGACCACCGGGCCACCAGCCTACCAGCTTTCTCTCACTAGATTTGAGGGCGCTAGAATTTAGGCATACTAGTACGTCGAAAACCCTGGTGCATAAGCCGTACTAGTACATCTGAAAACCCTGAAAGGGTTAAAAACACTTGAAATTTTGGAGTTTCCACACACAATGGAGAGACTTAGTGCTTACAGATCTCACGGAGCATGCAAACAAACTGGGTGGGGCACGTTGACTGTATTAGAAAGTCAGATGGGGGGAGCCGTATAGAGAGTTTTGGTCATAATTTGACATGACCATATTAGCGGAACCCCGTAAAGCAAAACGCCATAAAGCAGGGCCCTACTGTATAGAGAAAGAATTAGTATTCGTTTGCCCGAAATGCCTAGGCACGCTGGTGGCCTTTTTTGTAATTAATATATTATAACATGTTAACCCCACATCTAAGCTTTGCAAGGAAATAAACATTTTTGGTTTTGATTTTAAATCTATCAAAATCTTTTCAACTTTCCAGTAGTTGTAGCACTAACTGCCTCCCCTGATAACCCAGTACATTATTCTTCCATTGTTACTGTGGAGAAACTTTTCTGTATGCTTTCAGATATCTTTCAACTCGTGTACTTGGCTTCATCCTTAATATATTACTATTCTTATTATCACAGACTTGTAATTATAATTTAGTGTAAGGCTTCCCAAAATGCCTTGCATAATAAGGGGCTTTCTATAGTTTATGTGTGTTAATCACCTTAAATGTATTATATACTGTACTCCACTTTGTAGAAATAAAGTTTTAGTTTCTTCTCAATGCTGACAGTGTTAGTGCTACTCTCAACTATAAAAAGACAACTATGTATACACTTTATACGTGATACTCTTACCTTGGCTTTAAGTCTGGGATAACAATACAGATGGCCATTGCTGGAATATTTTCTGCATACTCTTTCTTCATAGGAAACATCTGATTTGCAGTCTCTATGGTACCAATATCGATAAACTGCACATTAATATTATTTCCAGACACACACAGAACTTTTGCTCTATGCCACTGACCTTCTGTATCTAATGCCATTACCATTTGGTTTTTTGCAAATGTACTAGATCCTTTTTCAGGTAACAAACTGTAAATAGATAGAGAGAGGTTACATGAAAAATTAAACATCATTAATTATATGAATATACGTAAATTATTTCTTAGCTTAAGTAATTGACTTTATAAAAGATTCTGAGGCTCAAGAGGTATACTGGTTACTTACCTAAGAATAAAAGTTTGAATAAAGCTAAGGTATTATGTACCTTAACTGCAATAGATATATATGAATTAGGCTGTTAATTCAGCAGATGAAACAGATATATTTTTCAAATTACAAACATACAATAACACTTGTATTCAGGATGTTAGGTTATATAATTGTGATGCTATGTACCCAAGATAGGAGGCAAACTGACTTTTAAAGTATACAATTTTTGTGAGGCTATGTGTAACATGCAGGCAATATAAAGAAAAAAATATGAACTACATCTGACTTGGGAGCTCTAGAACAAAATACTTTACTACTTTACAAGTTTATCTTAAACAATTAACCCCTCTACTCCCGTACATTTATCTATATCTATATATTATCTATATCTATCTATATCTATATCTATCTATATCTATCTATATCTATCTATATCTATATCTATCTATATCTATCTATATCTATATCTATCTATCTATATCTATCTATATCTATCTCTCTCTCTTTTTGCTCTGTTCTCTACTGTCAAGCAGTCGCAGATGAGAGGGGGGGCAGGCAAACCAAGAAAGTGGAGCATACTCAAGGTGTGAGCATATTTGTGCCTCGTACAGAATCTTGCAACCCCTACTGTCAAGCAGATGCGAGATACGGCGAAGTGCTGTAAGCTTCCTGGCTGCTTTGTTTGCAAGATTTACAACATGGTTCTTCATGGTTAGTTTGTAGTCACAATTCACCCCAAGGATATAGACTTCTTCTCCAGGTGCCAACACCCTCCCATTCATCCTTACTACTGCACCAGCATTACCATCATGGTGCCTAGAGACGATCATCATTTGCGTTTTCTCAGGTGCAAATGTTACTTGCCATCTATTTCCCCAAGCTGATATAGCTCTTAGCTGGTGATTGATGTAGCTTAAAGCAGCTGGCATTTCTTCTCTTGGATGATAAGTGAATGTCAGTGTACAGTCATCTGTATATGCATGGGATGAGATAAAGAAGGTCGTTGAAGTAGACATTCCATAACAATGGTCCCAGCACGCTTCCTTGTGGAACACTTGCCCCAATAGGATGTCTTGCTGATTCTGTTCCAATGAGAATTACCCTTAGAGATCTACCATGAAGGTAATCACTGAGGAGACATAGTGTAGAGCCCGCAATTCCCAGTGCTTGAAGTTTTGCTAAGAGGCCCTGGTGCCACACCCGGTCGAAAGCACCAGCAATGTTCAGTGGTACCACACAGCTGACTTTGGATTCATCCAGTGACTGGTGCCACTTAGTGGAGAGGTTTAACAACAGATCTGCAGCAGTAACCTTTCCTGAAGCCATATTGATGATCATAAAGTAGTGAGTGGTAGTCAAAAACTCTCATTTGTCTTGAGATTATTGTCTCAAGGATCTTACCAGTGATTGACAGGAGTGACACTGGTCTGTAGTTGCTGATTTCTGCTCTGCTCTTCTTTTTGTGAACAGGGACTACATTTGCCTCTTTCCACAGAGAGGGCCATTTACACTGTACTAGGTGCTGCTAGCTGGTCTGCACATCATCTCAGCAATCTTGGGTTCAACTTGTCTGGGCCCACAGCCTTTTCTTGGTCAAGCGATTTAAGAAGGAAATGCACCTCCTCCTGCCTTGTCATCACTGACAGTTTTGACACAGTTCCTTGCAGCTAGCCAAGGAGGGTCCCTTGCTGGATCAGGAACTTGCATTTTGGTAGCAAAGTGTTCGGCAAAGAGGTCCGCCTTCTCTTGACTCCTAGTAGAGGTGGTCCCATCCTGTCGATTTAGAGGTGGAATGCGTTCATCAGGCAGATAACCTTGTCTGTACTTGACCAGGGACCACCAGGTTTTGGAGCCTACCCTACCTGATGCTAGCTTTCTTTTTGTGTCCACCTCCCATTTAGCAATGACCCACTTTTGAACGTCACCCATATGCTACAGGCTTGCCTGTGCAAGTTCCTGTTATAGGTGGTAGGATGTCTCTTATACCTTCGTCATGCTTTGTACTTAGAGCAGCAGCAGCCTCTCTACAATGAAAGCCAAACCAAGGCTGATCTGTAGGCTTCATCACATATTGCCGGTGAGGAATGTTTTCTTGTTGTAAATTAAGGATGTGTTCAGTGAAGGCTTTCACTTGGTTGTCCACATCCCCTTGGAGAAGAGCATTCCAATCGGTGGTGGCAAGCTCAGAGCAAAGGGCTGGCCAATTACCTCTTTTCCATAGCCAGGTTGTGCGTGTGGACTCTTCACCTCGTTCTGTTGGGATCTTAAGTGTCGTAAAAACAGCCTTGTGGTCAGATAATCTAACATAGCTGAGGGGTTGACAAGTGACTCTACCTTCTGCCAGATCACTCACTACTGGGTCAAGAGAGGAGCCAGAGATGTGAGTAAGGAAATCAACGAAGTTTCTCATGGTAAATACTGCAAGAAGGTCATCAAAGTCCCTCTGTATAAGGTGTTCGTTGAGGTCACCAACATTTATGATATGTTGACAGTTGTGTTGTAGCAATAGGAAGCCCATATTTCTTTCTTTTTCTTTCTTTCTTTCTTTCTTCTAGTATCCTGGGCAATGCTTTCGGTCATGAACTCCTCAAAAACTTGAAATTCATCTTCACTGGCACTTCCATCTGTGTTATAGCAATTACTTGGGAAGAGAAGGGCCCCAGATTCCACCAGGGAGTCACACATAGTAGGGCCCCACTTTTTGGTGTTTTGCCTTATGGCGTTATGCTAATACGGCATTCTCAAATTATGACCAAAACTTTCTATATGGCGAGCAGTCTTTCAAATATGGCGCGTGCCACCCGGTTTGTTTACATTCTCCATGAGCACATATATGTAATAATAATCACTGTTGGGCACATTTAATGTCCTTATTTTTACGTCAATATAGACATTTTCATTAATCCACGATATTTTCTTCAAAATTATACAAGAAACACATAACATAGCATATAAACATTTTATATGTATTATAATATGGAGGTGTGGTAGCTGGACGGAGGGAAAACATTACGTCACTCCCCTTAACCCTTTGACTGTCGAAACCCCAAATCTTGAAGTGTCGAATCGAATCGAATCGAATCGAATCGAATCGAATCGAGGATGATGAGATCTGTCGTAAGATGGGAAGGAAGAAGGATATGGAAGGATGGAAATAACTGAAAAGGATGGGGAGGAGGAGAAGAGGAGGAATCAAGGCAAGTGGCCCAACCACTTTGGGACATGTGGTACAAAAGTACTGGAGACGTAGATAGAGAGGCTTGACTGATGTCATTGCTTGGCTCACTAGGAGAGGATGGCGAAGGCAGTGGTAGGAGCTGGGAGTGTCAGAAGGCAGCAAGCAGGATGAGTTGGTTATGGTCTTAAATCGTTTATCAGTGCGGTAAATTGTTTTCGGGAGAGTTGTATCACACTTATGGGAGAGCTGTAGTAGTATTCATTGGTTTGGAGTTGGTGGAGTATCTGGTTGTAGGCAGGGAATGGTCTTTCTTCGCTTTGGTACGATACAGTGTTGTCTTGGAGATGTTGGATGAGTTCTAGGCGAGTCATGCTTGCAGGGTACAGCCTCGTAGTGTAGAATATGAGTCCTTTGTGTTTAACCCATGGTGTTCCAGGTAATCGACATGAGCTAAGTAGAGAAGGCGGTGGTGGAGTAGAGGAAGGTGGTGTTGCTTCGTTTTCAACTTCAGTAGACGAATTAGAAGATGTTTCTGGTGGTAGGGCTTCTGATTGGTTGGATTCAGTGAGAGGTGGTGGCGGTGGAGGCTTCTCATTGGTCATTGTTGGATTGATGTCACTAGTTGGTGGTGTTGATGGAACTTCTGCAGAAGAGTTGGCGATTAAGTTTTTGGTGAATTTGAGAATTTCTTCAGAAGGTGGAGATGCTGGAAATGTAAATGAAGGCATGTTATTTAATGCAAATAACTCGTTGATGGTAGAGTTAAATGATCCAGGTACAGGCATGTTTTGCATATGAGCGTATAGTAGACAGTAGTGAATCTTCGTTACGTCACATGTTGGAGGAGTGATGGTAGTGGTGGTGGTGGAGGCGGGCTGAGTAGATGCTTGAAGTAATTTTGTAGTGTCTGCTTGTATTTTTGCAATTGCTGCATACGTTGGAGTGTTGCTAGTAGGTTTTTTCTTTGCTACATCTTGTGTTTTCTTCATAATATCCTTTCTTGTAGGACATTTTGCTGCCAGTGTATGATGATCATTACTCTTGCAGTTTAAGCACGCTGGTTGTGTTGGAGCAGCAGCGGTGCAGGAACTGAAGGCATGTCCCTCACTACCACATGTAGTGCAGAACTTCTTGTCTTTTACTGGACATGCTTTGGTTGTGTGATGGTATGAATAACAGTTCCAGCAATGTTGGATGTAGTGATATCTCTCTGCTTCAATGTAGGTAGGGCTGATGTAGTAGTAGTAGACAGCAAGACTTTCGTTCAGTGCAGTGGCAGCCATGTTCACGTCTGTGAAGGTGACCTTGATCATGGACGTTGCATTTGGGATTTTTGTAATGCTGTCAACAGTAGCCCAAGTATTTTGCGTCTCGATGGATGACTTGAGTTCAGCAGGTGTTTGAGATGTCAGAATCTTGTCCAGTTTTTTTAGGAATACTGATTTCCTTGCCCTGAGGGCAGGAGATGACGTAACAGTAAACCCTTGAGTAGTAAGAGTAATGATGGCTTCTGTAGTGAGTAGCTTCTCTGCTTCAGCATCATCATGACACACAACAATGAATGCTTCTTTCAGTGACAATATGGTGTTGAATTTTACTTCCAGTGCTCCCTGAACAACAGTTGCAAGAGCAATCTTCGTTGAATCATCAACGGTACCATTTCTTGGTTTGATCTTTACACGATTTGCGTAGCTCATCGTGTAAGTCAAGGCGATGACAACGCTGGTAAAGGTTCCCCTCCCCAACAGGGATCGTAGGGAGACAGAGTATGTAAGGAGAGCTGCTATGACCTGCCTGGGCGAGAGTCAAGAGCAGAATCCATTTGTGTCTCCTGGTGTCGAAAAATATTTGGGAAAAAAAAAAAAAAATATGAAAATGTTAAGATTATTTTTCTGATTGTTTCAAGCCCCCCAAAAAATTTTTGCTATCAGTACTTACCGAGATATAGAGGCGTAAAGTTAGGCAGAAAATGAACCACATACAGCAACAGCAGCAAATGCCACTCACCCGGTGAACTTTTTTTTTTTACTCCCATTCGAAGTATCTTGCTTTTTCCACTACTTAATTTTTTCAGGTTACTTATGTGACCTGTGAGACCAAAATAAGGTGCAATGTACATATATACACTTATTGTATACAACACAATAAGCACACAAACATAATTATTAATATATTGTTTACAAAACTTGTTTACACAATACAAAATTTTTTTTATTACTATTGTTCTATAATATATATACAAATGTACAGTCACTGGACATGTTCCTAGAAGTTCTGCAGCTTGTGGAACTCTTTGAAACATGGTTTCATACACTATGGTGTTTTACACTTCTCACACAAAACTAGTGTCTGCATTTTTGTGGGCATTTTTTTTTATGTGCACAGACAAAACACCTCGTCTGAGCAGTTTTCTTCATAGTAGTAGCAGACAGTTGCGTTAGGTAATTATCCTAGGTAAATGTGTCATCATTCCTTCCCACCTACCTTTCTTTGTCTTCATTCTTTCTTTCTTTATTTATTCTTTCCTTCCTTCCTTCCTTCTGATTTCTATAATATATATATGCACATATATAGTCACTGGACACTTTCATATAGCTATTATCTTCAGCAAGCTTGTGTTTTTAGTGTGTGGACCTCTAAATGTGCTGAGTCAGCTGTCAAAGTGACATTTTATCACTATATTCCCTACCGCCTGTCAAAACAATGGGGTCAGATGCTCGCTTCCCCTCCATCCTCCTACCTAATTATCTCTCTCCCTCATTCTTCTGGTATCCTGGGCATTGCTTTTGGTCACAAACTCCTCAAAACCATGAAACTGATCTTCACTGACACTTTCATCTGTGTTAGAGCATCACTTGGGAAGAGTAGAGTCCCAGATTTGCCGGAGAGTTGCACGTTTCTTACCGCTAGGTATGCTGAACAAGGACTACTGAAATGGCATTCCCACAATCCACCACTGGCTCCCCTACTTTTTTTGTATGGTGCACACTGACCATAGAGACCCATTCTCTCGCATGTGGGCCTACCAGCTTTCTCCTGCTTGATTTGAAGCCACTAGAATTTTGGTGTATTAATACGTCAAACACAGTGGCTCATAAGACGTATGTATATATATTTGACCGAAACAGTCAAAAAGCTAATATGTAACGCTTTTGTTTACAATTCTCAGCATGAATTATTCATTACTTCCGCCTCTGTTTATGATGGCACCTGAAGGTAGTTGTTAGAAATGATTAAACTCGGTGAACATGGTACGTTGATGATAATGGCTCTGGGCCACATTAAATATTGTGTAGCTATGTAGGTAGGTATAGGTATGTAGCCCAGGCAGACTACATGCCTACATTATTATAACTGATAATTATACATATGCACTCAGCTGTACCTAAGTATGCCTTCACTCAGGGTGTCATTTCTTCTAAAAATGGTGTTACATGAGACTGGGAGTGTTCCTCTTTATTTATTCTACTGTATCAATGTGGAGACAACTTGTACACAATGTAAAGTGATGAAAACCAGACGCATTCGCCTGGTTTGTTTACATTACGTGAGAGTGGGGTGGGGAGGACTTTCCTGGCTGGCTACCCATATTTTTCAAACCTGACTTCCTACAAATAAAACTCACCTCTCACCCTACATTAAGACTACAAATATTTTAAGGTAATTAATGAATATACTGTATATGCATTCTATCGCTCGGTGGAACTTTAATTAAATGTAGTATATTATGTGTGTTTGGGATGGGCTGACCTGGCTGGCTACCATACTTCCCAGACCTGACTTCCTACAAATAAAACTCGCCTCTCACCTTCATTACGACTACAAATATTTTAAGGTAAGTAATGGGTGTACTGTGTGTGTATTTTACTTTTCATTATTTTTAATGCCTAGTTCTATTGATAACGTAATATATGTTAGTGCAAACTTGTTACCTGGCATTTATATGCATGTAAACCCTGCACTGTAATCCTTATAGAGAATAAACTTGATTGATTGATTGATAGATAAGTGGAAAAAAATGGCGTTCTGCTTTCCGGCGATGTCTGCTTTCCGGCAGTAGCCTGGAACCTAACCTGCCGTACAAGTGGGGCCCTACTGTATTTCTTGCCACTAGGCATGCTGAACAAGGACTACTTAAATGGCATTCCCACAATGCACCACTGGCTCCCCATTTCTTTTTATAGTGTGCACAATGACCATGGAGACCCATTCTCTCACATGTGAGCCTACGAGCTTTCTCCTGCTTGATTAGAAGCTGCTAGAATTTTGGCGTATTAATACATCAAACACTGGCTCTTAAGTCTTATATAAATGACCGAAACAATCAAAGGCTAAATCTCGTTTACTCATACCCAACTCTATTTAACCCTTAAACTGTCCAAACGTAGATCTAAGTTTTTTTCAACATTTGAAAGTATGTAAAAAAAATAGATCTTTGTTTTTTTACATTTGAAAAAGTATAAAAAAAAACTTTGATCTACGTTTTTTTTTTTTTGTTTTACAGTGTAATCAAAAACATGTAAAAAACGTAGATCTACTTTTGGAGCATTATGCATGTGAACATAGATCTGTTTGGACAGTTTAAGGGTTAACACGTGGACTGTGGGAAACAGCCGACATGTTAAAAACTTGTATATTAAGTTCAAGCTTATGAAGAGTGGTGGGGTGTGTTATCTGGTGCAGGAGTTTGTAATCATCCACACTGCTTTTTGTTGGGCTACTAAAGGTTTAAGGTGACTGGCCATGGTAGATCCCCAAGCACTGGTAGTTGTGTGTCACAACAGCTGCCTCCCAAACCAAACTCGGATCAGCGTGTCTCCGTGACCCTTCCATGGAATGCGCTAGGCTAGGGTAGGGTCAGGGTGTATGGGCAATGGCAACAATATAGACCCCTGGTGCTGTACAGGCACCTAGTTAGTACCTGACCAGCCAGGCTGTGGTTCGTACATCACTTTGCATGCAGCTAGCAGTAACAGTCTGGTTGATCAGGCCCTGATCCACCATGAGGTCTGGTCACAGACTGGACTGCAGGGGCACTGCTCCCCAAAACCCTCTCCAGGTATACTCCAGATGCATTCTCCATCTTTCCACTTATGTGCTCCATCCTTCCAGTCATGAGTTTTGTCTTTTCATTCATATTTTCTATCTTCCCAATCACTGCTTCAGAGTGTAGGTAGAGTACATTGCACATATGTATATGAGGTGTTCCACAGCAGAAAAGAATATGCACCAAAGTCAGACAATGGGAGAGATCTGAGCTATGGCACTTTTATTACCGTACTTTGTTACAGGTCTCCAAGCCTAACATAATGATGCAAAGACAACATCCATACATACCCACAAATAGATGAAACATTAAGGAACTGATTCAGTCAATAACCCAGAGTTTGGTCAGGTGACATGTATTCTTTTCTGCCGCACAATGTCTCGTGTGCAGGATTTCCCCTCTAGCAAATTCATTATTATTCAATGTAATATAGTACAGCCTCTCCTCACTTAGCGACGTATTCATTTACCGACGACTCGAACTTATGATGGGCTCTATAACCAGCATTCATACCTAAATAATGTATATTAGAGCTGATTTCCTCTGTTTATTCAATATAAAGTACACTACTGTATAAATATTTAAAAATATACCAGAAATGTTATAAATGGTGCAAAAGTGACATTACAACAGTATCAAAGATGGTTCACTCAAACCCACTACCATTATAGTATGCTCCTCACTTAGTGACGAATTTGTTTACCAATGTGGTCTTAGGAATGGAACTCCATTGTTAAGTGAGAAGAGGCTGTATTTCCATGAGCAAATATTTATGAGAGAGTGATTCATGGCAATCAATCAGTGCAGTTCACAAAGCATATTGAAAACTATTAAGTATTAAGGCCCGAATGAACTTTGTACAGTTGCCACAGCCCTGGAATGCTTCTACAGCATAAAGAAAGGGACACCCATGTATGCAACATATAAAAAACACATGTTAAATACAGTGGATCCCCAAATTAAGTCATCAGAATAAGTAATGTTTTTCATCAAAATACTGGCTCAGTGAATGTCACTGAACTCGGTATAAGTCATTCATCAGGAAAGTGTCCACGTGGCCTGAGCAGCCCCGGCACTCCATGTACAGCCAGTGTGCCATTGTTTATGAGCCAGTGAGGATGATCCCATGCATTCATATGACACATTTTGTATCATTCCATTCTTTTTAGTGCTTGTAACTGGTAAATAAGCCACCATGGGCCCAAAGAAAGCTTCTAGTGCCAGCCAGCCCTTTGGTAAAGGGCTGAGAGAGAGGGAAGAATGTGCCTTTTTCATTGATTCTGCAATATGTATGATACTAAAGCAGGAGGAGTTGATAAAGGCCAGCCAGCAATAAAGTGTACCTGGAGTTTACCTGGAGAGAGTTCCGGGGGTCAACGCCCCCACGGCCCGGTCTGTGACCAGGCCTCCTGGTGGATCAGAGCCTGATCAACCAGGCTGTTGCTGCTGGCTGCACGCAAACCAACGTACGAGCCACAGCCCGGCTGATCCGGAACGGACTTTAGGTGCTTGTCCAGTGCCAGCTTGAAGACTGCCAGGGGTCTGTTGGTAATCCCCCTTATGTGTGCTGGGAGGCAGTTGAACAGTCTCGGGCCCCTGACACTTATTGTATGGTCTCTAACGTGCTAGTGACACCCCTGCTTTTCATTGGGGGGAGGGTGCAATCGTCTGCCAAGTCTTTTGCTTTTGTAGTGAGTGATTTTCGTGTGCAAGTTCGGTACTAGTCCCTCTAGGATTTTCCAGGTGTATATAATCATGTATCTCTCCCTCCTGCGTTCCAGGGATACAGGTTTAGGAACCTCAAGCGCTCCCAATAATGAGGTGTTTTATCTCCGTTATGCGCGCCGTGAAAGTTCTCTGTACATTTTCTAGGTCGGCAATTTCACCTGCCTTGAACGGTGCTGTTAGTGTGCAGCAATATTCCAGCCTAGATAGAACAAGTGACCTGAAGAGTGTCATCATGGGCTTGGCATCCCTAGTTTTGAAGGTTCTCATTATCCATCCTGTCATTTTTCTAGCAGATGCGATTGATACAATGTTATGGTCCTTGAAGGTGAGATCCTCCGACATGATCACTCCCAGGTCTTTGACATTGGTGTTTCGCTCTATTTTGTGGCCAGAATTTGTTTTGTACTCTGATGAAAGATTTAATTTCCTCATTTTACCATATCTGAGTAATTGAAATTTCTCATCGTTGAACTTCAAATTGTTTTCTGCAGCCCACTGAAGATTTGGTTGATGTCCGCCTGGAGCTTTGCAGTGTCTGCAATGGAAGACACTGTCATGCAGATTCGGGTGTCATCTGCAAAGGAAGACACGGTGCTGTGGCTGACATCCTTGTCTATGTCGGATATGAGGATGAGGAACAAGATGGGAGCGAGTACTGTGCCTTGTGGAACAGAGCTTTTCACCGTAGCTGCCTCGGACTTTACTCTGTTGACGACTACTCTCTGTGTTCTGTTAGTGAGGAAATTTATAGATCCATCGACCGACTTTTTCCTGTTATTCCTTTAGCACGCATTTTGTGCGCTATTACGCCATGGTCACACTTGTCGAAGGCTTTTGCAAAGTCTGTATATATTACATTTGCATTCTTTTTGTCTTCTAGTGCATTTAGGACCTTGTCGTAGTGATCCAATAGTTGAGACAGACAGGAGCGACCTGTTCTAAAACCCATGTTGCCCTGGGTTGTGTAACTGATGGGTTTCTAGATGGGTGGTGATCTTGCTTCTTAGGACCCTTTCAAAGATTTTTATGATATGGGATGTTAGTGCTATTGGTCTGTAGTTTTTGCTGTTGCTTTACTGCCCCTTTGTGGAGGGGGCTATGTCTGTTGTTTTTAGTAACTAGGGACGACCCCCATGTCCATGCTCCTCTCCATAGGATGGAAAAGGCTCGTGATAGGGGCTTCTTGCAGTTCTTGATGAACACAGAGTTCCATGAGTCTGGCCCTGGGGCAGAGTGCATGGCATGTCATTTATCGCCTGTTCGAAGTCATTTGGCGTCAGGATAACATCGGATAGGCTTGTGTTAATCAAATTTTGTGGCTCTCTCATAAAAAATTCATTTTGATCTTCGACTCTCAGTCTGGTTAGCAGCTTGCTAAAAACTGAGTCATATTGGGACTTGAGTAGCTCACTCATTTTCCTTGCTGTCATCTGTGTAGGACCATCTTGTTTAAGTAGGGGCCCAATACTGGACATTGTTCTCGATTTTGATTGGCATAGGAGAAGAAATACTTTGGGTTTCTTCGATTTCATTTATGGCTTTTAGTTCTTCCCGCGATTCCTGACTCCTAAAGGATTCTTTTAGCTTAAGTTCGATGCTTGCTATTTCTCTGACCAGTGTCTCCCTACGCATTTCAGATACATTGACCTCTTTTAGCCGCTCTGTTATTCTTTTCCGTCGCCTGTAAAGGGAGCGCCTGTCTCTTTCTGTTTTACATCTACTCCTCCTTTTTCTTAGAGGAATAAGCCTTGTGCATACATCGAGTGCCACCGAGTTAATCTGTTCTAGGCATAAGTTGGGGTCTGTGTTGCTTAGTATATCTTCCCAGCTTATATCGGTTAGGACTTGGTTTACTTGGTCCCACTTTATGTTTTTGTTATTGAAGTTGAATTTGGTGAATGCTCCCTCGTGACTAATCTCATTATGTCGGTCTGGGGCTCCGCGCATACATGACTGAACCTCAATTATGTTGTGATCTGAGTATATTTTTTTGATATGGTGACATTTCTTATCAGATCATCATTGTTAGTGAAGATGAGGTCTAGTGTATTCTCCAGTCTAGTAGGCTCTATTATTTGCTGGTTTAAATTGAATTTTGTGCAGAGATTTAAAAGCTCGCGTGAGTGTGAGTTTTCATCAGAGCTGCCTCCTGGTGTTAGCATTAACATTGTTGGAAATAAGTTAAGCAATTGATAGAAAAAGGACAGCATGAAACTGACTCCTCCACCATTGTTGGAGGTACACAGGGCTACTAACACCGCCACCTCTGCTGCCGCCTTCACCACCACCATGTAAGGCTTGCCTTTCAGTGGCCCTTATACACTCAACCCACCACCACTCGTGACATTCTTCATGCCATATTTTATTCATTCTAGAATATATAACATGTTTATATGTTATTAATATTGTTTATGTCATATTAGATGAATTGTGCTAGATAAGTAAGCCGTAGAGCTGATATTAGTGTCATATTGAAGGACTATCTTGTCCTGTCTCCCAACACAATTCCTAACATACACCAGACACAGAACTCTCTGGAATATAATTGAATCATGTTTCATGAAAAGCACTTTTGAAAATATGAATATATCCTTTTGCTTATATAAATTAGATTCATTTATAATTAATAGAACTACTGTACAACTATGATAAATTTCTTTAATGTTAAGTAGTCAGTAGGCTATTAAATTAAGTCAGCCCATAATGCCTAGGTATAATAGAGGCTCTCTCTGTACTGCTACCCATTACTGTAAATACATAATCTCAATGTACTACTTGCAAATAAATAAATTTGAATTTTAACACTTGAGCAACAGGGGTCCAGTGACTCTAGCTGGTCCTAGTGGCATTAACCCTCTCAGGGTTTCGGACATACTAGTATGGCTTACGCACCAGGGTTTTTGACATACTAGTACGCCTAAATTCTAGCGCCCTCAAATCTAGCGAGAGAAAGCTGGTAGGCCTAGATATGTAAGAATGCGTCTATGTGGTCAGTGTGCACAGTATAAAAAAAAATCCTGCAGCACACAGTGCATAATGAGAAAAAAAAAAAACTTTGACCGTGTTTTTGGATTAAAACAGCGACTTTGCACTGTATTTTTTTATGGTATTTATTGTTGTATTCTAGTTTTCCTGGTCTCATTTTATAGAATGGAAGACATATTACAGAAACTGAGATGATTTTGATTGGTTTCACAATGAAAAGTACCTTGAAACTGAGCTCAAGGTAGCAGAAATGTTCGATTTTTACCAAAGTTCAAAAGTAACAAATCATGCTAGGCGTCCAATACACATCAACTGGCGAGTCTAATATTCTTTCACAAGTGCGCTGATGTTATTTATACCATTTCTACACTAATGCAGTAGTCTGTATAACATTAAATCTTCTTATTTTTGTGAGAATAAAAATTCAAAGTGGAAAGCAAAAGAATGTAAGAGGGACGTGGGGACATGACTAATGAACAAAGGAAATGTTATTTTAGTGTCAGGAATGTCTTTGTTTATTCTGGACCCTATTTGGAAATTGGCATCTTTTGAAATTTGTGTGAAATTGGCAAAATTGTTAAATTCTGACCACTGTATTGGATAGTTGAAATCGGTAAATGGGTGGTTTCTTGTACTCATTCGATAGGAAAAATGGAGTTCTAGCGAAATAGTTATGATTTTTGTCAACTAGTACAGTGGACCCTCGACCAACGATGGCATCGATTAACGATAATTCCGACTAGCGATACATTTTAACGCAAAAATTTTGCCTCGACTAGTGCTAAAAAACTCTACCAACACTATTCGTTCGGTCTGAGACGCGTCCACTTCTGGCCAGTGTTTACAAGCCAGCCAGCCACCGCGGTCGCTTAAGAGCATAAAATCGGAACATTTCATATTATCACAGCCTTTTTAGTGATTGCACCTGCAAAATAAGTCACCATGGGCCCCAAGAAAGCTTCTAGTGCCAACCCTACAGCAAAAAGGGTGAGAATTACTATGGATATGAAGAAAGAGATCATTGCTAAGTATGAAAGTGGAGTGCGTGTCTCCGAGCAGGCCAGGTTTCACACAAAACCCCAATCAACCATCGCTACTATTGTGGGCAAGAAAACGGCAATCAAGGAAGCTGTTCTTGCCAAAGGTGCAACTATGTTTTCGAAACTGAGATCGCAAGTGCTCGAAGATGTTGAGAGACTGTTATTGGTGTGGATAAATGAGAAACAGATAGCAGGAGATAGCATCTCTCAAGCAATCATATGTGAAAAGGCTAGGAAGTTGCATGACAATTTAATTAAAAAAATGCCAGCAACTAGTGGTGACGTGAGTGAATTTAAGGCCAGCAAAGGTTGGTTTGAGAGATTTAAAGGGAAGGGAAGTAACCCCAGAAAAGTACTTGCCACCTCAAGTCCTAATGGAAGGGGATTCCCCTTCTAAACACAAAGACCATCAGCACTCTCCCCTCCTCCCATCATATCAATCATCACCTGATCTTCAATAAAGGTAAGTGTCATGTAACTGTGCATGTCTTCTTCAGTTTGTGTGTATTAAAATTAATATTTCATGTGGTAAAAATTTTTTTTCATACTTTGGGGTGTCCTATACGGACTAATTTGATTTCCATTATTTCTTATGGGGAAAATTAACTTGACTAACAATAATTTTGACTAACGATGAGCTCTCAGGAACGGATTAACAGCGTTAGTCGAGGGTCCACTGTACACTGGAATTGGCCGAAAATAGGGCTCAAAGTGGGCAAAATCGCCGATACATAAACACTGTCGAGACTGCTAACTTCGCGAGAGCATAATTCCATAAGTTTTCCATCAAATTTCATACTTTTGATGTCATTATGATCGGGGAAAAGGTTCTCTATCTTTTCACAATTTTTTTTTTTTTTTTTTTAAATTTGGCCGACCCTGAGAACAAGTCTCTGAGAGGACCTGTCGACCCCAAAAGGGTTAATGAGCATGGAGTAATTTATAACCTGAAAGAATTAAAAACAAATTTAGGAATTGCATTAAAAAAAAACTTGAGGGGATTATACATACAATTCACCAATTAACCCTTTCAGGGTCTGTGCCATCATTCTACGGGTTTAACCCTTTCGGGGTTTTTGATGTACCAGTACGTCTTACGTGCCAGGGTTGACATACTAGTACACATAAATTCTAGCATTCTCAAATAAAGCAGGAAAAGGCTGGTAGTCCTAGATGTGAGAGACTGGGTCGCCATGGTCCGTGTGCGCAGTACGAAAAGATCAGGGACCCAGTGGTGCATTGTGGGAAAGCCAATTTATTACACCTTGTTCACCATGTCTAGTGCTAAGAAACTCCTCACTCCTCGGCTAACTGGGGCACTTTTGTTCCCAAGTGACAGTTCAAACACAGATGGAAGTGTCAGAAGATAAATTTTATGGTCTTGAGGAGTTTGTGACCGAAAGCAATGCCCAGGAAACCTGAAGGAAGGAAGGAAGGTAGGAAGAAAGGGAGGAAGGTAGGAAGGAAGGAAGGGAGGAAGGAAGGGAGGAAGGAAGGAAGGAAGAGAGGAAGGAAGGAAGAGAGGAAGGAAGAGAGGAAGGAAGGAAGGAAGAGAGGAAGGAAGGAGGAAGGAAGGAAGAGAGGAAGGAAGGAAGGAAGGAAGAGAGGAAGGAAGGAAGAGAGGAAGGAAGGAAGAGAGGAAGGAAGGAAGGAAGATGAGAGGAAGGAGGGAAGGAAGACCATCAACCTAGGATAACCCAAAAAATTCAGACAGTGACTTATTTCCTTGTGGGTTGGTGGGGTGGGGAGGAAGTTGACAGGCAGCGAGGGTGGTGTTATTTGTCACTGTGACACTAATTACGCCGGTGACTCAGCATATTTAAAAGTCCACCCCGACACAACAACTACGAGCTTTACAGAAGCTGTAGCAGTTCTGGGAAGTGTCCAGTGACTATTTGTGCATATATGTGATAGAAAAATAATAAACAACATTTTTTATTATTGGTTTGTGTAAACATGTTTCGTAAACAATATACAGGTCTCCCTCAACATTCACGTTTTCAGCTTTCGCGGGCTTCACACATTTGCGAATTCCCAACCGCCAAATTCCCAGCCACCAAATTCCCAGCCGCCAAATCATATTCAAGTTTCCCGCCACCTGGGAGTCCCTACTACCCTCCCTCCGACCCCCGCAACTGGCAGCCATCTCTCCCACCACTCAGTGTTGTGAGTGTTTTGTTTGTTCATTATTTGCTATTAAACTACAGTATAAATAATGTAAACACATTCATGACTGCATATTGGAATGGCTATTTGGACAGATATTAGATGGTGACATCATGTGTTTACTCTTGAACACAGCAAAGAATCAAACATTTCTGCTACTGCTACTGCTCATAATAATAATAATAATAATAATAATAATAATAATAATAATAATAATACGATATAATTGAAGAAGGAAATTGTACAAAAATACGAGGGAGTGGTTGACACATCTTCAGTGTGGCTTTGTTTATGCTGGAGTGAGCATTAGTCTCCCTGCTCTTCCAAACATTTCACAATAATTCGTTGTGTTTGGTGCTTGTAGATTGAGTGCGACTGGAGTGGTTGAGGCAGTGGTAGAGGCAGTGGTAGAGGCAGTGGTAGAGGCAGTGGTAGAGGCAGTGGTAGAGGCAGTGGTAGAGGCAGTGGTAGAGGCAGTGGTAGAGGCAGTGGTAGAGGCAGTGGTAGAGGCAGTGGTAGAGGCAGTGGTAGAGGCAGTGATAGAGGCAGTGATAGAGGCAGTGATAGAGGCAGTGGTAGAGGCAGTGGTAGAGGCAGTGGTAGAGGCAGTGGTAGAGGCAGTGGTAGAGGCAGTGATATTTACTAACATTATTATTATTATTATTACTATTGTTATTATTAGCAGTAGCAGAAATGTTTGATTCTTTGCTGTGTTCAAGAGTAAACACATGATGTCACCGTCCAATACCTGTTCAAATGGCCCGGTGGCCTGGTGGCTAAAGCTCCCGCTTCACACACAGAGGGCCCGGGTTCGATTCCCGGCGGGTGGAAACATTTCGACACGTTTCCTTACACCTGTTGTCCTGTTCACCTAGCAGCAAATAGGTACCTGGGTATTAGTCGACTGGTGTGGGTCGCATCCTGGGGGACAAGATTAAGGACCCCAATGGAAATAAGTTAGACAGTCCTCGATGTCGCACTGACTTTCTTGGGTTATCCTGGGTGGCTAACCCTCCGGGGTTAAAAATCCGAACGAAATCTTATCTTATCTTCCAATATGCAGTCATGAATGTGTTTACATTATTTATACTGTAGTTTAATAGCAAATAATGAACAAACAAAACACTCACCACACTGAGTGGTGGGAGGGATGGCTGCCAGTTGCGGGGGTCGAAGGGAGGGTAGTAGGGACTCGCAGTGGTGGAGGAAGTGGTGGAGGCATTGGTGGAGTCTGTGGTATTTAATAACATACATGTTATTAAAGCATAACATGTATATATTTAGTACAATTTACGATGTTTTCATGTATTTTATGATTGTTCATGGTTCAACAAGTTAAGCAGTATTGTATTATATTTCCCTACAATATATTGGGGCACCAAACATTCACGTTTTTTCAACATTCGCGAGGCTCTTGATCCCCTAACCCTCGCGAATGTTGAGGGACACCTGTAATGACTGTGCGATTACTGTATAGCATACGAGTGAATATACATTCAATATACCTTATATTGGTCCCAGATGCCATAAAATTAATTGAATGAAGAAGGAAAGGAAGGAGGGAAGGTAGGAAGAGATGAGAGGAAGGAAAGAGTAGGTAGGTTGGAAGAAGGGAAGGTAGGAAGGAAAAAAGAAGGTAGGTAGGTTTGTGGGGAGGAAGGGATGTGTTATGAAAGGCAGTGAGGTCAGTGACTGGTGGTATGATGCATCTTTGTAACACAAGACACACTGGTGAATCAGCATATTTACAAGTCCACCCACACACAACTACAAGCTTTCAGAACCTCTTGCAGCTATAGGAACCTGTCCAGTGACTATATGTGTATATACAGTGGACCCTCAACCAACGGCATTAATCCATTCCAGAGGGCTTGCTGTTGGTTGAAATTGCCATTGGTCGAGTTAATTTTCCCCATAAGAAATAATGGAAATAAAATTAAATCAGTTCCTGACACCCCAAGTTTGAAAAAAAAAAAAAATTTTTTTTACACAAAATATACATTTCCTTATGTGGAAAGGAATGTGACATGCAAAATAAACAGTAATTAAGTGCCACTTACCTTTATTGTGGAGTTATTGATTAGTGATGTGCCAGCAGCAGGGGAGATTCAGGATTGTCTATTGCTTGGAAGGAGAATCCCCTTCCATAAGGACTTCAGGTACCAAGTCCTTTGGTGGGGTTACCTACCTTCTTAGTTTTTTAATGCCACTAGGACCAGCTTGAGAATCACTGAACCACCCTCTACCACCATCACAACCACAAACACCACCACCCTCTACCACCCTCAACCACCATCACAACCAGTACTACCCTCTTCCACCATCACTACCACCACCACTTTCGTATTTTTTTTTACCAACTTTTTCTTGTAATAAAGTTGGTAGAATTACCGACAATATGTAAAGTAAAAGGACACAAGTGCAGCTAATGTGACATTTTATTGTGGGAACGTTTCGCTCTCCAGGAGCTTTGTCAAGCCGTTACAAACAGTACATGGACACAGAGGGTATATATAGGCTCAGAGTGAGGTCCAATACTGGCACTGGCACTGGCGGCGGCAGCGGCAGCGGCAGCGGCAGCGGCAGTGGCAGCGGCAGCGGCAGCAGCAGCAGCAGCAGCAGCAGCAGCAGCAGCAGCAGCAGCAGCAGCAGCAGCAGCAATAGTAGTAATACAATATGTTACAACAATTAACTTGCACATGAGTAAAAGGATATAAAAGCTATTACTTGGTTAACATAAAAATAGGCTAGACAAATATTTCTATTGGAGGCTGGATAGAGAAGGCCTGTTTCTATGTTCATTCTCTCTAATGTGCTTGTGTAGTATTAGTCTCTCCTGTTAATACTACACAAGCACATTGCAGAGAATGAACATATAAACAGGCCTTCTCTATCCAGCCTCCAATAGAAATATTTGTCTAACCTATTTTTGTTTCCCAAGTAATAGCTTTTATATCCTTTTACTCATGTGCAAGTTAATTGCTCTAACATATTGTATTACTAATACTACTACCACTAGTATTGCACCTCACTGAGCCTATATATACCCTCTGTGTCCATGTACTGTTTGTAACGGCTTGACAAAGCTCCTGGAGAGCGAAACATTGCCACAATAAAATGTCACATTAGCTGCACTTACGTCCTTTTACTTTACAAACTTTTTCTTGAATTCTATCTTGCTTCTCACATCCTTTACCAAAGGGCTGGCTCTAGAAGCTTTCTTGGGGCCCATGGTGGCTTATTTATCAGTTACAAGCACTAGAAACAGTGGAATAATCCAAAATGTAAGGGAGGCAAACATGGAAACTGCCGCAACAGCTTGTAAACAATGGCACACTGAGTCTTGGAGTAGCCGGGCCCGCTCAAGCAATGTTCTGGACGAACATCGTTGGTCAAGTTTTTCGCTATTGGTTAAGGCATTTTTTCTACAGCAAAAAACGCCATTAGACGAAACTGCCGTTACTTAATGCCACCGTTAGTTGAGGGTCAACCGTATATGATAGAAAAGTAGTAATAAACATTTTTTATTGTTGGTTTGTGTAAACATGTTTTGTAAACAATATAATGACAGTAAAGTTTGTGCTGTTATTGTGTAGTATACAATGAGTGAATATATAAAACTATTACTTTGTGACCGGCAGTCAGAGATGTTGCTGCATGCGGTTTAATTTCTGTCAACTCCGTGCCTCCATATCGCCATAAGTATTGATCGCAAAAAAAAATTTTCTTTTGCCTATAATACTCACAAAAAAAAAAATCATAAGAATTTTTTTTTTTTTCTCTCGAATATTTTTCAACCCTGAGAACAAGTTTGGCAGAGGGCCTGTCGACCCTGAAAGCGTTAAAGCCACAGTCCATGCCATAGTACTACGTTTTAAGCTCAGCTCACTCGGATAAGCTGTGAGTAGTATGAGATGAGAGAATGGGCCTGTGTGGTAAGTGTGCACCACAAAAAATATCCTGCAGCAAGCAGTGCATAATGAAAAAAAAAAAAAACCTGACCGTATTTTTAGTTTAAAACAGCGACTGGTGTATTTTTTGCATGGTTTTTGAATTTGTATTCACAGTTTCTTGGTCTCATTTGACAGAATGAATGATACATTATAGAAATAAACATGATTTTGTATGTTTTTCGGACTGAAAATAGCTTGAAAGCGAGTTCTAAGTAACAGAAATGTTAAATTTTTGCTGATGGGGCAGCTCCTCCCTCCTTCAGTGTTGGAGAGGAAGTGTTAGCTTTGGAGCCAGTTCCAGGACATGCCTTGGCTGCACAATTTGATGGACCCTTTGTCATCACAGGCAGGTCTGGTCCCAATTATGTAATTGAGACACCTGGCCGTCGCAAATCAGAAAGGACTGTGCACATTAACAGGTTGAAAAAATACCATTCTAGGGTGGGAGTTGCCGCCATCCAGGTTGAGTGTGACGATACTGAAAAACTTCCTGTAACAGAAGTAAGGCTGTGCAATTCAGCCATCTTGCAAAATCCCTTGGCACACGAAGGGACTCAGTGTACAGGGAGCCTGTGATTTGGTTCAGTTACTCCAAAAATTTCCAGATTTGTTTGGGGATGTACCCAAAGTAAGTAAATTGCCTCCCCATGACGTGGATGTTGGGGAAGCTGTTCCAATAAAGCAGGCTCCTTACCACATGAACCCAACAAAACAACTTCATATGGAGGAAGTGAAATTCCTCCTTCAAAACCAGTTTGTAGTGCCTAACGAGAGTCAGTGGGCATCTCCATGTCTGATGGTTCCCAAACCTGATGGATCTATGCGTATGTGCACTGACTATCGCACAGTAAATGAAGTAATGAAGGCTAACTGTTACTCTTTGTCAGGTATGGATGATGTGATTGATGCTGTGGGAGGGGCAAAGTTTGTGAACAAACTGGACTTACTTAAAGGTTATTATCAGATACCCCTCACATAGCGAGCCAAGGAAATTTCAGCCATCATCACTCCAGATGGGTTATTTCAATATAATGTACTTCCTTTTGGGTTAAAAAAAATGCTCCTGCCACCTTCCAGCATCTTATAAATACTGTCATAAGGGGGTTGGATAGTGTACAGGCCTATCTAGATGATATTGTGGTATTCAGTAACCAGTGGGAAACTCTCTTGGTAAGATTACAAAAGTTGTTTGAACGTCTAGCCCAAGCCAAACTAACCATTTATCTGAGCAAAAGTGAGTGGCCAAGCCAGTGCACAATTCTTAGGATATGTAGTTGGTCAGGGAAAAGTTGCCCCAATTAGTGCTAAGGTGGAGGCCATTATAAATTTTCCTAAACCACAGAATCGGAAGGCAGTGATGAGGTTCCTGGGCATGGTGGGTTATTGCAGACGGTTCTGCCCCAACCTCTCCCAGGTAATGTCACCACGTTCAGCTGTGACAGCAAGTGTGACAGGGCTTTTGAAAATGTGAAAATGTTATTAGGGAATGCTCCTATCTCGAAAAGTCCTGAGTTTGAATGCCCCTTCTCTCTACAAGTGGATGCTAGTGATGTAGGGGTAGGTGCAGTGTTGTTGCAGGGTGATGAGAGATGCTCTCTCTAGATGTTTCATGTAGATGCATTGTGCGTACTTTGTACATAGTGTTTGTTATGTGCTGACCTTGTTGTTTTTGCAGTGGTGAACTCTCGGCGAGCCTGAGTACTCCCTACCAGCCATCTGACTGTGAAGGAGACGAGTCGGAGCCAAAAGTGTGACGAGGGTAAGTGTACATGTACATATTTGTGACTTGAGGCAGAGGTTGACAACCTTCAATAACATGAGACGTTCAGGAAGGTATGTGGTACATACCTTGGTGTGCTCTATGTACGGAATGGCCCAACAATTTGACTTTGTGGTCCCTTGGACCCTCCATGTTCTCTGTCAGCCTCCTCTTCATAGGTTGGAGGATCTGTGTGGAGTGGGACCTTGGAAGATGGGCTTGAGTGCCTGACCATGTTAAGGATCGTAAGTGTTGACTAAGTCTCACTGTTTGGTTTGGCCACCAAGTCAGACACCATCACATGTTTTGTGAAGTTTCCTGCCTGGTGTACACCTGACTGCTCTGGGTTTGGCTCTACTCTTGTCTCCTGATCAGGAAGATGCCATCCTGGAGTACCAGTTGCTTGCTGGATTATCACAGCGGAGGCACAGGCCTGTCGGTGCAGGCTTTCACAGTGGCATTGTGTGTAATTCTTGCATTGTAATGTGTATTATGTTTTAAAAGCCACTAAAATTATAAATAGTTACACCCTTGAGTATGTGGGTATGGTTAAAATGCTTTCTAAAAAACTCTGCAATCTGCTCCAGTATTGTTCCTTTCAGGGTTTTATATGGTATGGGGTGGAAGTGCACGTGTAATCTGGGAAGGTTCAGTGGAGCCACAAATATTTGAAGATTGCCATGTAGTATGTCTCCTTGTTGTAAATAACAGTAAAGTGAACAGTAGTTATGGTGCTGGGAAAATATAACACTTCTAGTAGTCTTGCTAACCACCTTCAGGCTAAAGCAATACATATACAGTGGACCCTCACCTAACACTATTAATCCGTTCCTGAGAGCTCAACGCTAGGCGAATTAATTTTCCCCATAAGAAATAATGGAAATCAAATTAATCTGTTCCTGACACCCCAAAGTATGGACAAAAAAAAATTTCACCGCATGAAATATTAATTTTAATACATACAAACTGAAGAAGACATGCACATTTACATGACACTTACCTTTATTGAAGATCTGGTGATGATTGATGGGATGGGAGGAGGGGAGAGTGTTGATGGTGTTAGTGTTTAGAAGGGGAATCCCCTTCCATTAGAATTTGAGGTGGCAAGTCATTTTCCGGGGTTACTTCCCTTCTTTTAATGCCACTAGGACCAGCTTCAGAGTCACTGGACCTCTGTCGCACAACATATCTGTCCATAGAGGCCTGTACCTCCCGTTCCTTTATGACTTTCCTAAAGTGTTTCACAACATTGTCAACATTCACAACATTGCAATAGCTGTCTGAGTGTGATTTTCATCAAAAAAGGTTTGCACTTTAAGCCACATTGCACACATTTCCTTAATCTTTGAAGTAGGCAACTTCCTCAATTTCTCTATCCCCTCCTCTGAAGCAGTTTCCTCAGGTGAGGCCTCTTGCTGTTGAAGAGATCTAGCAGCTCATCAGTGGTTAGTTCTTCATTGTCCTCCTCCACCAACTCTTCCACATCCTCCCCACTAACCTCCAACCCCAAGGACTTCCCCAATGCCACAATGGATTCCTCAACTGGCATAGGATTCCCAGGGTTAGCCTCAAACCCTTCAAAATCCCTTTTGTCTACACATTCTGGCCACAGTTTCTTCCAAGCAGAGTTCAAGGTCCTCTTAGTCACTTCCTCCCAAGCCTTACCTATAATGTTTACATAATTGAGGATGCTAAAGTGATCTCTCCAAAACTCCTTCAGAGTCAATTGAGTTTCTGAGGGCACTACAAAGCACCTTTAAAACACAGCTTTTGTGTACAGTTTCTTGAAGTTGGAAATGACCTGCTGGTCCATGGGCTGCAGGAGAGGAGTGATATTAGGAGGCAAAAACTTGACCTTAATGAAACTCATGTCCCCAGAAAGTTGCTCTGCCACGTCTGAAGGATGACCAGGAGCATTGTCTAATACCAGGAGGCACTTAAGGTCTAATTTCTTTTCAATTAGGTAATTTTTCACAGTGGGGGCAAATGCATGGTGTAACCAGTCATAGAAAAAGTCCCTAGTGACCCATGCCTTACTGTTTGCCCTCCACAGCACACACAAATTAGCCTCGAGGACATTGTTTTTCCTGAACACACTGGGAGTTTCAGAGTGATACAACAATAAAGGCTTCACTTTGCAATCATCACTAGCATTGGTACACATCAACAGGGTAAGCCTGTCTTTCATAGGCTTATGTCCTGGGAGTGCCTTTTCCTCCTGAGTAATGTACGTCCTGTTTGGCATTTTCTTCCAAAACAGGCTGTTTTCGTCAACAATTAAACACTTGTTCAGGTTTCAGTCCTTCACTGTTCTATGTACTCCTTGAATTTCCTTCACATATTTTTTTCGCCGCTTTGTGTCCGAACTGGCAGCCTCACCATGCCTTATCACACTATGTATGCCACTATGATTCTTAAATCTCTCAAACCAACTTTGCTGGCCCTTAAAATTCACATCACATCACTAGTTGCAAAGGCATTTTTCTAATTAAATCGTCATGCAACTTTCTAATCTTTTCACATATGATCGCTTGAGATATGCTATCTCCTGCTATCTGCTTTTCGTTTATCCACACCAATAACAGTCTCTCAACATTTCTATCACTTGCGATCCTGTTTTCGAAACAAAGTTGCACCTTTGGCAAGAACAGCTTCCTTGATTGCCATTTTCTTGGTCCACAATAGTAGCGATGGTTATTGGGTTTTGGTGTACAACCTGGCCAGCTCGGAAACACGCACTCCACTTTCATACTTAGCAATGATCTCTTTCTTCATATCCATAGTAATTCTCTCTTTTTGCTGTAGGGTTGGCACTAGAAGCTTTCTTGGGGCCCATGGTGACTTATTTTGCAGGTGCAATCACTAAAAAGGCTATGATAATATGAAATGTTCCGATTATATGCTTGGAAGCGACCGCGGTGGCTGGCTTGTAAACACTGGCACCCACGGAACAAGTGAGGCGGGCTCAGGCCACATGTGGACGCGTCTCGAACGAATCGCGCCGAGTGAAATTTTTAGCGCTAGCCGAGGCAAAATTTTTGTGCTAAAATGTATCGCTAGGCGGATTTAGCGTTATGCGATGTGTTCGTTAGGCGAGGGTCCAGTGTATATTTCTTTTTTTTACTAGTCGTATCCTGAGGGACACGGCTAGCTTTTTTGAGACTTTGTCTGGAGGTGGGGGTATTATGGGACTATGGGACCCAACACACATATTGATGTATATAAGTAACAGTTACTCTGGAATACCTAATTATATTGAATTGATGGGGACTCAGCCTAAATGTCATAAGGGCAGATCACTCTTATGGCTGTAAGGCAGCTGAGTCAAGCCTGTTTTTCTCAATATAATAGGTTATACAATAGACATACACACACACAATTTAAATAAGTAGTTTATAAAGTTGTATTTCTTTTTGTAAAAGTAAAATTAACGTGTGGTAGAATTGTGGTAACTAGAGAATTGTGCTTGGCAACAGTCTTTTGTTGTTTGGTGGGTGTGGGAGGAACTGAGCCAGGCCCCTCCCTCTCCCTCACTTTTTTGTTGACTTCAAGCTAGTAGGACCTCTGGGTCCTTCTTTCTATTTTTTTGGGGGCAATGTGTGTGCCCCAGGGGTGAGTTTAATAACTTAAGTTGTGGCCACCATACCCAGGGTGACTAGTGTCAAAACAATGGTTAGTCCAGAGATTAGTCAAGAAGAGAGAAGGGCAAATTGCTGAGATGCACCATGTGGGCTGTTCCCAGGAGAGCGGCTAAAGAGTGCATAGACTTATGTTTTGTATATTGTATATTCTGTATATATCTAGAATATAGTTCTATTTTTTTATAGTAGTTTAAATAACCTGTGAAGAGGGCTGGTGAAAGGATTTCAGAGACACTGAGGATGATCAATCATGAATGTAAGTATTACCCTAGACTACTAAGGCCTTTATGTAAAAGTTACCCCACACTAGAACATGTAGTGCGAACCTTACTATCAGAGTAATAAGGGACAACAACATAACATACCCGCATAGCCACTTTGTAAACAAATCTCATATATACATCAATTTTTATTCTGCGAGTGTATGTATCATGTTTATATGGTATGTAACGGGTTTCATATTTAATTTTGAGGAAAGTATCAGATGGATTAATGAAAATGCTTATAATAATGTAAATTAAGACATTTAGTGTGCCCAAGAGTGATTATTATTACATAGTATTGGCGTCATGAGTAGAGAGACTCTTAGCGATTTTTATGTGAACCTGCACAGTGTGTAAGTATATTTAGGTACAGGTACACATAAGTATAATTATCAGAGTACGTACATATAAAAAAATGCAGTAACTTTAAAACACTTGAAATTTTGGAAAGTTTCCTGACATAATAGATGTGGTCACGGAGAATGTAAACAAACCAGGTGGGGCGCGCCGCATTTGAAAGACCGCTTGCCGTATATGAAATTTTGGTCATAATTTGACATCGCCGTATTAGCGGAACGCCCAAAGGCAAAACGCCGTAAAGCAAGGCCCTACTGTACAGAGGAACCTCTACTTGCGAAAGCATTCACGTGCGAGTTTTTCCAAATACGAGCAGTCGATGGGTCGATTTTTTGGTTTCCATAAGCAAGCAGACCTCAAGGCAGGTTCCTTGACGCTGGTAAAGGGCGTTGCTCTTGATCAACGGAATTGTATCTCATTTATTTGTTGGACTATCTTATTGAAACTTGGGCAATGTATGATGGGAAGATGCTTCTAAACGTACACCAAAAATGAAAGAAATCTGAGCATAAATAATGGAGTTCACTTCTCAGCAATTAGCCACCCCTTAGCAGTACAGTGGACCCTCAACCAGCGATTGCATCGATTAACGATAAATCTGACTAGCAATTCATTTAAACGCAAAAATTTTGCCTCGACTAGCGCTTAAAAACCTGACCAGCGCCTTTCATTCCGTACCATACACGTCCACTTTGGTGTGAGCGCGCCTCACTTGTCCCTTTGGTGCCAGTGTTTACAAGCCAGCCAGCTGCCGCGGTCGCTTCCAAACATACAACTGGAACATTTCATATTATCACAGCCTTTTTAGTGATTGCACCTGCAAAATAAGTCACCATGGGCCCCAAGAAAGCTTCTAGTGCCAACCCTACAGCAAAAAGGGTGAGAATTACTATGGAGATGAAGAAAGAGATCATTGCTAAGTATGAAAGTGGAGTGCGTGTGTCTGAGCTGGTCAGGTTGTATAATAAACCCCAATCAACCATCGCTACTATTGTGGGCAAGAAAACGGCAATCAAGGAAGCTGTTCTTGCCAAAGGTGCAACTATGTTTTCGAAACTGAGATCGCAAGTACTCGAAGATGTTGAGAGACTGTTATTGGTGTGGATAAACGAGAAACAGATAGCAGGAGACAGCATCTCTCAAGCGATCATATGTGAAAAGCTAGGAAGTTGCATGAGGATTTAATTAGAAAAATGCCAGCAACTAGTGATGTGAGTGAATTTAAGGCCAGCAAAGGTTGGTTTGAGAGATTTAAGAAGCGTAGTGGCATTCATAGTGTGATAAGGCATGGTGAGGCTGCCAGTTCGGACCACAAAGCGGCTGAAAAATATGTGCAGGACTTCAAGGAGTACATAGACAGTGAAGGACTGTATTCAAATTCAATTCAATTCAAATTCAAACTTTATTCTCTATAAGTATTCTATAAGTATTACAATGCTGAGTTTACAGAATTTGGTTATTGTGTGGTTTACATGTAGTAAAATAATAATTACAGAGTGTACCACTAGAACGCCTAGCATGGCTAGGCATTTCGGGCAGACTTACATTAAATCTTAGGTTTAAAATGTTACAGAATTATGAGATAAGTTGGTATTATGGCTAAGTGACTAAATACTAGTTGTGAGTTTAGCAATGTGAATGCTTTTGTTTTGGCACTATACATAGTTTCAGTATTGGAGTATCACAGGCCAACTTTTGACTAGTTAAGATTCATTATTTTGAGATTGAGATTGATATTTCTGTTTATGGTCAAATGGGTGAGTGAGTGTAAGTGTGAACCACCAGGTGGTATTCGTATTATTAGTTGACAGGGTGTATCAGGGAGATAAGATGTTTTCTGATGGTGGACAGATATGTTGTGCGACAGAAGTCCAGTGACTCTCAAGCTGGTCCTAGTGGCATTAACAGAACAAGAGAAGTAACCCCAGAAAAAGACTTGCTGCCTCAAGTGCTAATGGAAGGGGATTCCCCTTCTAAACAGTAAGAAGATAACGCTCTCCCCTCCTCCCATCCCATCAATCATCACCAGATCTTCAATAAAGGTGTCATGTAACTGTGCATGTAATCTTCAGTTTGTGTGTATTAAAATTAATATTTCATGTGGTAAAAATTTTTTTTTTCAATACTTTTGGGTGTCTTGCACGGATTAATTTGATTTCCATTATTTCTTATGGGGAAAATTAACTTGACTAACGATGAGCTCTCAGGAACGGATTAATATCGCTGGTTGAGGGTCCACTGTATTTTTGTATGGTTTTCATCGTTGTATTTTTTTTTTTTTTTTTTTTTTTTTGGTCTCATTTGATATAAGATATATTACAGAAATAGGGATGATTTTGATTGATTTCACGACAAAAAGTACCTTGAAATTGAGCTCAACACAGGAGAAATGTTCAATTGTTTTGGCTATGTTCAAGAGTAAACAAATGACGTCACTGTCCATTCCAATATGCAGTCGTGAATGGGTTGACAGTATTTATACAATTATTGTAAGAAGGCATAACAGTAAATCTTATATTTTTTGTGTGAATAAAAATTACAAATTATTTATATTGTAATAATAATATGTAAAATAATACATATAATAATAGTACAGTGAACCCCTGGTTACTGGCCGGTTCAGTTATCGGCCAAGTCGGTTATCGGCCGGTTTTTCGGTGCCCGGTCATCGGCCGTTAATTCGATTATCGGCCATTTGAGAGGCGTCCATCCACCAGCTGGGGCCGCTTGCAAGTCAGTTTGGCTTTGTCTCTGGGCGAGTGAGGAAGCTTCTGCTCATTCATCCAAACATTTTGCTATAATCCATTGTTTTTTGTGGTTATTGATTGAGTACAACTGCAAAATAAGCAACCACGAACCCAAAGAAACACGTTACATAGTACACCTACCATCCGACTTACGACCTGCTCGACATACGTCCACTCGGCTTACGACCGTGCATCTGGCAGCTGGGCTGGGCCAGCTGATCTACACCACTCTACAATATTTGACAATACTCGCGGGGGCAATGTGTCATGCAGGCCTATCAGCCCTATCAGCCCTATCAGCAGCATCATACTGTATTAACTGTACTAACTAGGCAGTAAATTTCACCATGGCCCCTAAGATGAAGTCTGAATCTTGCACTGGAGATTGTGGCAAGAAAGGCTCTTACTCTCTAACTCATTATTTGTTTTCACTGTTGCACATAAACCTGTCTGTATCTGTCTGCCTGTATATCTGTCTGTATCTGTGTGTGTGTTTGTCTGTCTACTAGTGTGTCTGTCTTTCTGTCTACCTGTGTGTCTGTCTTTCTGTGTGTCTATGTCTACCTGTGTGTCTATGTCTACCTGTGTGTCTATGTCTACCTGTGTGTCTGTCTTTCTGTCTGTCTGTCTACCTGTGTGTCTGTCTTTCTTTCTACCTGTGTGTCTGTATTTGCTTGTCGGTCTCAGAGCCACTCATTAAGAGTGTACTTGGTCTTGAAGATGCCATATTAATAATGATAATAACAATAATAATCACTGAGGCGCATTAAATGTGTATAAAACGTTAATATAGACATTTTGCTTAATCCATCTATGATTTTTTTTCAAAATTATATAATAAACATGCTACATAACATATAAATTAACAAATATGAGATGTTTTTCTGGTCGGCTTGACAGTGAACAGGAACTGTTCGTGTCCGGGCTGGTAAAAACAACAACAAAGTTTGTTTACATAACTCGTGAACATTCTACATTCTCATTCTCTCTCTCATTTATTCATTTAATCTTGTTTACTCACCTCTCACTCTACATTAAAACTACAGATATTTTAAGGTAAGTAATGAGTGGACACTATTATATTATAGCTTAAGAATAATAATAATAATAATATTAGTACATATGTATTATTGTAATAATAATGATTATTAATATTATTATTAATTTAGGGCACTGGAGCACAGATCCACTGTATAGCACTTTGTCTGGACTTTTTGGGTTATCCTAGGTAATTTATAATATGTATGATAACTTGACTTACGTGTACCAGTGAGAGAGAGAGAGAGAGAGAGATACAGAGAGATACAAAGAGGACAGCCACATTCGGTCAGCCAGTCAGCCAACTACCCACCCGCCCACCCACCCACCCATCCCGGCCAACCACAGACCCGGCCACCCAGCCAGCCAGCTGGATAAGTATTACACATGTTCCAGAGTTGTTTCTCTTTACTTAGGGTATAGGCTATACAACATTCTGGCAGGATGACACTACCAGTGGTATTCTCCCATTCCACTGTGTCGACAATACATAAAGATAATAGTAACATATGATACTGTATGCGATGTAAAATTTACAATACATAACACTACCATGTATACATTATATACAGTACATAAATAATTAAAATACAACAATAGAAGTAAATTATGGTAAAAAGAAATAATGATTGTACATTACATTACAGTATTATGTAGGTAGTTTATATAGGAAAGTTTTGACATTGTGCCCTACCCAACATGTTGGCAATTTTCAAAGGTTCAACTTACGTCCATTTCGACTTACGACTGGTTGGTCGGAACCAAGCTTGGTCGTAAGTCGGATGGTAGGTATATATGAAAACATGCAATGTTTATATGCGATGTATATTTAATAATTATCACTGGTACATTAAATGTCTTATTTTACGTTAATATAGACATTTTCATTAATCCATTTATTATATCTTCTTCAAAATTATATAAGAAACATGTTACATAGCATATAAACATGCAATGTTTATTATATGTGATGTATATTTCATAATCACTCTTTGACACATTAAATGTCTTATTTTACATTAATATAGATTTCAATTAATCCATCTATGACATATTCTTCAAAATTATGTAAGAAACACGTTACATAGCATACAAACATGCAATGTTTATTATATGCGATATATAGGATAGCAGATGAACAAGGAGGCTTCAGAAAAGGTAGGGGGTGTGTGGACCAGGTGTTTACAGTGAAACATACAAGTGAACAGTATTTAGATAAGGCTAAAGAGGTCTTTGTGGCATTTATGGATTTGGAAAAGGCATATGACAGGGTGGATAGGGGGGCAATGTGGCAGATGTTGCAAGTGTATGGTGTAGGAGGTAGGTTACTAAAAGCAGTAAAGAGTTTTTTACGAGGATAGTGAGGCTCAAGTTAGAGTATGTAGGAAAGAGGGAAATTTTTTCCCAGTAAAAGTAAGCCTTAGACAAGGATGTGTGATGTCCCCGTGGTTGTTTAATATATTTTAGATGGGGTTGTAAGAGAAGTAAATGCGAGGGTCTTGGCAAGAGGCGTGGAGTTAAAAGATAAGAATACACACAAGTGGGAGTTGTCACAGCTGCTCTTTGCTGAGGGACACTTTTGCTCTTGGAGATTCTAAAGAGAAGCTGCAGAGATTGGTGGATGAATTTGGTAGGGTGTGCAAAAGAAGAAAATTAAAGGTTTGAATACGGGAAAGAGTAAGGTTATGAGGATAACAAGGGAAGATTAGGTGATGAAAGATTGAATATCAGATTGGGAGGGAGAGAGTATGGAGGAGGTGAAGTATTCAGATATTTGGGAGTGGACGTGTCAGCGGATGGGTCAATGAAAGTGAGGTGAATCATAGGGAATTGATGAGGGAAAAAGAGTGAGTGGTGCACTTAGGAGTCTGTGGAGACAAAGAAATTTGTCCTTGGAGGCAAAGAGGGGAAAGTATGAGAGTATAGTTTTTTCCAACGCTTTTATGGGTGTGAAGCGTGGGTGATGAATGTTGCAGCGAGGAGGGAAAGGGTGGAGGCAGTGGAGATGTCATGTCTGAGGGGAAAGTGTGGTGTGAATATAAAGCAGAGAATTCGTAGTTTGGAAGTTAGGAGGAGGTGCGGGATTACCAAAATGTTGTCCAGAGGGCTGAGGAAGGGTTGTTGAGGTGGTTCGGACATTGTAGAGAAATGGAAGCGAAACAGAATGACTTCAAGAGTGTATCAGTCTGTAGTAGAGGAAGGCGGGGTAGGGGTCGCCTAGGAAGGGTTGGAGGGAGGGGGTAAAGGAGGTTTTGTGTGCGAGGGCTTGACTTCCAGCAGGCATGCGTGAGCGTGTTTGATAGGAGTGAATGGAGACAATGGTTTTTAAATACTTGACGTGCTGTTGGAGTGTGAGCAAAGTAACATTTATGAAGGGATTCAGGGAAACCGGCAGGCCGGACTTGAGTCCTGGAGATGGGAAGTACAGTGCCTGCACTCTGAAGGAGGGGTGTTAATGTTGCAGTTTAAAAACTGTAGTGTAAAGCACCCTTCTGGCAAGACAGTGATGGAGCGAATGATGGTGAAAGTTTTTCTTTTTCGGGCCACCCTGCCTTGGTGGGAATCGGCCAGTGTGATAATAAAAAAATATAAAAAATATATTAATAATCACTCTTTGGCGCATTAAATGTCTTATTTTACATTAATATACAGTGGAACCTCAAAAATCGAACTTAATCCGTTCCAGGAGCTAGTTCTAAATTCGAAAAGTCTGAAATTCGAAGCAATATTTCCCATAAGAAATAATGGAAATACAATTAATCCGTTCAAGAAACCCAAAAATATTCGCACAAAAAATACATTTAATAGAGATTAATTACAGTTTTACATACAACAAGTACTATAGTTTTTAATTATGTATAGTAATACATATAAAATAACATTTTTACTTACCTTTATTGAAGATTGGTGATGGTATCTGGGAGATAGGGAGGAGAGGAGTTGGGGTTAGTGTTTGGAGTTTGGAGGGAGAATCCCCCTCTATGAGGATTCAGGTAAAGCCCTCTCTGGGGTTACTTCCCTTCTCTGTCTTTTAATGCCACTAGGACCAGCTTGAGAGTCACTGGACCCCTGTCTCACAAAACTGTCCACAGTCCTCTGTTTCTGGTGCCTCTTTAACATTTCCCTAAAATGGGACATGGTTCTGTCACTGAACTTGTTGCAAAGATGGCTTGTTTCAGCTTGCTCAGGGTGGTACTTCTGCACAAACATTTGGACATCATTCCACTTGGCACAAATCTCCTTAATCTTTGAAGAAGGCACCTCATCCACTCCCTATATTAACACCTTTCGCAACATCAGCTTCCTTGATTTGTTCTTTCTTTGACAGGATAGAACCGATGGTCGACTTGTTTTTCCCATACATTCTGGCAAGCTCAAGAAGTCTCACACCACTCTCATACTTCTGTATTATTTCCTTCTTCACATCTATGGTGTTTCTCACTTTCTTTACCACAGGGGTACCACTAGCAAGTTTCTTTGGGCCCATGGCAGCTTATTTCACAGTCCCACAAGCACTAAACACAACAAAATAATTGTAAAATGCACGAATGAGAGCGCAGGTTAGTGTTCACTCAAGCATAAACAAAGCTAGACTGCTCACGGCGCCTGCACGGGGACGTGGACAGAGCGGGTGGCAGACATGTCCCGTACCCGGCGGTCCGAAAATAGGAGCGCGTTCAATAATACACACACAGTTTGTCCAAAAAAAATGGTCCTATTTTCGAAACGTTTGATATGTGATACGTTCGATTTTTGAGGTTCCACTGTAGACACTTTCATTAATCCATCATTGATATTTTCTTCAAAATTATATAAGAAACATGTTGCATATCATGTAGCATATAAACATAGCATATAAACATATAAACTGCTCTTATCTGTATTTTTTTGTACCTCTATGTGTGCACAAATTTATAATAAAGTGGAGAGTGGGATGGTGAGTAAACATTATGTTTTCTCTGATGCAGCATTAGAGAAAACTGTGAATCTGGCGACTGGTGCAGTAACCGCCCTTCATATGCGTTTGTTTACAATACTTGGCATGAATTATTCATTACTTCTCCCTTTGTTTATGATGGCATCTAAAGGTAGTTGTTAGAAATGATTAAACTCAGTGAACATGGTAATATGGCTGTGTAGTGTAATATAGCTGTGTAGTGAAGCCCGGGGAGAGGGGGGGCGCTACATACACGTACTGTACCTACATCTACTGCTACCTACACTGACTTCCTACAAATAAATACTACTAATCTCTTGCCCTACATTAAGACTACAAAAATGTATTTTAAGGTTAGTAATGAATGTACTGTAGCAGTAAATGACAGATTAAAGAGGTGTGTGCAATGTGGACTAGGGTGCAAGCTTTTGTAGAGAAACACCACCCTGGCCAAGCTGAAGCCATATATGCAACATGTTTAGTGACAAAACCCTGTCCCACTTCAGGGAAATCTTAGAGATGCCAGAAACAGGCCTCTATGAACAGATTTGTTGCAAGACAGGGGTCCAGTGACTCTCAAGATGGTCATTGTAGCATTAAAGGACAAAGAAGGGAAGTAACCCCAGAGAAAGCTTTGCTACCTAAGTCTTTATGGAGGGGGATTCCCCTTCCAAACACTAACTCCTCCCTCTTTCCTCTTCCCTATCTTCCAGAAGCCAGCATTAGCCTTCAATAAAGGTGCGTAAAACGTACACAATTGTTAAAAAAATTATTTTTTTTTGGTGAAATTTTTTGGCTGGAACAGATTAATTATATTTCCATTAATTCTCAGCGAAATATTAATTCGGTTTTCGGCCATTTCGGTTATCGGCCGACCTTCTGGAACGGATTACGGCCAATAACTCAAGGTCCACTGTACGTATAATACAATAAGAAAAAGATGATTGTGGATGTTATGAATGAGAAGAAGCTGGATGTCCTGGCTTTAAGTGAAACAAAGCTGAAGAGGGTGGGAGAGTTTCAGTGGAGAGGAATAAATGGGATTAGGTCAGGGGTTTCTAATAGAGTTAGAGCTAAAGAAGCAGTAGCAGTAATGCTGAAGGATAAGCTATGGAAGGAAAAGAGGGACTATAAAGGTATTAATTCAAGGATTATGTGGAGTAAAATAAAGGTTGGATGTGAAAAGTGGGTTATAGTAAGCATATATGCGTGTGGAGAAGAGAGAAGTGTAGAGGAGAGAGAGAGATTTTGGGAAATGTTGAGTGAATGCGTGGGGAGTTTTGAACCATGTGTGAGAGTAATGGTGGTTGGGGATTTCAATGCTAAAGTGGGCAAAAATGTTGTGGAGGGAGTAGTAGGTAAATTTGAGGTGCCAGGGGTAAATGTAAATGGGGAGCCTTTAATTGAGCTATATGTAGAAAGAGGTTTGGTAATAAGTAATACATATTTTATGAAGAGGATAAATAAATATACAAGGTATGATATAGCACGTAATGAAAGTAGCTTGTTAGATTATGTATTGGTGGATAAAAGGTTGATGGGTAGGCTCCAGGATGTACACGTTCGTAGAGGGGCAACTGATATATCGGATCATTATTTAGTTGTAGCTACAGTGAGAGTAAGAGGTAGATGGGAAAGGAGGAAAATGGCAACAACAAGTAGGAGGGAGGTGAAAGTGTATAAACAAAGGGAGGAGGAAGTTCGGGTGAGATATAAGCAACTATTGACAGAAAGGTGGGCTGATGCAAGTATGGGGTAGTGAAGGGGGGGGGTTGAGGGGGGTTGGAATATTTTTTAAAAAAACAGTAAATTAGAATG
>NC_069492.1:6669490-6686190 GCF_026875155.1 Cherax quadricarinatus | reverse complement strand
TCCTTTCTTGGATGAAATATAACACTGGCAGTGTTAGGGCTGTGTAAAGTCTTTTTTATTTTTTGTGACAAATCTCTCATCCTCTTTTCCTTGTCAAATTGTTTGGGTCATCATATGGCTGGAAATTTACAGTGTTGTTTGATTTAATCAATTGAATATTTGGCTTAATATTAAGAGAAACTGAAATGCACCTCTGCTTAAACTTTCAGAAGCAAAGAATGAGAAGCCGCAACAGTCAGCAATGCTGTCAAGCAGGTGGTGGTCCAGTGAATTGGGGTGGGAGTGGGGGTTGGGGTGAGGGTGAGGATGAGGGTGGAGGTGAGGGTGAGGGTGGAGGTGAAGGTGAGGGTGGGGGTGAGGGTGGAGCAGAAGGTGAGGGTGGGGGTGAGGGTGGAGCAGAAGGTGAGGGTGGGGGTGAGGGTGGAGCAGAAGGTGAGGGTGGGGGGTGGGTGGAGCAGAAGGTGAGGGTGGGGGTGAGGGTGGAGCAGAAGGTGAGGGTGAGGGTGGGGTTGGTTGTAGTGGACAAGAGAAGGTAATTATTGTCCCTCACTCAACTGGGCAAGAACAGACTAAAAACGACAGAAATTTCTTGGAAATCATCTGTGAAGGAATCCAAAACCTCAGATGATGGAAAGTTGCAGACAGAAGAGGTATGTTTACTGTTTTGTAATTTTGTTTTTCTTTCGTGTGCACGTGCACCATTTTTACTGGATGTCTAAGATAACTCCCATTATATTTTTGTCACTTTAATGTACTAGAATGTTTAAAAATGGCAACATTACTATTTGAATTGCTTCTACCAGTGATATCCATAGGACCTGTTTGAGAATTTTTCTAATTTTTTAGCTCAGCTTGAGGCCAGGCTTACTTTGTTTGACCAGACTGGCTGTTAGTGGTCTGTTGATACATATAGCTATCAACTGAACAGTCTTGGGCCTCTGACACTTATTGTGTTCTCTTAGTATACTCATGGCACCCCTGCTTCTCATTGGGGAATGTTGCATCTCATGCCGAGTCTTTTTCTTTCATTGGGAGTTACTTTCGTGTGCAAGTTTGGTACTAATCCCTCTTAAGATTTTCCAAATGTATATTATCATGTATCTTTCTCGCCTGCATTCCAGGGAATACAAATCAAGGGACTTCAACTGTTCCCAGTAACTTAGGTGTTTTATCATACTTATGCATGCAGTGCAAGTTCTCTGCATTCTCCAGGTCAGCAATTTTGCCTGCCTTAAAGGGGGCAGTTAGTGTACAGCAGTATTCCAGCCTATTTTTGAAGGTTCTCATTATGCATCCTATCATTTTTCTAGCAGATGAGGTAGATGCTTTGTTGTGGTCTTTGAAGGTGAGATCCTCTGACATTATCACTCCCAGCTCCTTAACATTATTTTTTTTTTTGCTCTATTGTGGTTAGAATTTGTTTTATACCTTGATAAAATTTGAATTTCCTTAAGTTTTCCATATTTGAGTAGATGAAATTTCTCTTCATTGAACTTCATATTGTCTTCTGCAGCCCATTTAAAGATTTGGTTGATGTCTGCCTGGAGTCTTGAAGTGTCTTTGATGGAAGACACTCATGACAATTCGGATGTCATCCGCAAAGGAAGACACAGAGCTATGGCTTACATCTCTGTGTATGTTAGATATGAGGATAAGGAACAGGATTTGAGCGAGTGTTGTGCCTTGTGGAACAGAGCTTTTCACTGTAGCTGCCTCAGACTTTACTCTGTTTACTATTACTATTTGTGTTCTGTTTGTTAGGAAGTTATAGATCCATCTACCAACTTTTCCTGTTATTCCTTTTTCACGCATTTTGTGCATGATTACACCATGGTCACACGTGTCGAAGGCTTTCACAAAGTCTGTGTATACTACATCTGCATTTTGTTTATCCTCTAAAGCATCCAGGACCTTGTCATAGTGGTCCAGTAGCTTGTACAGACAGGAACGACCTGATCTAAACCCATGTTGCTCTGGGTTGTGCAACTGATGGATATCTAGGTGGTTGGCAATCTTGCTTCTTAGAGCCCTTTTGAAGATTTCTTTGATATGGGATGTTAGCACTATAGGTCTGTAGTTCTTTGAAATTGCTTTACTGGCACCTCTGTGGAGTGGGGCTATGTCTGTTGTTTTTAGAGACTGTGGGATGACTCCTGTGTCCATGCTTCCTTTCCATAGAATTCTGAAGGCACATGACATGGGCTTCTTGCAGTTCTTGATGAACATAGAGTTCTACGAGTCTGGGCTTGGGGCAGAGTGTATGGGCATGTCATTAATTGCCTTTTTGAAGTCTTGTGGTGTTAGGATAATATCGGAGAGTTTTGAAGTGACCAAATTTTGTCTCAGTCATAAAAAATTCATTTAGATTGTCGATCCTGAGTCTGGTTAATGGCTCACTGAACTCTGAGTCATATTGGGACTTTAGTATCTCACTCATTTCTTTGCTGCCATCTGTATAGGTCCCATCTCGTCTAAGAAGGGTTCCAATACTGGATGTTGTTTTCACCTTAGATTTGGAATAGGAGAAGTATTTTTGGTTTCTTTTAGTTCAGTTTCATTGACAGCTTTAAGTTCTTCCTGAGATTTTCGTCTCCTGTACGATTCTTTAAGCTCAAGTTCGATACTATTTCCCTTCGTATTTCAGATATACTGGCCTCTCTCATTAGCTCTGTGATTCTTCACCTTCGCCCTATAGGGAGCGTCTCCCTCTTTCTAGTTTACATCTTCTCTTTCTTTTTTTTAATGGAATAATAATAATATAATAATAATTTTATTTTCTACAAGTCCATGTACAAAGTATATAGACCTAGCTGACATCAATGGCATACTACTATATAGAAAGCCCCTTGTTATGCAGAGCATGTCGGGCAGATTAGGTCAGTTTTATCCCAGGATGCGACCCACACTAGTAAACTAACACCCACGTACCCATTTTACTAATTAGTGGACATAGACAACCAGTGTAAGGAAACACGTCTGATGTTTCCACCCCTTCGCCCGTAATCGAACCCGGACCCACACTGTGTGAAATGAGAGAGCTTTTTTGCCACCAAGCCACGGGGCACCCTGAGCATACTTCAAATGCCACAATGGAGGAGTTGTAGATGCAACACTTGCCAGTGGGAGTAGTTACTTATGTGGGACTGTTTAAAATGACTGTCTGTCAGCTGTAATCCATATAACAATAAGGATATCTTGAGATGTCTAATAATGTACCAGAAGTAAGTGAGGATGTGTGTATTCAGTGTTGTATATTAGCATTAAAGCAGTTAGCGAGGTTGTGTCATTTCTTAAACTTTCACAAAGAAACTTATTTCACTGGACTGGGGAGGCGTGTAATAAAGTACCTCCCCACCCCCTCCATGATTAAATTGGTCACAGGTGGTGTATACATTTTTGGTGATAAGCTTCAGGAAATAACATTGATTATTATTGATATCCTTGTGATTATTATTATGATTATTACTAATTTTACTGTCACTATTACTATTGATGTTAATATTGTGATTATTTATGTAACTTATGCTGTAAGACATTTCCACCCTTTTCCTCTCTGCCACTATAAAAAATGATCAGAGTATACTTGATGTAACTTGACTCACGAAATTGTAATGACACAATTGCAAACAAACCATACCACGGGCGGGGATAGAACCCGCGATCAGAGAGTCTCAAAACTCCAGACCGTCGCATTAGCCACTGGACCAGCTAGCTGGTCCAGTGGCTAACGCGACGGTCTGGAGTTTTGAGACTCTCTGATCGCTGGTTGTTACAAAAAATGCGGTTTCTAAAAGCTTAGAGATCTCCAGTGAATACTAGAAAGGACTGCCCTTCTAGCATCCAGCCTGTTACTGGGTTTTCATAACAATTAGTCAGTATCCTAGTCCAATTATCCATTAAAATTTAGTAAGAATTAATAGTGCTTCAGGATTACAACTGGTAGGCTACTAACTAGAGAAATTAAAATTTAATAAATTTATTAAGTTGTCTAGGCGTATATCAAATTAAATTAAATTAATCACAGTAATCAAAATAATATTAATCACTTCTCTCGTGTACAGTATTATTGTGCTGAAAGCACATATCACATATTTATGTCTTAGGTACCGTCTGGTACATTAACATTTAATAATACAATATACAAATAAGTTTGTGTGTAAGTGCTCTAAACAGTTCACTATGTCTCACGACTCGACTAGACTTAAACAAGTGACTGACAAAGTCCTCAAATAAGCAAACTTCTTGACCAACTGGCAATCAGAACAGTCTGCTTGAACAAAAAAAAGAATGCTAAGCCCAATAGCAATATAACAAGCAACTGCGACACAGAATCATGAACAATGAGATAATATAATGACACTAAGTAGGGACCATCAGCAGATCGTCCACAGAAGTCACAAACTCCCATACTACTGAATCTAAGTTCAGCATAAGAAAATCCCCGACTGTGACAGTACACAGAAACCAGTACAAATTAGGTCAGAAGCTACAGCTCAGGACCTGAGTTGCTCAGAGTGTCTAGGCGACACACAACCTCAGTACAACGTCGAAAATCACTAAGTCTATACAATGTTCTGTGAACAGAGTCTCCAGAACTAACAATAAAGCTACAGAGACGATCTTCCAACAAGGGCCAATAAGGATGAGTTAGGCACTTGTCAGGAATACGTCCAACCACCAAGCGAGTCTAGACCAGACTGAATACTTCAGGTGAGGTGTGTACACCCCCCTTGATCACGTGATAGCTCCGTGGACAATTGCTGCCCAGCAACAACGAGAAGCTGGCAGAGTAACGAGCCACAAGCGATAATTACAGTAGTTAGACAATCAAGACTTGAATTTTGAGCACATAATATATGTATTACATCCTACCTAACAACATAACTAAGTCAAATAATAATATAAAGCAATATATTTACGATTTAGCTATTATCGCAAATATAAGCAATATAAAATTATATGAAAAGGTAATATACATTATATACATATAATATACATCATATACATTGCAACCCATTCAGGGGTGGCAACACGGGTTCTATCCCCACCCTTGGTATGGTTTATACTTGATATATATACAGGGCATCTGTAAATGATTTGCAAATATCCCTGTTATGTTGTTGCCCCTTATTACTTTGATAGTAAGGTTCTCACTACATGTTCTAGTGTGGGGTAGCTTTTTACATAAGGGTCTTATCAGTCTAGGGTAATACTTACATTCATGATTGATCATCCTCAGTGTCTCTGAAATCCTTTCACCAGCCCTCTTCACAGGTTATTTAAACTACTATAAAAAAAATAGAACTATATTCTAGATAGATATATACAGAATATACAATATACAAAACATAAGTCTACACACTCCTTAGCTGCTCTCCTGGGAACAGCCCACATAGTGCATCTCAGCAATTTGCCCTACTCTCTTCTTGACTAATCTCTGGACTAACTAGTGTTTTGACACACTTTAGTCACCCTGGGTATGGTGGCCACAACTTAAGTTATTAACTCACCCCTGGGGCACACACAATGCCCCAAAATATAGAAAGAAGGACCCAGAGGTCCTACCAGCTTGAAGTCAACAAAAAAGTGAGTGAGGGAGAGGGAGGGGCCTAGCTAAGCTCTTCCCACACCCACCAAACAACAAAAGACTGTTGTCAAGCGCAATTCTCTAGTTACCACAATTCTACCACACCTTAATTTACTTTTACAAAAAGAAATACAACTTTATAAACTACTTAAATTGTGTGTTTGTGTGTCTATAGTATAACCCATTATACTGAAAAAAAACAGGCTTGACTCAGCTGCCTTACAGCCAAAAGAGTGATCTGCCCTTATGACATTTAGGGCTGAGTCCCCATCAATTCAATATAATTAGGTATTCCAGAGTAACTGTTACTTATATACAACAATATGTGTTGGGTCCCATAGTCCCATAACAATCCCCATTTCTGTAAAAGCTGGAAGTTTACTCAAGAAAGGTATTAGAAGTGTCACCATTCTTGCATGTTGATGTTCTGTTATTGGTGGTTCCAATATGTTTTCATTAGAATTTCTGTTTAGCAGTAATGTAGTATATAAAATTCACTTTTTTATGTATGATTATTTTTCTAGTATTAGTATTCATGGTAATAATTATTGTGAGTAATAATAAGGTGTAATGAAATGGGTTGAGCTTCTTTTGTAAAGTTTGTAAAGAGTTTGAGTACGAGTTGGAGTTCTGTTCAAATGAGCTTGGAGGGAAACACGAGGGGCGAGATCCTGTAAACAAACCTCATTCTCACAACTTTGTCAGCTTAAGCAGTCTTTTCCATCTATTCAGACTGATTAATCTACTGGTAACAGGTGAGTTTATAACTTGTGTTACTGTGTGTATAAGTAGAGAAGCCCAAATATTAATAGAGGCAGATTTTTGCGAGATAGCCACTGGGGGAACCAGCCTTCATCCAGCATCTCTTGTGTTACTCTAGGCAAGGGCTATTAACTGTGTGTGCCTTGTAACTTGCCTTATTATAGCATAATTGATACTTGTATATTACATGCTTAGAGTTAGCTATAAGATTAGGGATAATTTAAGGTGTAAAATGATTATGTTTGTAACCCATGTGACTGCCGTATGCCAGTCTTGTTTTAATCTTTATGCTAGCCTGTGGATTCCATCTCACATTGGTCTCCAGATGCATGATAGAACTGATGAATTGGCTAAGTTGTATGCTTTTAACCCTTTCAGGGTTTCGGCTGTACTAGTATGGCTTACGCACCAGTGTTTTTGACGTACTAGTACGCCTAAATTCTAGTGCCCTCAAATCTAGTGAGAGAAAGCTGGTAGGCCCACATATGAAAGAATGGGTCTATGTGGTCAATGTGCTTGGTATAAACAAAATCCTGCAGCACACAGTGTGTAATGAGAAAAAAAAAAAACTTTGACCGTGTTTTTGGATTAAAACAGCAACTTTTCACTGTATTTTCATATGGTATTTATTGTTGTATTCTAGTTTTCCTGGTCTCATTTTATAGAATGGAAAACATATTACAGAAATTGAGATGATTTTGACTGGTTTTATAAAGACAACTACCTTGAAATTGAGCTCAAAGTAGCAGAAATGTTCAATTTTTACCAAAGTTCAAAAGTAAACAAATCATGCTATGCGTCCAATACACATCAACTGGCGAGTCTAATATTCTTTCACAAGTGCGCCGATATTATTTATACCATTTCTACACCAATGCAGTAGTCTGCATAACAGTAAATCTTCTATTTTTTTGCGAGAATAAAAATTCGAAGTGGAAAGAAAAAGATTGTAAGAGGGGCATGGGGACGTGACTAATGAACAGAGGAAATGTTATTTTAATGCCAGAAATGTCTTTCTTGTTTATTCTGGACCCTATTTGGAAATTGGCATCTTTTGAAATTTGTGTAAAATTGGCAAAATTGCTAAATTCTGACCACTGTATTGGATAGTTGAAGTCGGTAAATGGGTGGTTTCTTGTACTCATTTGATAGAAAAAATGGAGTTCTAGCGAAATAGTTATGATTTTTGTCGACAAGCACACTGGAATTGGCCGAAAATAGGGCTCAAAGTGAGCAAAATCGCCGATGCGTAAACATTGTCAAGACCGCTAACTTTGGAGAGCATAATTCCGTAAGTTTTCCATCAAATTTCATACTTTTGGTGTTATTATGATCGGGAAAAGATTCTCTATCTTTTCATAAGAAAATTTTTTTTTTTTTTTTTGAAATTTGGGTTGTCAGTTAGCAGTTTGAGAACAATAATACGAAAAGAACTTTAATTGAGCTTTATTGATTTAAGACTTAGGGAGATTGACACAAGTCAATCCATCTATCATCATTCCATCATGCAGGAGGAGCCACATGTCTATGGTGCATCCAACAAGATAAGCAGACTCTTGGATGTCACTACTGCCCGGCTTCGGCTGGGTTACAAGTATCTTTGGCAGGTTAGCTGATCACTACCAGATGTAGACCAAACAAAATGTAAACTCTTCCAGACGAACTATTGTTACACCTTGCGTCATTATGTACTGGAGTGCAATAAAATTAATGAACTTAGAGACAACTCACTCAGAAATGTTCAAGAAATGGCAAAGTATTTTATCCACAGTGGTATATTACAGACCATTCTGGAGAATACTCTGACTTTGCTAGCTGTAAATAAAGCATTACCATGTGTGTGTGTGTGTGTGCTTGCACACTCATGTGGGTGTATGATCCATTTAATATTTGTATTTATGACTCATTACAATTGTGACCAATTGTGGACGTGTCAGTGGCTCATTACTTTGTAATTTGTTCATGATTGTAACCATGTATAGGAGTGTAGATGCTTCATTACCTTTGTAACTTGCCATGATTGTGACTAGATCTACCTGGAGTTCATTACCTATGTAATTAATTCAACTATCAAAACTGTGGGGTCGAGTCCCTGGACCCATAATGTACCTCTGTAATCTTTTGACTACCGCCCACAGGATGGGTATGGGGTACATAATAAAGATATTAAACTAACTGCTAGCTTATTCTAACCTGACCCTTTTAAATATTTTCCTTTTAGTACTTTACAAGATCTCTGCTGTTAGTTATCCGAGATGTGGTGTAAGACTACTTCTCTGGTGATTGTTTTCTTTAATTTGTAATCTAACCTAATGTTTATTATTGAACCCGTGGTCAGAGAGTCAAAACTCCAGGTCGTCGCATTAGCCACTGGGCCAGCTAGTTTCAATGAGATTCATCCAACTAGGTATATTTCTACACCATAGGAAGGTTAGCATAGGCACCACTGTGTCCACCAATGCAAGTTTTTACAGACAAATCTCCAGCTAGCATGGCCATGACGAACTCTAGCTCAAGTCCCCTCAAAGCCGTCAACATGACTCACGAAATCATAATGACACTATTGCAAACAAACCATACCACGGGTGGGGTTTGAACCCGCAGTCAGAGAGTCTCAACACTCCAGACTGTCGCGTTAGCCACTGGGCCAGCTAGCTTCAATAAGATTCATCCAACGCGGTATATTTCTACACCATAGGAAGGTTAACATAGGCACCACTGTGTCCACAAATGCAAGTTTTCACACACGAGTCTCCTGCTAGCATGGCCGTGACAAACCCTAGCTCAAGTTCCCTCAAAGCCATCAACATGACTCACAGAATTGTAATGACACAATTGCAGACAAACCATACCATGAATTGTCAGGTTCCAGTTTCGGTTTGCCACATTTTACTGGACTGTTTGGTCCATCAACAAGCATGCAGAATTTACCTCTGACATCATCACCGCTCTAATGCCCTTACTTTATCTTCCCTCCTTGGTGACAGATGCACCTTTGACTCAGAATCCCTTATTGACTTTTTGACAGCAACTGATTTACTACACAGACTTTGATAATACTTCCTTTTGCTCTCCTCACAGCCTTTTCTTTCTCTACCTCTGTCCACCTCTCCATTATTGCTGCCCCTTAATCCAGCAACACCATCTGCCCTGTATGACCATAATAGGTTTGGCGCTTTATTTTGATTATAATAATCAAGTACTCTGATATGGAAAACTCGAGGAAATTAAAAATGTATCAGAGTATAAAACAAACTCCAGCCACACAATAGAGCGAGAAACTAATATGAAGGACCTGGGAGTGATAATGTAAGAGGATCTCACATTCAAAGATCACAGCAATGTGCCTACCACATCTGCTAGGAAAATGATAAGGTGGATACCTGGAGTTTACCTGGAGAGAGTTCCGGGGGTCAACGCCCCCGCGGCCCGGTCTGTGACCAGGCCTCCTGGTGGATCAGAGCCTGATCAACCAGGCTGTTGCTGCTGGCTGCACGCAAACCAACGTATGAGCCACAGCCCGGCTGGTCAGGAACCGACTTTAGGTGCTTGTCCAGTGCCAGCTTGAAGACTGCCAGGGGTCTGTTGGTAATCCCCCTTATGTATGCTGGGAGGCAGTTGAACAGTCTCGGGCCCCTGACACTTATTGTATGGTCTCTTAACGTGCTAGTGACACCCCTGCTTTTCATTGGGGGGATGTTGCATCGTCTGCCAAGTCTTTTGCTTTCGTAGTGAGTGATTTTCGTGTGCAAGTTCGGTACTAGTCCCTCTAGGATTTTCCAGGTGTATATAATCATGTATCTCTCCCGCCAGCATTCCAGGGAATACAGGTTTAGGAACCTCAAGCGCTCCCAGTAATTGAGGTGTTTTATCTCCGTTATGCGTGCCGTGAAGGTTCTCTGTACATTTTCTAGGTCAGCAATTTCACCTGCCTTGAAAGGTGCTGTTATGTGTCAGCAATATTCCAGCCTAGATAGAACAAGTGACCTGAAGAGTGTCATCATGGGCTTGGCCTCCCTAGTTTTGAAGGTTCTCATTATCCATCCTGTCATTTTTCTAGCAGATGCGATTGATACAATGTTATGGTCCTTGAAGGTGAGATCCTCCGACATGATCACTCCCAGGTCTTTGACGTTGGTGTTTCGCTCTATTTTGTGGCCAGAATTTGTTTTGTACTCTGATGAAGATTTAATTTCCTCGTGTTTACCATATCTGAGTAATTGAAATTTCTCATCGTTGAACTTCATATTGTTTTCTGCAGCCCACTGAAAGATTTGGTTGATGTCCGCCTGGAGCCTTGCAGTGTCTGCAATGGAAGACACTGTCATGCAGATTCGGTGTCATCTGCAAAGGAAGACACGGTGCTGTGGCTGACATCCTTGTCTATGTCGGATATGAGGATGAGGAACAAGATGGGAGCGAGTACTGTGTCTTGTGAACAGAGCTTTTTCACCGTAGCTGCCTCGGACTTTACTCTGTTGACGACTACTCTCTGTGTTCTGTTAGTGAGGAAATTATAGATCCATCGACCGACTTTTCCTGTTATTCCTTTAGCGTGCATTTTGTGCGCTATTACGCCATGGTCACACTTGTCGAAGGCTTTTGCAAAGTCTGTATATATTACATCTGCATTCTTTTTGTCTTCTAGTGCATTTAGGACCTTGTCGTAGAGAACTCTCAAAACTAAAGATGCAAAGCCCATGATTCTCTTCAAATTGCTTGTTCCCTCTAGGCTAGAATGTTGCTATACACTAATGGTCCCTTTCAAAGCAGGCAAAATTGCAGACCTGGGGAATGTACAGAGAACCTTCATGGCACTTATATGTATGATAAAGCACCTGAATTACTGAGAGCAGTTGAAGTTCCTTGATTTGTACTCCCTGGAATGCAGGTGAGAAAGATGCATGATAATATACACCTGGAAAGTCCTAGAGGGACTAATCTCAAATTTTACTTACAAAAATCACTCCCTATGGGAGTGATTTTCATATGCAGGAGATGCAACATTCCCCCAGTGAAAACCAGGGGTGCCATGAGTACGCTAAGAGACAATACAGTAAATGTCAGCGGCCCAAGACTGTTCACCTACCTCCTGTGAGGGAAAAGTTCAACAGATAGGAGTAGCGAGTGAGTATATGGTAATGATAATTTGATTGCCGGCTGCTTGTTAAGGTAGGGTAAGTCTAGCTCCCGCTGTCCCCCCCCCTTTTCCCCCCCACCCCGAAAGGTGACGTTTGGGGCTCTGGCCAAACGGTAATCACTCAACTCACAGCTCCCAGCACAACTGTAAGTACAAGCCTGTTCCTTTTCTAGTGGACTTATTGGTTGAAAGCTTCACTTTTGACCAATAATAAACTTAGTCCTTTCAGCCTTGATCTCTATGTTAGATGTTTTAATAATCAGCACATCTTTTAGGTATTGTACTTATCATGGAGAGTGATTTCTTAAGCAGTGGGTAACCTGTCTCTCTTTCCAGCTTGGAATGACAGATTGGGTCACCTGCCAACCAACGAGAAGTATTGAAGGAGACGGACTAATGCCCCGAGACGTCACTCTCTGACTTACCTACCTGATGTACTGTACGCCACCGCAGGACACAACCCCTCATCTTTGCAGTGGTAAAGAACCTGCATTCCTGTCATCTGGACTGACTAATCAAGGCTATAGACTCTGTGAAGAACTGGCCGTTGGGTTGTCACCAACACCTGTGACCCCCCCCCCCCACACATCATCAACAACAGCTATATTCTCTACAAGACTGTGTCGACATCAACCAGACACCCAAGTTTAATTGTATATATTAGCGTTGAATTCAGATATCATTCATATTTTTCATTTTTCATTTTTCTTTAAAGTAGGATAAATATTTCATATTTAAGTATTTTATATTTTCTAAATAATAAAGTGTTTATGTTTGTCAGTTTTTATTCTTTTTCTATTCATTAATTTTCCTGAGGAGGAGCCAGCCTTGGTAATACTGACTGAAGTTGTTACAGGGCTGAGTAAGCCTTCACAAGTGGCGACCTTGCCAGGATCAACTCGACTGAATCAAGATTCAACTCCATCTCGAATCTACCATTAGAACTTCAACGCCGCATACGACAGATGGTTGCCACCAGCCATGAGTAATCATTCTCTATGGTAGGACTACAGTACATGTATTTAAAAGATTTGGTGATTGTTGTAGTCTCAGTTTATTGTAAGTCAAGTCAAGGCAAGATATACTAGTTAATTCTGCCACCTATTGTGAGCTTGAAACGATTTGGAGGATTAGACTCTAGGGACCCGAAATTTTCCAGTGACAATTTGTTTCATTGAGCTCTTTATTATATCAAGGGAACTGTCGTAGGACACTCTTGATTTATTGGTTAGAAGATTGGATGGTCAAGGGACCCCATTCTACTTACTGTTTGCTCGGAGCCGGCATAGAACCCTTCGTTTTCATTAATACATATTGTTTAATTGAAGCAGGGATCGAGCTCTCTGGTTTACTTACAGTTTGAGCGGAGCAGGAATTGAACCCTCCGTTTTCTTTGATACCCGTTTCATTTTCCCCTGGTAGTTTAAGTTATTCTTGCAAGTATGGAGGAATACCAGTTTTGGATGAATGCTGGAAGTTAGGAATAACAGGAAAAAATTTAGAATCTTTCATTAGTGCTAAAATCCAGGAAAGAATTTAAAAGGAGAGAAAGAGAATTGAAAGAGAAGAGGAAAAGGAGAGAGAAAGAATCGAAAGAGAAGAGGAAAAGGAGAGAGAGAGAATCAAAAGAGAAGAGGAAAAGGAGAAAAAGAGAATCAAAAGAGAAGAGAAAAAGGAGAGAGAAAGAATAGAGTGAGAAAGCCAAGAAAGACAGAAAGAGAGAGAGAAGACAAAAAGGAGCATGACAGACTTGATCGTGAGGAGAGAGCTAAAGTACGTGAGGAACAAGTTAAATTAAGAGAACTTGAGGAAAGAGCTAGAGAACATGAGTTAAGAGAGAGAGTAAAAGATCACGAGCTCGAAAAAGCTCGCCTTGAATTAGTGAATGAAAAGCTAACCTTTACACAACAACAATTAGAGGAAGGAGTAATTGAACATCATGCAGCTAGTGCACATATTCCAACACCTAATTTACCTCCCTTCACAGAGGGGGAAGACATAACTTCATACATTATCAGGTTTGAAAATACCGCTACCCTCTGTGAATGGCCTGCTGACACCTGGGCTACCCGGTTAGGAATGTTATTTTCTGGTACAGCTTTGAATATCTATGCAACTTTGTCGCAGGATATCATATGTAATCATAACCTACTAAAGAAGGCAATCCTTAAAGCATATCAAAAAAACACAAATTCTTATAGGAAAGATTTCAGGTATGCCACCTTACAACATGGCCAAAACTTTCAGCAGTTACAGGTAACACTCTTTCGTTTGTTCGACTTTTGGATAGAGAGTTCAGGAATTGATCACAGTTATGAATCTCTTAGAGACTTCATGGTTGCTGACCAGTTCCTGACAGCTCTTCCCCACCAGATACGAACATTCATTAGAGAACGTAACCTGATTAAAGCTGAGGAAGTTTGCTGAGGCCGCTGACTTGTATGCTGAGGCTCACAATTCCTATAAAGACCTAAAGGGATCGAACCCTAAGGGCAAGGGTTCACCAGATCTTAAGAAATCAAAGCCTCTAGTGGAAAGTAAACTGACTTCTTTTATTCCTGTTTGTCATTTATGTGGTGTTAAGGGACATAAACGTCCCAATTGTCCTTTCTAAAAAGGTCCAAAAAGTTGGAAATGTTTTAAAAAGACGAAAGACCAGGCACCCTTCGTTCAGAACAGTTAAGGACTTAATTATCTACCATTTACAAGACACTGGATCACTTTAATATCATTTCTGAAAAGCTTTTCCCCTAATCTTAAAGAAACTCTTCCTCTGCTATACTTTCAACACGGCTGTACAACACTTTTCCTACCACCTTGTTACATTAGGTCTAAAGGGTTTTCACAGGTTGGTCTAAGCCTACAAGCTCCCATCACTTCTTGCTCCACAATAGGTAATGTAAAAGGTGCCATTCTTCTTCTGGGGTTGACCTTTTTATCACCAAAATGGACAAAGCTTTTCAGCTTCTCTTTCGTAGAATAAGAGAAGCCCCTCAAAAGTTCAAAAAGAATTCCCTGAAAAACAGGGGATTCATGTGAATTCATGTGATCAACCTCAAGGAGTAAAAGGATCACCCGGTTTTCACTTGCTAATGAAATGAGATACGCCCCAAACAAAAAATTTTCTTGACTAGGCTCAGCCCCAAAGCCCGGGCTTCCCTACTGCCATCCTTTGATTTTCCCCCTGCTTAAGCCTTTAAATATACAAGGACCCTTTTAAATTTTTAAACAACATAATTGCCTTTCTTTTCAAAATTTGCCATAATCAGCTAGAAAAATCAAGTTACCCAAAAGGAAAAACTTTTCATAAAATTTAAATATAAAAAAGGGTACTTGATAAATCAGTATTTAAATTAAATTCAGATAATAGACTATTCCACTTATTTTTTCCCAAGCATGAAAGAGACGCTTAAAATGGCCATACCTCCCCAGGGGCCGGACATTTCTCCATCGAAAAACCTTAAATAAAATTAGGGAACCTTTTTTTGGGCCCAAAAAAATGCCCCCAATATACACCTTTGTAGTTCGTGTAAAGTTTTGCCAACTGTCATCCTGCCGAGTACCAGCGAGTACTATGGTCAAAAGCCAATCTTTTGTACCGTTTGAAAAAAGTGCTATTTACATCGTTGTCCTTTTTCACCACTTTCATCTGGAGGACATAGTATATATTAACATTAGTTGATTATGCTTCAAGTTTTCCTGAAAACTGTACCTTTAACCCTTTGACTGTTTCAGGGCCCCCCTCGAAACTGTCACTATTCGCCAAAATTAAAAAAAAAAAAAAAATTATTTTTTCTTATGAAAAGTTAAGATTTTTTTCTGGGGTTTTTTGTCCAAAAAAAAAATTTTTTTCCCTCGGGGACTTACCAATAAAAGCCTAAGTTTGCAGAAAATGACCGCTAGGCAACAGCGGGGACTGCCGTCACCCGAAATTTAGTTTTCTTGTAATTGAAGGTTTTTTGTTTTTTTCACATTTTATTTTTTCCACATAAATTTTTGGCCTATAGACCAAAGTAAGGTGCAATGTATATTATACACTCGTTGATACAAAACAAAATTTATTTTTTTTTTTATTATAAATTTTTACACACATACAGAGGTACAAAAAAATCAGATAAAAGCAGCATGCCCAAAACCACTTTTTACATGCAAGCATTACGGGGTGGCTTAAAATTAACTTAAGATTAACTAAGCAATGATGAAAGTCAGTGATAAAACATTAAAGTAAACGATAATAAAGCAAATGAGTATTACAAAGACATAAAATGGTTTTTCATTCATCATATGAAGGGTTCGTTAGTAGTGTATTTAAAAAAAAATAAAGTTAGATTCGGTTTTAGGTTTAACTTTTTGTGTTTTAATTGTGAGAAACATTTTAGATATACAATTTATAAGGGTTTAGTTATTCGTATTTTTTTGGTTTTTGGGGGGAGTAAGTGATCTTTGATAAGACTTGAATTTTTAAACAGGGAGTGTTTTCTTTTTAATTTACAGGTAAGAATTTCCCGATTTTAGGGGCCTTTTTTTTGCATTGATTTTTGCATAGTTGAGATAACACGAGGAACATCAAAAAGTGATCTTGGGGCCCTTTTGTTTTGGCAGTGTTCTGTTGAGGTTGGGGAAGGGGGGATTTTTAGGGAGGGTTTAATACAAGTTTAAAATGTTCTATGTATTATGTAATATGCAGAATAATATGGATGTTTTGTATGGTAGAGGTTTAGGTATTGAAATTGGTGGAGTTCTGCCGTAGGAAATTTGTTATCATTCTAACTCAGCCTTTGTTGGGGAATTAGTGGCTGAGATGGTTTAATTTTTTGTTTTAATTGTTGTTAATTGTTGTTAAGCACAAAAACAAAAATTACAAAATTTTTTTTACAAAACTTTTTACAAAAACAAACAAACAACCTCCTCCTCCCCTTCTCCTCCTCCTCCCCTTCTCCCTTTCTCCTTCTTTCCCCCCCCCTTCCCTCCCCCTCCCCCCTCCTTTTTCCTCCCCCCCTCCTCCTTTTTCCTTCCTCCCCCCCTTCCCTCCTCCTCCTTCTCCTCCCCTCCTCCTCCTCCCCCCTCCTCCTCCTCCTCCTCCTCCCCTCCCCTCCCCCTCCCCTCCTCCTCCTTTTCCCTTTTCCTTTTCCTTCTCCTTCCCTTCTCCTCCTCCTCCTCCCTCCTCCTCCTCCCCTTTTCCTCCTCCTCCTTTTCTTTGGCGAGTGTGTG